>OY804602.1:16006073-16606073 GCA_963680895.1 Fragum sueziense | reverse complement strand
ATGCTTCCCCCCTTGGTTGAGACATATTCAAGGCTTTAACTCACTTAATGAGAAAATGTAGACGAAAATCCTGGTTATTAACATTTCATTTTATTCTTTTCATATAGATGACAATGTTGGTGTCAAAAGAAGGAATTGTGTGTTATATCAAATGAAATATTGAGTGAAAATAGGAATTGCTGATAATAGCAAATTCTTTTGTGTTCTCAAAGTTTACCAAAACATTTCTATAATGGTCTTTTTCGTATCCAGGATTTCTGTGTATTTTACTTAACTGTAACAAGGTTTTCAAAAGCTTTGTTAAAATGGTAAAATCTGTTGTTTTGAAAAGGGGATAAGGGATGATAGCATGACTGACAATAAACAGTAAATGTGACATGACATTCACACCAATAAGTCCCAAGTGATAGTACCTTCAATTAATATTACTGAACTGTCATAATATGTTTCTGAAATAATACATATAACTAAACAACACTCTTTGCATAAATTTAACTAAAATTTTGGGAATACATAACTTATGGTTGAATTTAGGATGTAAAGAAACTTTTTAAAATGTGTGTCAAATTTCATTCAATATTGAAATACAAAACCAAAGTTCTCGATAATTATAATGAAAAGTGAATAAATGGTCCAAAAATAATGTTATAACACCATTCTACTTCAAAATAAATAGTAACTACTTAATTATACACAAAAATAATATCAAATTTATTTCAACAAAATCCATTTTTTTTTTTTTTTTTTTTTTGGGGGGGGGGGGTGTAACCCTCCTGTTATAAAAATGGAAATTTTCAAATTATAGCATCATAATCAGTTATCAACAAAATTCTGTGTAAAAAAACAGAAGAAAACACACTTTTTAATGGGAGTCTGGCAATTTTACCTATGGCAATTTTACCTATGGCTAATTTACCATTTTGGGTATGGCTAATTTACCTATGGCTAATTTACCTATGGCTAATTTGCATATGGCAATTTTACCTCTGGCATTTTTACCTACATTCTTAACATTTGCCTTTTCTCCAAAAGTATCCAACATACAAAGCTTAAATTTGGTATGTGACTTTCTTTCAATGATATCTATCTGTTCAATGCAATATGACCTTCATTAAGGGCATCCTTTAACCCGTATCAACCCTTTACGTGAAAAAACTTAAAATTCTAGAAAAATGGCCATTTCAGGGGCATTCATGTTTCACAAACACATCTTGTTCAAATAGCAAGACTGTCATTTTCACCCAAAATCAGTTGCTGTGATGGCACTTTATCCTTTTCCAAAAGCAAAGAATAGGCAGGTCCATATTCAAGTGTGTTTCAGATGATAAAATAATTGACTAAACGCTGACTGTCAATCAAAAACATCGATTAGCCAATTGACGATCAGAAAAATGTCATGCCCCAATTGTTCTTCGTTGCACGTGTTATTGTATCGATTTATCGACTGACAATCAAAACAATCGACATGCCAATGGCAAAGAATTTTGTCCTAACAATAGACTAGTTTATCGTTATGTTTTGATAAACCGTCGGTGTTGTTATGAAATCTCGTAACTACGGCTTTAATCAAGCTGTAGTTACAAGATTTTATAACAACACCTACGAAATACTATTTTGTTTGTCCGAATTTACGTCAAGATTAACTGGATAAAATCGTCCCCTATTAACGATTACATCCCCAGTGTTTGTATTAAAATCTATGTTGGGCGGCGCGATCTGCCGATTGACGTTTGGTCAATTGTTACTGTCATAGATTTTCTAATTCAGCAACACCACTAAATACTAAAATGTATTTGATTTATTTTAGAAATTTAAGCACAGATGAAGAATTTGTGGATGAATTGAGGTCTACTATACGATTTTTCTTGTCGGTTGTACTTAGACGAATGAAAAAGGTAATATTTTGTAGAAATTTCATATGCCTCCATAGGACGATGTGCAATAGTATCAGGGTTCTCCACAGAATGATTTGAAGCTGTAGTGACAAATTATAGAAGTATTTAAACCTTTTAAATTCATAGTGTTGATGCAAATAATTGTGTTTAAGACATAATGGGAACATAAGAAATTGCTCAAAAGTGCAGCCTGACTAAGGTTGATACTTTTCACATTTCCCATGAGGTCTTTTTTAGTGTGACAGGTCCAGTGTGTTGTCCTGTGAGGCTGTGATAGCTCTTATTCTCTCAGCTTGTATGTACTTACATTCTTCAGGTTGATGTTCCAAGTGTTGTAACAGAGAAACTAGTAAAAGCTGGTCTTCAGCATTTACATGCTTATCTCAAAGCCAGACAATCAGGTATGTTGTTGTGTTATCAATTATAAACTTATGGCCCTTTCCCAAACGACAAATTTTAGGGTGGTCCAATTGAAATCTTCCGTAGTCGACAAAATGAGGTTGGATAAAGATTGGATTTGTGTAGAATATAGGGTAGAAAATATTATGGCAAAAGGAGAAAGTGCTGATCATCAGCATTTTCTTCTTTTGCCTCAATGTTTTCCCTAGCCCTCACTTTTAGGGACATCAAAACCAGGTCTTGTTTGGGAAAGGTATACCTCTTACCAATCAAGAAACTTACTATGTATAAATTTGAAGGGGTTGCAGCAAAATGATAGCCTGTAAATACAGTAAATCTGGTGTTTCGGATTAACATTAAACCAAGGGCCTGTTTCCATATAATGAAAGGTCCGAAGGGTCAAATTATGATATGGCCCTGTTCATCTGTCCATTTGTTAGCAATTTCTTTTGAAAACAGCTTCCACCACAGTTTCAAACAGAATTTGATAAAATTTGCCTCAATGAATCCCCCTGGTGTCTAGTTGTGCACACTACTTACAAAATTCAGATCACTTTTTAGCTCGACTTTTCAAAGAAAATGAGAGCTTATACTGTCACCTGGGCGTTGGCGTCGGCGTTGCAACAAAGGTTAAGGTTTTTTCAAACATCTGTTTTTACTTATGCTATTGCTCTGAAACTTTGCACATGCTTTTGTGACCATAATATTAGCCTCTAGGCAAAGAATCATTACTCTCACATTTAATTTACTGGAATTTTAACCTTTTTTGACTTAGAAATTCTGGGTTAAGCAACTTCGAAAAGTCGAGCGTGCTGTCTTATGGACAGCTCTTGTTTCTTTCTTGATTTATCTGACCTTGAATTGAAAATTGGGCCATTTTCTTGTGAGTGCAACTCTTATAGTTTCAGCCAGAATAGTGAATCTTTTTGGTGTCTACTTGTGCTTGTCATTATTAAAATTACGATAAATCTTTGCATATTTGAATGATCTTTCCTTGAATTAAAAGAAATGACCACTTTCATTGACAACCCCAGCCGAGCCCGGATAGCTCAGTCGGTTACGTCGGAGTCTGTCAATCCAGGGGTCTCGAGTTTGAACCCCGGCTTGGCCAGTATCCATTCTGACATTTGACAAAAGTCATTTGGGTCTCACCAATGGGTGTGAATCATCTATGTGAGAGAGCAGCTGGAGGCTCGGTTTGGATATTGTGGTTGTACTGGTGCGAGAACTACCAGGAACTCACGGTTAGGTGCTCCAGCCGCCGCGATATGACCATAGAAGTTCAAACGGCGTAAAACCCCAATAAAATCAAAATTGACAACCCCTCTTGTGTGTATATGAGTCACTTGGCTGAGATCTTGTTCAGCTGTAGAGTCAGACTTAAACTTCCATTCACACACTTACTGTTGTGGTACAGTCGTCACTCGTTGTGTCGAGGTCGGATGGGCCGTCAAAATACCTGGACATATCCGGAGTTCGACTCATCCGATTTTGTTTGCTTCAATAAAGTTGATATTTGACCTTTTTGAAACTAATCAAGTATGATTATTATTGAAATATAGTAGGAAAAGGAAAGAAATTGCTCGTCTCGAGCAATTTCTATCCTTTTCCTACTATATTTCAATAGCTATATTGAGTTAGTCATTATTTTGTTTGAAAAAAATTACGTCCATTATTGAGAACGGGACCAGATTTGAACTTCAACTTAATGAAAATTCGACTTATCCGATGTCGACATAACGAGTGTCAACTGTATATGTCTGAGAAAATGAATCATCTGAATGTTCATCTATATAACGTGAATTGGTATGTTTATATTTTAGCCCCAGAAGGATCAGATTTACAGCGATGCACTCTAGAATACATGGGGCCTAACCTGCACTATGCTATGACTAGTAGAAAATCTGAACTTGAATATCTGCGAAGATTGGTAGAAAAGTTGTTTCCTTATATCCTCAGGCCTCAAGCTCTACAGTCAAAGTAAGTCATATTTTGTTTCCTCTTTATCCATTAGCAGACTGGTCCAAATTGAAAGATGATGCTGATGACAATTTATGTGAATTTAATAGTTATTTTTTGGTCTTGTATGTAGAGAACATTGTGGGAAATGAAAAAAAATGCTTGTGACAAGCAATTTCTTCATTTTCCACAGTGTTTTCCAAAGTCTGTAATTTGTGAGGCATCAAAAAGTGTCACTGTGTGGTTATATGTTAACCCCTGCATAGATGACAAAATTTCATATTCTTCAATTTTGAAAGATTTACCTTGTCGACAACAAAATGGATAATATTTGAAAATTAGTTTGTTTACATGTTAATAGATCAGAAAACATGGACACAGAATGAGACAATGCTGGTTATCAGCATTCATATTTTGCTGCTATGTCTTCTTAACCCTTTCCCAAACAAGACCTTGTTTCGACGTCCCCAATGGAAGAGGCTTTGGAAAACATTGAGACAAAAGAAGAAACTGCTGATAACCAGCAGTTTCTCCTTTTGTCTCAATATTTTCTGTGCCATATTTTACACAAATTCTGTCTTTAATAACATCCATTTTGTCATTTGTGGCAGTTTTTGAAGTGGATCACCCTAAAATTTTGTCGTTTGGTAATGGGTTAAAGCTGTACCTAATATGGACATAGAAACCAGAGCTTGAAAGGGGAAAGGTTGATTATGATTACAAAAGTTTTTGCTCACTGGTAATGGATTGTATAAAAATATAGTGAAATCCTGGAACCATTTCACCAGACAATAATGTATATAGTCTGTCAAGCAGGAGTGACCCCAATTTACAAGCATTTCCTAAGTAAACAGTGGCCACAAGCCATTTTTAGCGAGCCGGGACTTTATGTCCGGGGAGCTAATGTCACAGCCCTAGTGTCGGTGTCGCGTCGCGTCCCGTCCCGTCCCGTCTTCACTTGAAAAACTTTAACCTGGTCTATATCTCAGGCACTATTAGAGATACAGCCTTGATATTTCATACATAGATACATCTTCGTCAAGACCTTTCATTTGGGACCATGACCTTTGACCTAGTGACCTTGACCTTGGAGTTATACCTACTTTTGAAAAACTTTAACCTGGCCTATATCTCAGGCACTATTAGAGATACAGCCTTGATATTTCATACATAGATACATCTCGACAAGACTTTTCATTTGGGATCATGACCTTTGACCTAGTGACCTTGACCTTGGTGTTTGACCTACTTTTGAAAAACTTTAACCTGGCCTATATCTTAGGCACTATTAGAGATACAGCCTTGATATTTCATACATAGATACATATTGACAAGACCTTTCATTTGGGACCATGACCCTTGACCTTGCGACCTTGACCTTGGAGTTTGACCTACTTTTAAAAAAATGCTGTTTTTAGCGAGCTGGGACTTTATGTCCGGGGAGCTAATGTCACAGCCCTAGTGTCGGCGTCAGCGTCGGCGTCCCGTCCCGTTGCGTCTTCACTTGAAAAACTTTAACCTGGTCTATATCTCAGGCACTATAAGAGATACAGCCTTGATATTTCATATATAGATACATCTCGACAAGACCTTTTATTTCAGACCATGACTTTTGACCTCGTGACCTTGACCTTGGAGTTTGACCTACTTTTGAAAAACTTTAACCTGGCCTATATCTCATGCACTATTATTGATAGAGCCTTGATATTTCATACATAGATACATCTTGACAAGACCTTTCATTTGGAACCATGACCTTTGACCTTGTGACCTTGACCTTGGAGTTTGACCTACTTTTGAAAAACTTTAACCTGGCCTATATCTCAGGCACTATAAGAGATACAGCCTTGATATTTCATACATAGATACATCTCGACAAGACCTTTCATTTGGGACCATGACCTTTGACCTTGTGACCTTGACCTTCGAGTTTGACCTACTTTTTAAAAGATTGCTGTTTTTGTGACAAGCTCTCGTATAGGCGAGCTACGTTGTCCGCGGACAACTCTTGTTGTGACAAGCTCCCGTATAGGCGAGCTATGTTGTCCGCGGACAACTCTTGTTTCATTTATCAATATGTTTTCCAAATCCTATATCTTGTTGGGTGCCTAAAGGCCTCATTTTGTTGTAAAGATTTTGTATTTGACAAGCTATCAATTTACAGGGCCATGTGTGCTTTGGTTCGTGAGATTCTAGCTGGGTCAGTCTTGATGCCTGCGATGGATGCACTAGCTAATCCTGTAAGTTTTCACTTAACCTGTTTCTAGAGGATAAAATTTCATGATGGTCCAATTTAAAATCTGCTGCAGACAATAAAACAGTATTAATGAAGAAAGTTTGTTTGTTTTATTGGGGTTGTACGCCATTTTCAACTACATTGTACTAAGATCATATCGGGGTGGCTGGAGCACCTAACCATGGATTTCTTTCGTTTCTCATACCAGTACTACCACAAAACCCTTACCGAGCCTCCAGCTGCTCCCCCACATAGGTTCACGATATCAATCCATTGATGGGTGTCATTCTTGTCAGTAAGGGTATTTGCCATGGCCGGGTATCGATAATGAAGAGAGTATCTGTGTGCCATAGTAGATGCAATTTTGGAAAATTGGGGGGGGGGACTTAATGGAAAAAGTGGTGTATATTGTAGCTATGGCATTCTTGTTCTTGATGTTAGCTTTTGGCTCTGAAATTAACTTTTCTTCTTTGATTTTCCCCAAGTCTGGTTGAATGCATGTTAAACCCATTACCACACAATGACTCTTTTTGACTTTCCACAAAATAATGGCCATGGAAAACATGGTGGGAAATGAAGAAATTGCTTGTGAAAAGCAATTTCTTCATTAACCACAATGTTTTCCATACAAAAAGACTTAAGAATTAAAAATTCTATTCACTTGAAATTGTCGTCTGCAGAATCTTTCAATTTGGACAGCCCTAATATTTTGTCGTTTGGTAATGGGTTAAAGTGTACACCTGTACATTACCCAATGGCAAAATTTTACTCTGGTCTAAATTTAAAGATGTTGCTGACAAAAATTTCAGGTGAATGAAATTAAACATTTTTCTGCCTTTCTTTGAAGAAAACATTGTGGGAAATGAAGATATTGCTTGTCACAAGCAATTTCTTCATGTCCACAATGTTTCCAAAGCCTTTATCTTTTGGGGGCGTAAAAAAGCGTCTTCATGCAGGAATAGATTAATCTTATGATGCATCAAAAAGTGTCTTGATGGGTTTATGAACATTTCATTTTCTTCTACCCATTTCAGGACATGGTGAACAATATGATCCTTATATTTCTGGATGAAACTCCGGTAAGTTGTTATTCTACATGAATATTCATGAAAGAGATGGTATAGGGCATTTGCTTTCATTCAGAAAATTCTTAAAGAAGAATATAAATTCCTTGTACATCAAATAGTATGTCTAGTAAAGGTACTTAATCCTTTCCCAAACGGCGAAAATTTAGGTTGGTCCAATTTGAAAGCTGCTGCAGACCATAAAATAGATGTTAATAAAGATTGGATTTGAATACAATATAGCATAGAAAATATTGAGGCAAAAGGAGAAAATGCTGATTATCAGCATTTTCTTCCTTTGCCTCAACGTTTTCCAAAGCCTTCCTGATTAGGGACGTCAAAAGCCAGTCTTGTTTGGGAAAGGGTTAAAGTGACATTTCACATTTTTTTTTATAAATTTTACTTTTATTATTATCTGAAATAGCAAATTTTTTTATGAAAATTCTGAAAATTTAAAGCCAAAATATTTCAACGTTAACGAGAAATATATATTTTTGTGCTAAAATAAAACAATTTTTTGTGCTAAAATAAAACAAATTGTTGTGGACAACAGTTCAAACTTATACGGGATTTGTTATTTCTGTCTCAACTTTAAAGGTGTGTTTTTCACTTATAAAATAACAAATTTAAAAAACTGATAGCACTTCTATGCATTAAAATAACCAATCTTTGCATCAAAACGTATTTTAAAAAAATGAAATTGGAATGTTATGTCCCTATAGTCTAGAATAGAAATCTTCTATGAAATTTTAAAATTGCTACGTAAACGATTGTCATATTCACATTTGACTTCTTGGTGCTGGTTGTCATCAACTTCTTCTTTTGCCTTTATGTTTTCCATATCTGTCTCTTTTAGGATAGTCAAAATTTGATCTTGTTTATCAGAGCTACAAATAACAGGGGGTGAAGGCTTTTAAAAATGTAATATTTAATTTATTGATCATAATACCCTATGCTGTGGGTACTCATTGGAATTGTTTCATCGAGACAATTCAAATGAGTACTCACAATAATATTATATAGGGTTTAGATTGGAAATGCACCAAGTTTAAAATGCCTTCATCTCCTCTTATATTTATACCCCCGCAGACGAAACCTTGTCCAGACCACTTCTCCTACTCTTACTGCATGATTCACTTCATACGTTGCAGAAGTGCGCTTTAGAACCCATAGATAGGCAAGACACAAATTTCACAAAAATCTTATTGATAATCGATGAGTTACGGCCCCTGATTTGACAAAAATGCTGTGTTTTTGCTGTGTCTGATGTCTGTTATGTTTGTTTACCTTTCAGCCTCCTCCCCCGCCTGAGAATCCAAGTCCTCTTGTCCCATTTCTGGGAGGATTTGCCAATCAGAAATTCATGTCATTGAGTGACCCAGAACTACCAGTGAAAACTTGTAAATCGGTGAGTATCATTGTTCCCATGTATGTTAAAGGATGGGTTGCAACAAGGGCTCATAAATAGATTTTCTTTAACCCATTATCAAACAGCAAGATTTTAGGGCGATCCACTTATAAAACTGCCACAAATGGGAGTTATTTAAGGGGGAATGCTCCAGTTTTTCGGAACACTCGGTCATTACTGTAGTAAATTAAATGTTTCGTACCAATATGTTTCGCTACCATAATTTCAATAATATAACACATCATTACAATTTACCATTTTCGATGGTAAAAGTGTATTTATTATGCGAAACTGATTTCCTCAAGATGGAAATAGATTATTTAGAGCAAGACAGTCGTAAGTGTGTATGCAGTTACCACTGTTTTGCGTCGTTTTATTCATATGTAGCTGATAAAAAATGCTGTAATTCACTAATAAGTGCGCTGACCTATACATTTTCTTTTTGAATTATTACCAGGACATGTTGCTTTATACAATGAGGGAGTTTTATCAAATTCTATTATGTAGAACTTGAAATATTTTCAAAAATAGGCAAATTTTGACATAAAACACTCCAGCTTCTTTGATCAAACCGAACACGTGAGCATGCTGTTTTATACATTTACGCGTTTCTAATAGCACATATTATGGGTTTTCTGTTCTTATTAAATGTAAGACGTTACTTTAAATCCGTTTTCGGGACTGAACGTTGAATATACAACATTTTATCAGCATTTTAGTGACCTTGGACAGATGCAAGAAATTGTGCATTTTTTCGATGTAGGGGTATGTGATATGAATGCCTATAAAAATAAAACAAGATCGCTGACCCTCCATTTTTATTTCATTTTTCAGTTGATAATAACATGTAATTTCAACATACAAAATATAAATAAATTCTATTATTGTGGAAAAAATTAGGAAACTGGAGCATTCCCCCTTAAGGCAGAATCTGTGTAAATTATGGCATAGAAAATATTGAGACAAAGGGAGAAACTGCTGGTTATCAGCAGTTTCTTCTTTTGTTTCAATCTTTTCCCAAGCCTTTTCTATTAGGGACATCAAAACCAGGTCTTGTTTGGGAAAGGGTTAAATTCTGTGTGTTGATAGGATGACATATCTTTAATTTTTATGTGTAAAAGATCTGAAGAGGGCTTATTTTTTAAGATAATGGCTGATAAAGTGGGTGGGGTAAATTGACATGAGAAGGATATTCTTACTTTGAAGTTAAAAAGATTTTTCTGTACTAGGGATATCAAAAAGTGGTCTTCTTTTTGAAAGGGTCAAATGGCGTAGAATAGATAATAAGTACATGTACTGACAATTTCTATAACAGAGCCTACATTTTGTGCTGGGAGATGTTATGGATCCAGAAAGACCAGACAAATTATACCCTTTCATGCAGTTCTTGAAAACAGAGGCGGCCATTAATGTGTTACAGTTTGCTCCTATGGTAAATTTATTGATATTTTCTGTTACAGAGCCTGCGTTTTGTGCTGGGAGATGTTATGGACCCAGAAAGACCAGACAAATTATACCCTTTCATGCAGTTCTTGAAAACAGAGGCGGCCATTAATGTTTTACAGTTTGCTCTCTCTTGTGGTAAGTTTGTGGATTGTACATAATGTTACCAGTCTGATGGTCATTCCATCTGTTTGTTTGTTTGCAAATTTCTGTGTGCTTTATTCCTACAGTTTAACCGATTACCACAAAGTGAGGTCTTTTGTTCAGTTGAAGGCTTCAGAAAGCATTGTGGAAATTGAAGAAATTGCTTCACACAAGCAATTTCTTAATTTCTTAGAATGCATTCCACCTAGAAAGTTGTATAATTGCAAAATCTCATTAATTTTGCTGTTTGGTAAATGGTTAAATCATGTTTTACCGCAAGAGGAGAAGTAATACTCTACTTAGGAGAAAAAAAAAACCTTCCAAATCCAAAACATTGACCGAAATAAAGAAAATGTCCATAGACTTCATTAATCTATTAAGATGTGATTTGCTAGTAATTACAGTATGTTTTCTATCTGCATTGGCTTTCAATTAGGATCTTTCTAACATTTAGTGTGGTCGTTATATTGAAAAGAATAACAAATTTTTTTAGAAAACTGATTATCATTATTAAACCCTTTTTGCAGAGGATTTCAACAAAAGAATTTTAAACCCAGACCTGAGTGATTCGGAGCTACAAGATTTACATACGAATGTGAAGGAATTGTACAGAAACTATTGTGCACCATCCGCCCCAGACAGGATTAACTTTGAGGAAAATATTGTCAATGAACTGAGAGAGAGTAAGTGTAAACCTTTCCCAAACAAGACTTGGTTTTGACGTCCCTAATGAACAAAGCTTGGGATAGCCAGCATTCTTTCCTCTAGCTTTAATATAACAACATACAAGCTTGGTATATCATATACAAGCATCATGGATAATACCTGAACTTAAAAACAATTTGATACTGAAGAAATAAAAACAAAACATGTCAGTTGTTTGCGGTTACCCAAAGCTGAATGACTAATTAACACATATGTGACCCGTCACGCTAAAAGGGACCTTATCCGAATACCCAAAATCCAAATTTTGACAAACTTGTCAGAATCATCACAGGTCAATCAGATCCCGTATGGGAAAAATTAACATATAGTAAGATAGGGAAAACATGGGGGGTTTAGAAAATTACATAAAAGTGAAAAGTGTCGGCCCTAGTCTGGCTGCGCGGACTGCGCAGACTGACTAGGGTCGATATTTTTCACACACCCGATAAGGTCCCTTTTAGCGCGACGGGTCACATATGTATTATACTTACACCTACACAATAGGGGTGTAACGATAGATCGATATATCGATGCATCGCGATAGAGACTGCTCCGATGTTGATGTATCGATTGTAAAATGAACTATCGATAACTATTGCCGATAGTTCGTTCAACTATCGATAGTTTCGATAGTTTACTTTCATATTGACAGTTGAACCTTTCTCTCATTGTTTCCCAGCCTGTGTAAGTGAGTTCGATATCTTTGGCTTTCAGAGAATGAAAGTCGTCTGCTCAGCGATTCCCTTTATCAAAACCAAACCGCTCATTTGCACATATGAAGAAGGCTATAACAATTTGCCGTGTGGACGGAATTTTTGTTTGTCAGACAGATTGAAAGCATCTAGATCTAGCTGCGATATCGCAGGGTTCTCCGCAGAATAATTTGAAGCCGTAGTGGCAAATTATAAGTATGAGCAAACCTTGAAACTCATTGTGTTCATGCAAATAAATATGAATTAAAACATAATGGGAAAAGATGAAATTGCTCAATTTGAGCAATTTCTTCTTTTCTCATTATGTTTTCATACAGAACTATTACATTTTAATTCATAAAAATGCATTATTTATCAGTTTTTGGCATGAAATACCTCAACACTCTCTTTTTGGTGACCATTTTGATGAAATTGAGCTGCTGGGTACTTTTGAAGCTGTAGTGGCATTACCCTGATTTACATGAAGCTGTAGTGGGGCCGATACAGCTTATTGGGCTGGGGAGGACACTGTATCGTATAGGCTAGCCAATTAGCAATGCAAACGGCATATATTATTCGGTCTAAGTTTGCTTAGAACTAAGCAATTTAATGTATCAAAACAAAAATGGATATTGATGCATTTCCTTGTTTAAAATTGTCAACACCAACATACCCGAATAAAAGTTAATCCCATATTAAAAGACATAGATTAATCCGTGTCATGAAATCGGTAAAAAAAGCATTGAAAGAAAGTGTTTGGTTCTTATTCTCCATAGGGGAATATAACATCCATTTGTTTACAAAAAAGCCCGCGTGCCGACAAGTGCGTCATAAAGCATCTCCACTTTGATTGGTTGAAAACTAGACAGTTTTTCTATTCTCCCAAAGGCGCATGCGAAAACCAGACAGCGATTTTCAATTCTCCCAAAGGCGCGTGCAAAGGCATGCCCCTTCTAACGATAGCGTCGGTCATATTTAAGAATGTGAAAACTCAAGATCATGTAAGCTACACTTACGACATTAATCGTGCACGGGGGAGAGCAGATCTATGGGGAAAAAGATCACGAGACATGACGTAGTTTTATTCAAAATCGTTTACACATATTCCCTTGTAAAGTAAAACACCACATTTTTGTAGTCGTCGGCATTTATTTGATATCGGAGATCTTCACTCAGAAGTGACGTCATATAAATAATGAGAGACTAAAATGTCGTATCGGTGATATCCAATTACGATGTTCTTCTTTTGTGTTGACTCGCTAGTAAGGCCTACTTTGTGTGGAATTTGCTTTCTATCGCATTTGAAAAGATTTTCTTTTAATTCTCATGATGGATATAAAACACAAGGTAAATAAAATACAAGTTGAAACTTATGTCAGAATCCGCATTTGGCTACGAGTCTGAAGACCTTATTGTAGCCCAAAATGTTTTGTGAAAAAAAAGCACTTTCATTTTCTTCTTTTCACTTAGAATTTTCGAGTCAGATTTCTTAAACGGATCTAATTTGTAGATCTATGTTATCAAATTAAGCATATGTGAATGGGCTAATTCATCATTTTCTGTAATGGGTTCCGAAGTTTAAAGAATTATCATGCATTTCCATCGTATTTTCCGTTTTTAGTGGACTAGGCGTGCTGAAAAAACGGCGATAAAATAATTGACCAGTTGAAAGCGAATCCGTCTTTCTTTTTTTCTTTAGCAAAGAACAACTGACGAATTATTATCTAGATATAAACGAGTATTTTATTTGTCATATTCTTTATTAATATCAAATTACGTAGATGATTGCTGTTGTTTGTTTTTGTGTTCATAAATCGATTAAATGGCTTGATCGTCGTGCTGGAAAGGACCAAATCGAACACATCTTTCTACTTACACTTTACTGATCAAGCAGTGTTACACATATTAGATTAATCCTCGTAAAAAGCCAATGATTTAAGTAAGTACATAGGCGTAGGAAGAGGGGGGCCAGGGGGGGGGGGGGGCCTGCCCCCCCCCCCCCCCCCCCCAATAATTTGAAAAAGGGGTCTGCCCCCCCCCTGTGGCCCCCCCATAAAACAACCATTTTTCCATTTACTAGAACGTTTGGCCCCCAATATTACAACCCTTCCTACGCCACTGAAGTAACACACCTTTTACAGACCCTCTTGTGTAAAACGATAGTATCGTGATAGTATCGTGATAGTGTGTCACGATAGTGATAGTATCGTGATTGTGGTTGCTCCGATAGCGATACTATCGCGATACTTAAAATTGGCATCGATAGTCAGCCCTACTACACAATACCCATATATCATGTTCAACCTTCAATTACTACACTTAACAGACAGGGGAAATAGATTTCTCCATATTCTTATCTCAAACGTAGAAAACTACATAATTCCATGAAATTTATTACAGTTGTTGAAGGGGAGCCCTCCGGAGTTGAGAAGTTACGAACGTCCACTCCCATGTTCAGAGCGTACGAGTATGTGTATAATCTACTCAGCTATACATTCCTTTCATTAATTCCCAAACAAGACCCTGTTTTGATGCTCCTTATCGGAAGGAATACTTCAGAAAACATTTAGGCAAAAGAAGAAAATGCTGATAATCAGCATTTTCTCCTTTTGCCTCAATATTTTCTGTGCTATATAGTACACAAAATCTATCTTTATAAATACTGCCAATGTAACCTTGAAGAAGCTATCAAATAGTACTACACTAAATTTTTGCTTTTTGGGAAAGGGTTAAGCCCCAATCAATCAATCAATCAATCAATCAATCAATCAATCAATTACATTACTTACAGTTGTGGAAGGTGAACCAACAGGTGTTGAGAAGTTACGAACATCCACTCCCATGTTTAGAGCGTACGAGCATGTGTACAATCTACTGAGCTATACATTCCTACCATTGTTCCATCAAAGTGAAGACGTATGTATAAAAATACCTTTAAAACAATTGTACAGAGGTACATATAAACATGGAAAATAAAATTTCAAAATTTGATTACTCTTTCATTGTTGATTTACCCATTACCGAAACCGCAAAATTTTAGAATTGTCCAAATTCAAAGATGTTGCAGATGACAATTTCAAGCAAATAAAATTTGATATTTCTTCTCTTTTTGGGTAGAAAAAATTGTGGTAAATGAAGAAATTGCTTGTCACAAGCAATTTCTTCATATTCCACAATGTTTTCTAAGGCTATTATCTTATGGGGAGTCAAAAAGAGTCATTGTATGATGATGGGTTAATTGTTGAGTGTGTGTACAATGTTCTCAGCAGAGTAATTCTAAGATATGGTTGCAAATTACATAAGTATCAGTAAATGCATAGTGTTAATACAAATAATTCTGTATAAAAACCATTATGGAAAAAGAAGAAATTGCACATTTTGAGCAATTTCTTCTTTTCCAATAGTATTTTTTATATGCAATAATTATATTTACATGGTGTATTTGTCATAGGCAGCAACTGTGATTATGTGTGTATATCACTTTCAGAATCTTGTAAGTGACCATTTGATTGGTCGGAAGAAAGATAATTGAAGATAACCCTAAGACAGTCCCTCTGAGATGCTACAGCTACAAAGTCATTTATCAGTTTTTAATCAGATTGATGGATTCTCAAAATTGATAATTGATTTCCAGCAAATAACATTTCGTCATTGTAAATGTAAAACCTCGTATCTCGTTTTCGAAAATTTGTAAAGGGGAGGGAAAAAAGTGTAATAACTTTTCCGGAATTGAATGTTTTACTTGAAATTTGGACATATTGTTCACAGATAATGTGTCATTAATACTGATCAGTAAAAATATCTCAAACCTGCAAGAATCGTCTTAATTGGGCATACAAGGTTTAACTTTGAAAATTGCGAGAATCGACATACAAGGTTTTGCATTTACACTGATGATTTTTAAGTTTTTTGGTAATTCCAGGTAGAAAACATTATGTTTTTCGATGCTTTTGTCTATTAGGGCTATCAAAATGTGACTTTATGTTCGAATGGGCAAAGTAGTTGCTTTATCAAATGATATGAGGAGTTAGTCCAAAACCAGTTGGTCGCTTTTAAATAAAATCTTGTAACTGCAGCTTTTATAAAGCTATAGTGACAAGGTTTTTGGTGAAAAACAACAA
This sequence comes from Fragum sueziense, assembly GCA_963680895.1. Classification (NCBI taxonomy): domain Eukaryota; kingdom Metazoa; phylum Mollusca; class Bivalvia; order Cardiida; family Cardiidae; genus Fragum; species Fragum sueziense. The sequence goes on along the minus strand of OY804602.1, from coordinate 16,590,007 downwards.
GTTGCTGTTGAGGGAAATTTGTCAGCTCTGTGACAGGTCTTGTTATCTACAGTCGACACTCATTATGTCGACATCGGATAAGTCGAGTTTCCACTTAACTCTTTCGCTGCCAATGTCGCCGAAAAGCGACCCATAGGAAGACTGCCAATGTCGCCGATCGGCGACTTTCAAACAATAGCTTAATGATGTCATTGAAGGTCAAGGGCAAGGTAATCTGATCAAACTGCTTGATAAAAAGTATGCTATTAGGCAAAACAATTTATGTGCAATGATTCCTGAAAGTTTCAGCTTAATATTATAAAACAACGATTTTTTACTTTTGTATAAACTGATAAGCCCTCTTATGAAGTTTCCAAAATTTGGCACTGGAAATTGGACAATTCCAGGAAATTTGGCAGCGAAAGAGTTAAGTCGAAGTGAATGTTTGGTCTCGTCCTCTTCAACGAATTTTAAAAAAGCTTAAACAAAATTATTATGAAATGAATATGCCATTGAAATTTAGTAGGAAAAGGATAGAAATTGCTCGCCTCGAGCAATTTCTTTCCTTTCCCTACTATATTTCAATTATAAATGCTTATGATGAACAATAGAATTGTCAAATGTCATTTCAATCGAAACAAAGTAAAATCGGATGAGTCGAACTCCGGATATGTCGAGGTATTTTGATGGCCCCTCTGACTTAGTCTAGATACAACGAGTGTTGACTGTATTTTCCTGCATTTCAGTATTACACCATGATATGTGGGTCAAGGTCATCTAACCAGATGTCAAGTAGAAGTAGCTCAAGGTAAATTATCCTTTTCTCGTACTGTTCACTGATACAACATTCTTTTGGATCACCTCAACTCTTTCCCAAGCAAGATGTAGTTTTCACGTCCCTAATAGAAAAGGCTTAGGAAAACATCAAGACAAAAGAAGAAAATGCTGAAAATCAGCATTTTCTCCTTTTGTTTCAATATTTTATTGGCTATAACATACAAAAAATCTACAATAATTTACATCAATTTTGTCGTCTACAGCTGCTTTAAATTTTGACCACCCTGAAATTTTTATGCTCCCCGAAGGGAGAGCATATAGTCGCCGCTTCGTCTGTCCGTCCGTCCGTCCGAAGCGATATCTCCATAACCCTTGGGCCAAATCAAATGAAACTTACCATGTGAACTCCCTATGACAAAATGCCGATGTACTTTTCCTGGTTTTTGGATTTGAGGCCTCGTCATGGGAAAAGGGGACTTAAGGTTAAATACAGTTTTTCTCTAATTTCTCCTAGTCTAATGGTCAGAATTTGATGAAATTTCATATTTGAGTAGCAAATCAGATGCCCTTGACAATAAACTATATAAAATTTGCGTATACAAAATATGTCATGGAAAAAGGGGGCTTAACATTTGTTAGCTTTATATTAGCTCTGCATGGCATATATTTATTGTGACAATGCCTTATTCGGGGAGCATTGTCCGTCTCTGACGGCTCTTGTGTCTTTTGGGAAAGGGTTAACTCTTTACCAAGTAAGACCTGGTTTTGACATCCCTTACTTAATAGGTTTGGTAAATTTAATAGAGACAAAAGAAGAAAATGCAGATAAAGTAAATGCTTGTCTCCAGCAAATAGTGAAACAGAATACCAATCAAGATTACCAGCATTATCTCCTAATTTGTATAGAACAATTAGGGGCATATTGTTTTACTTGTGTCTGTCTGTCCATATGTCAATCTTATTCTGTCTGTCCGAAAACTTAACATTGGCCATTTCGGGGGCATTTGTTTTTCATAAACCCACCTTATAACTCAATACTTCAAAGTTGTTTTTTATCATTTTTAACCCTTTCCCAAACAAGATCTGGTTTTGACGTCCCTAATTGATCAGGCTTGGGAAAACATTGAAACAAAAGAAGAAACTGCTGATAACCAGCAGTTTCTCCTTTTGTCTCAATATTTTCTATGCCCTATTTTACACAAATTCTATCTTTGATAACTTCCATTTTGTCATTTGTGGCAGTTTTTGAAGTGGATCACCCTAAAATTTTGCCGTTTTGGAAAGGGTTAGAATAACCTGATTTGGAATAATAGATTCACTGATTATGAACTCTGTGAATGTATTGTATTTCAGCTGGACAAGTAAACGCTTGTCTCTAGCAAACGGTGAAACAGAATTAGAATCAAGATTGCCAGCATTCTTGTATGAAATGTTATTATAACGCAAGCCATATCATAATGCATGAGCATATATGTAACCAATGCAATTATATACTATAACTAATATTATGTATCTTGGTTATGAGTTAATACTAGCACTTTTTGCATTTTCTTTTTTATGTTTTCCTCAAAACACTTGAAGCATTGGGAGAAAGGAAAAAAATGTTGATTACAAACATCAAGACTTGGTTTTGATATCCATATCATAGACAGTACCAAGAAATATTCAGAGACATTGGGGAAGTGCTGTTGATCTGCGATTGCTCCTTCATTTTTATTCAGTATTTTCTATGCACACAAATCCATTCTCTATTTATATCCATGTTTAGCAAGCTGGGACTATATGTCCGGAGAGCTAATGTCACAGCCTTTGTGTCAGTGTTGCGTCTCATCCCATCCGGTAGCGTCGTCACTTGAAAAACTTTAACTTGGTCAATATCTCAGACACTATTTGAGATACAGCCTTGATATTTCACACATGGATACTTCCTGCCAAGACCTTTCATTTGAGACCATGACCTTTGACCTAGTGACCTTGACCTTGGAGTTTGACCTACTTTCAATAAACTTTAACCTGGCCTATATTTCATGCACTATTACAGATAGAGCCTTGACTTTTCATATATGGATACCTCATGCCATGACCTTGACCATGAGATCATGACCTTTGACCGAGTGACCCTGACCTTTGACTCCATTTTTGGTGACCAGCTCTCGTATAGGCGAGCTACGTTGTCCGCGGACAGCTCTTGTGTCATCTGAAGCATGTTAACTCTTTCACTCCCAAATTTCTTGGAATTTTCCTATTTCCAGTGCCAAATTTTGGAAACTACATGACAGGGCTTATCAATTTATGAAAAAGTAAAAAATCAGTGCTTGATAATATTAAGCTGAAACTTTCAGGAATCATTGCCTATAAACTGTTGTGACTAATAGCATACTTTTTATCAGGTAGTTTGATCAGTTGACCTTGACCTTGAATGACATCATTAAGCTAATGTTTGTAAGTGGCAGATCTGCGACATTGGCAGTCTCCCCATGGGTCGCTTATCGGCGACGTTGACAGCGAAAGAGTTAAAAGTTGGAACTGAGTTTTCAGTTCATAGGAAATCTAAATCTGTATATTCTTAGTGACAGTTGTAAAATGATTGTGGTGTAAAGATATATTGAACAAAAAACACAACTAAAACAAAATTAATTTAGATTTTTATTAACTGGACTGTAATATTTAAATACTACATTTCAGCTCTCTTTATATACAGGCTAATACTAACCACTTCTCTAGGTAAAGTCAGTCGGGGATTTGTGTTGTTAAGGAAATGATTTAAACCTTTCCCAAACAGCAGAATTTTGGACATAATTCAAGTGTTCAAGTGTTCCATATCACAAAAATTTATGTTAAAAAGCGGGATATTTTAACATAGCATGGAATGCATTGATGGAAAAGGAGAAAATTCTTGTCACCATTTTCTTCTTATCCTGCAATGTGTTCCAAAACTTTCTTTATTTGAGACTTCAAACTTAAGTGTTGTTTGGGAAAGGGTAAGAAAGAATACTGTGAAAGGGGGGAAATATTCAAAATACCAAAATTTACTGAACTAAGAATGTGTAAAAAGCACCATTGTAGCTTCTGATATTAACATGAATCCCACTCTGCCTATGACTATGCACAGTCTGATCAAGATCCATGCTGTTCTCCTTGATTAAGCTTCATCATCACCTGTGACTGTTGTATGACAGAAGCTTGGACCCTGATCAGACTGCACTTTTACATGGGTGACCATGCATGTTCTGGGTTTAAGTACTTAACTTAAATTGTTAAAGTAGCGGAATATGTACAAATTACAGAAATGAATATATTGAGGGAGCATATTTCGGTCTTCAGCAATAATGATATTGAGGGTCACATTCAAAATGAGGTAACTACAGGTTGTTCAAACTGTAGTTACACCAATTTCAAACTTGACCAGTGATATACAAGCATTCTAATAATCAACACTCAAAATATCTATATGAATTTTGGAAGGCATACCCCCTTTTCACAGTATAAGGTCAATGTATGTTATGTTTAGGACAATCTGATTAGAATTATATGTTAACATTGAAGTAACATCTGACAGGCACCCATTAGGGGTAATCTTCAAAGACCTTTTCCTCTGACCAATCAAATAAATTCTTTCAAGATTCTGAAAATGGTTAAAATGGAAAACTACCCCATGATGACCTGTCATTTTAGCAGAACCACATGTTTGCATGTGCTTGTCATGGAAAATCATACACAACAAGAGTTTTGATTAGTTAGATTAGAATAAATTGGATCGACATTCCCAGTGTCATTGAAGATGACCCTTAAAACTGGTGACTGTCAGATGTTATTGTAAGAAATAAGATGAAACATCTGGTTTTAATCATATTGGGTTTAGAATAATGTATTGTATTATGCATGGCATGTGCATGGAAATATGCATTGTTTTTAGCTCCACTGGCCTTTCAGGCCAGCGGGCTATTGTCATAGCGGTGTGTCCGTCGTGCGTCCGTCCGTCCGTCCGTCCGTCCGTCCGTGCGTCCGTAAACTTTTTCTTTAAAAATCTTCTCCTCAGAAAGTACTGGATGGATTTCAACCAAACTTCATAGGAATGATCCTTGGGTGACCCTCTCTCAGATTCCTACAAAGAGTTTGGATTGAATCAGAATAACTTGAGTTATCTGCCCTTGAACGTCAAAAAAAGCTGGTTTTGACTTTATTTTTACTCTAAAATCTACAAATGTTAACCAATCAAGACAAAACTTGGACAGAATATATATAAGCATGATATCCTGCCTGGGTGTAATTTTCAGCTTGATCGGAATTTTACATCATGAGTTATGTGCCCTTGAATTTGACAAAATTTCCATTTTCGACTTTGTTTTCACTCTAACAACCATAATTGTTAACCAATCAGGATGATATTTGGACAGAATCTTGTTGACAACAAGATCTTGCTTTTGTGTAATTTTCAGGATGATTGCATTGCTACAATCTGAGTTATGTGCCCTAGAAGTTGACAAAATTTCAGTTTTCAACACTTTTTTCACTTTTGTGGCCACATATACAGATTAATACTGACAAAATTTGGACAGACCATAAGATCTTGCTTGAGTTGAATATTCAGCTTGATTATTGTGGTGTTCAAGACATAAATTATCAAGTCAAAATCATATTTTTAGATCAGAATGTCTTTATTTTCATGACCACTATGTTACATGCACAAACACAACTTCTTGAACTAATTATCATAAAGAAAAACAACTCTTACTGAATTTTAAATTGCTCATATCAAAAGTTACTTCCCTTAGTCTACCACAATTATTAACTCACATATTGAATTATGTGCCCTTGAATTTGGCATAATGACAGTTTTCAACTTTATCATCACTCTAAAAATCCCCAAAATATTAGTCAATCATTTACCTTTTTTTTGCTTTGACCACATAATTGCTTCTCTTTACTTTGTTTCTGCTCTAAGAATCACAAGAATTTAAAAATATATCAGTTTAAGCATTTAAATAAATTTGTCAATTTTTTTTTTATAGTAAACCACAAGAAATTCAGGCCTGTGGAGCGACTCAAGACCTTCAGGTCTTTCTAGTTCATTAAACCCTTTCCCAAACAAGACTGGTCTTGATGATGTTCCTTAGAAAGCAGAATCTTGTGAAAACATTGAGGTGAAAGAAAAAAATGCTGATAATCAACATTTTCTCCTTTTACCTCAATGTTATCTAAGCTTTATTGTACACAAATCATTTCTTTTTATACGCCCGAAGGGTCGTATTATGTTATGGCCCCGCTCGTCCGTCTGTCCGCCCGTTAGCAATTTTTTGTGTGCGCAACTCCTCCTTCAATTTTGATCGGAATTGTATCAAACTTGCCACAATGAATCTCCATGGTGTCTAGTTGTGCACATCGCTTACGGAATTCAGATAACTCTTTTCGTTCTTGAATTATCTGCCCTTGAATTTAAAAAATTCCCATTTTCTTGTGTGCGCAACTCCTACAGTTTTGATCAGAATTTGATCAAACTTGCCATAATGAATCTCCATGGTGTCTAGTTGTTCACACTGCTTACGTAATTTAGATAACTCTTTTCGTTCTTGAATTATTTGCCCTTAAATTTAAGGAAAAATGCCCTTTTTCTCAAAAACGCCCATTTTCTCCTGTGTGCAACTCCTACAGTTTCAACCAGAATTTAATCAAGCTACTCTATGGTGTCTCGTTGTGCAAACAAAATTTTGATGACTTTTCATGTTTGAATTATCTGCCCTTGAATTGAAAAAATGGCCAATTTTACTGACAAGCCCCTCTCGAGCGTATATGCGCCACTCTGTGAAGCTCTTGTTATAATTTTGCCTGCAGCAGCTTTGAAATTGAAACGGACCTAATTATTGTCATTTGGGAAAACCTTTCCCAAACAACAAAGTTAAGCCTGGTTTTAATTAAAAGCTATAGCAGATGATAAAAGACATGTAATGTATTGAAATGTACAAAGGCCCTACATTTGAGCATGTGAAGCACTCAGAAATGAAAAGGAGAAAATATTTTTAACCCATTACCAAACAACAAAATTTTAGCCTAGTCCAAACTCATAGGTGTTGCAGACGACAAGTTCCATTGAACAAAACTTGACTTGTTTTGGTCTTTCTTGGTAGAAAACATTGTGGGAAATGAAGAAATTGCTTGTCACAAGCAATTTCTTCATTTTCCACAATGTTTACCAAAGCCTTTATTTTGTGGGGAGTCCAAAAGCGTCAATGTGTGGGAAAGGGTTAATCGGCATATTCTTCTTTTCTCTGAATTGCTTTTCAAATCTATCTTGATTGCAGATATCAAACGAAAAACTTGTTTGGGAAAGGGTTAAGTATGAATTGGGAATTTCCTTTTGTAGTTTTCTGTTACAAGTGGTTATGGTTAAAGCTTTGCTTGACATTTTGTGTTACTGTTATATTTGTCCCTTCAGAAAGTCACGGTGGATAATCAAGTGATACAATAATTTCAGAAAATCTTCAATAATTTTGTTAATATGCGACTGATTTGAATTCGGTTCGAAGCAGAGAAGGTAGACAGAGGTCACACAATAGATGCAAGTGTTGGACTTTAGATAAATTAGCTGATAAAAAAGTTATTGAAGATAAACCAAAATGTTGGTTTATCTTCAATAACCGCTACATCCAGCTAATTCCTGGAATTGTCACACACTCTCTGTTTCAAACCGAATTCCAATTGGTCAAGTATTGAAAAAATTATTTAAGATTATTGGAAATTCTAAGTCAAGTGATTATACACCGTGAAAGTATCAGGATGATTATTTTAGAACTGAAAAATGTAAGATCTGAGGCATATTCTTTAGAGCAAGATTTCTAAAATATTGTCAGATGTTTTTTTTTATAAAGCATTCTTTAGAGCAAGAATTGTAATCAGCTCAATAGGAGTTTGTGTACTCTATGCTTCTTACATAATCCCCGGTCAGTTCCGTAGAAACAATATGAGAGGGAATTTACTGTTGTAATTGTTTGTTTTTAATGTTTTATTATGTTCTTGTTATTTCATAAAGAACAAAAACAATCTATCAAAAATTCCGACCCTCTGTCTTGTCAGAATAAAATACTTCTTTCCAGACAGTGCCTGCTTTGAGCTTTTGCAATAGAAGAAGCTTTTGGAAACATTGAAAGAAAATAAGAAAATGCAGATAATTAGCATTTGTGTTTTCCCATATTCCTGTTCTATTCAATAACTTAGATCTTTGTCTTGATTTTTAATGTGGACTAGTCTTACCCCTTTCCCAAATGGCAAAATTTTACCGTTGTTTACCGTTGTTTACGAGATCGATGTAGGCCTGGGCCTCTTAGATCCGTTTCGATTTCGTTTGTCTCTGCCAGTCCGGGTTCCGTTTGGATTGAAAGCTACTGTAGACGACAAAATGGATGTAACTACAGGTAAAATTTGTGAATGATATAACCTAGAAAGCTTTGAGGCAAAAGAAGAAAATGCTGATAATCAGCATTTTCTTCTTTTGCCTCAATGTTTTCCTAAGCCATTTTTGGAGCATCAAAACCAGGGGCCCGTATTATCAACGATCTTACGACCACGATTTTGTGTAAACTGTGTAACAAAACATCTGATTGCACGAGAAATTAGATTGGGCCAATCAGGTTTGCTGTTTCAGGTAATTACGCAAAAACAAATCGTACGATCGTTGATGATACGGACCCCATATCTTGTTTGGGAAAGTGTTTATTTGTGTTGTTATGAAAGATGCTAATAGAGCTCAATTTTGTATTTCTAGACAACCAAAGAAGAGAGAGTTTGGACTTTCTGCACTTGGATCCAAAATTAAAGGAGTCTTTAGGCCCTCAGGTAGGTTTTAACCCTTAACCTATTACCAGACAGTAAAATTTTTGATAAGTCTAAATTCAAGAGTGTTGCAGATGAAAATTTCAAGTAGATGAAATTTTTACTCATTTTTAGCTCCACTGGCCGAAGGCCAGCGAGCTATTGTTATGGCGTTGTGTACGTCGTGTGTGCGTCTGTCCATTAACTTTTTCTTTAAAAATCTTCTCCTCTCAAACCAGAGGGGCAATTTTGACCAAACTTTGCAGGAATGTTCCTTGGGTGACCCTTTACTTAAATTGTTCAAAGAATTTTGATTGGTTAATAAATGTGGGCGTGGCAGGACAGGGCTTATCAGACTCAGAGAAATCACAAAATAATTCTTTAAAAATCAACCATTAGGCCTATTTTTACCAAACTTGGCAGAAATGTATCTTGGGTGACTCTTTACTTAAATTGTCCATTAAGTTTTGATTGGTCCATAAATGTGGGCGTGGCAGGGTGGGGCTTATCAGACTTGGAGAAATCACAAAATAATTCTTTAAAAATCTTCTCCTCTCAAACAAATGGGCCAATTTTGACCAAATTTTGCAGGAATGTTCCTTGGGTGACCCTTTACATAAATTGTTCAAAGAATTTTGATTAGTCTATAAATGTGGGCGTGGCAGGGCGGGGCTTATCAGACTAAGAGAAATCAAAAAATAATTCTTTAAAAATCAACCATGGGGCCAATTTTTACCAAACTTGGCAGAAATGTACCTTGGATGACTCTTTACTTGAATTGTTTGTGAAATTTTGATTGGTCCATAAATGTGGGCGTGGCAGGGCGGGGCTTATCAGACTTTGAGAAATCACAAAATAATTCTTTAAAAATCAACCATTGGGCAAATTTTTACCAAACTTGGCAGAAATGTACCTTGGTTGACTCTTTACTTGAATTGTTTGTGAAATTTTGATTGGTCCATAAATGTGGGCGTGGCAGGGCGGGGCTTATCAGACTTTGAGAAATCACAAAATAATTCTTTAAAAATCAACCATTGGGCAAATTTTTACCATACTTGGCAGAAATGTACCTTGGTTGACTCTTTATGAAACTTATCCATGAAATTGTGATTGGTCTATAAATGTGGGCGTTGCAGGGACGGACTTATTTGACATAAAGAAATCACAAAATAATTCTTTTAAAATCAACCACAGGGCCAATTTCAATTAAACTTGGCATAAATGCACCTTAAGTGACCCTATACTTAAATTGTCTGCGAAATTTTGATTGGTCCATAAATGTGGGCATGGGAGGCGAGGCTTATCAGAATGGCAGAAATCACAAAAAATTCTTTAAAAAATCAACTGCAAGGCCAATTTTGACCAAATGCGGTAGAAATGTTCCTTGGGTATCCAATTACTTCAATTGGTATTAAAAATGATTGGTCCATGAATGTGGGCAAAGTAGGACGGGCTTATCAGAATGGGAGAAATCACGAAATAATTCTTTAAAAACAACCATTGGGTAAATTTAGTACAAACTTATCAGAAATGTTCCTTGGGTAATACTTTGTCAGTGATATTTTGATTGTTCTATAAATGTGGATGTGGCCATCAGAATTGGATAAACCATGAAATAATTCTTTAAAGATAAATCAATGGGCTAATTCAGACTAAACTTGGCAGAAATGTTCCAGGGGTGACCCTTTTCAAGATTTGGCAGTGCGAGGCTTACAAGAAAACATGAGATAATTCTTTTACTTTAGCCAGTGGAGCGATTCAGGCCCTCTTGGGCCTCTTGTTGTCATTGGTGTTGAAAACCTCTGTGATATGTAGTTATGCAATTGACTGCATATTTGTATTACTGAATTATTTGCCTTTCACTGCAAGTGGGCTGTTTGACCATTTTTGATTTTTGTTACAATTTCAGACTCAAAGTCTAGTGGTGATGAGTTTGGAGACATAGAGAATGTAGAGGATGCTGACAGAGTTACTATAGCTGTAAGTTTATGTATTAGATAGAGGCTGTATAATAGATTCTATGTGCAGCCTTTGACCATTTATTTCACATAGAATCTACTATACAGACTCTTTCTGACTTTGTGTTCTACAATCAATCAAAACATACAATTCAACAATCCTTTTTTAAATCACGCCTCCGACCATATCTATGTGTGACAGCATCTGACTGAAATTACATCATTTATCCAAAATAGAAACGAGAAATTAATAGCACAATATCATAGGCTTTTGACACTAAAACAACAATGAAAGCAATTCCCGCCAAAATAATTCCGTCTGATAGAGACCTAAATAGCTTAATGACAGCTTAAATATAACTGTTTATACAATGTTTTGGTTGTCAATTTTCTTTACTGACTGCCCTACATGCTGTCAGAAAACAATAAACATGTGTAGGATATAATTGCAGGTTTGTTTAACTTGTAGTTACGGCAATTTTGTCGCCCATCCCTCCTAAGATGTCATCGATAGTCTGGTCGGGGATTTACAGCCTGTTTATAGAGAATATTGTCATGGAATTTTGAAATATACTGCAATTTCATTGGTCCAAAATGTAGGTTGAACACTAAACCTCTTTACATACATTCTGTAAAATAAAGGGTTAGCCATGCTCTTTTTAACCCTTTTCTAAAAAGACAATGTTTCGATGTCCCCAATAGGAATACATGTACATGGTACAATTTTGAGAATTGAAAAGAAAATGCAGTAGTTTCTCCTTTTGACTCAATATATTCTGTGCTATAATGTGAACAAACTTCTCTATTGTTAAAAGATATTTTGTCATAGAGAGCAGCTTTTAAATTGGACTATCCTAAGATTTTGTTGTGTTGGAAAGGACATGAGGGAGATCACTGCTGCATAAGTCACAACCTTTTTATAAATAGCAAAGAAAGATGGCTGCAGATAATACACTTTAACTTTCGTCAGATGCACTTGACAATCTTTGACTGTGAAATCTTTTTTTGCCTCATTGGTACTAAAATATTGATATCATTGAATGTGTGGTATCATATTGAATCCCTAGAGGCCAGGTCTGACCACTAATAATTAATCTCTCCCCTCATGTTTCAGTCCACAAGTTCGTTAGAAGAAGACACACCTCTAGATGTTTTAGAGTCCACCATTGAACAATTCCAGCCGCATGATCTCAGTACATGGAGAGTTACCATTCCTAGAATAGGGGCCAGGCCGGACCCGGAAAACCCTAAAAAACAGTTCTTTGTGTTCATTATTGATGTTAGACGGGTAGATATTGCTACAGGTTGGTAAAGTATGCAATGTTTTGAGCAAATTTTAAAGTCAATGACATTTTTCCATAAAAAATTCCATCACTCTTTTCTTTGTCTTTGAAAAAGATCTTATTTAATTAAGATTTTCGATGAAATTTTGTCTATGAAATTTGTATCAATATACTTGAACTGTAATAAAATTTAAGTGCTTAACTCATTTAAAAGACTTATTATTATGTTCTTTATGATAAACTTCAACTTTCGTATGTGACCTTTGTAGCAATTGAGACCAACATGACCACAAGTCAGCCTGCACATACACAGTGTCTGATAAAACCCTTAAGAGGCCTTTTTAGCTCACCTGAGCACGAATGTGCTCATGGTGAGCTATTGTGATACCGCTGTGTCCGGCGTCCGTCGTCCGGCGTCCGGCGTCCGTCGTCCGTCGTCCGTCGTCCGTCGTCCGTCGTCCGTCAAACTTTGCCTTGTGTGCACTCTAGAGGCCACATTTTTTGCCCAATCAACCTGAAATTTGCTCAGAATGATTGTCTTGATGAAATCTCGGACAAGTTCGAAATTGGGTCATCTGGGGTCAAAAACTAGGTCACGGGGTCAAATCTTAGAAAAACCTTGTGTGCACTCTAGAGGCCACATTTTTTGCCCAATCAACCTGAAATTTGCTCAGAATGATTGTCTTGATAAAATCTCGGACAAGTTCGAAATTGGGTCATCTGGGGTCAAAAACTAGGTCACGGGGTCAAATCTTAGAAAAACCTTGTGTGCACTATAGAGGTCACATTTTTTGCCCAATCAACCTGAAATTTGCTCAGAATGATTGTCTTGATGAAATCTCGGACAAGTTCGAAATTGGGTCATCTGGGGTCAAAAACTAGGTCACGGGGTCAAATCTTAGAAAAACCTTGTGTGCACTGTAGAGGCCACATTTTTTGCCCAATCAACTTAAAATTTGCTCAGAATAATTGTCTTGATAAAATCTCGGACAAGTTCGAAATTGGGTCATCTTGGGTCAAAAACTAGGTCACTGGGTCAAATCTTAGAAAAACCTTGTGTGCACTATAGAGGTCACATTTTTTGCCCAATCAACCTGAAATTTTCTCAGAATGATTGTTTTGGTGAAATCTTGTACAAGATTGAAATTGGGTCATCTGGGGTCAAAAACTAGGTCACGGGGTCAAATCTTAGAAAAACCTTGTGTGCACTCTAGAGGCCACATTTTTTGCCCAATCAACCTGAAAATTGATCAGAATTATTGTCTGGATAAAATCTCGGACAAGTTCGAAATTGGGTCATCTGGGGTCAAAAACTAGGTCACGGGGTCAAATCTTAGAAAAAACTTGTGTGCACTCTAGAGGCACCATCTTTTGCCCAATCAACCTGAGATTTGCTCAGAATGATTGTCTTAATGAAATCTCGGACAAGTTTGAAATTGGGTCATCTGGGGTCAAAAACTAGGTCACGGGGTCAAATCTTAGAAAAACCTTGTGTGCACTCTAGAGGCCACATTTTTTGCCCAATCAACCTGAAAATTGCTCAGAATGATTGACTTGATAAAATCTCGCACAAGTTTGATAGGGTCATCTGGGGTCTAAAACTAGGTCACGGGGTCAAATCTTAGAAAAACCTTGTGTGCACTCTAGAGGCCACATTTTTTGCCCAATCAACCTGAAATTTGCTCAGAATGATTGTCTTGATGAAATCTCGGACAAGTTCGAAATTGGGTCATCTGGGGTCAAAAACTAGGTCACGGGGTCAAATCTTAGAAAAACCTTGTGTGCACTTTAGAGGCCACATTTGTTGCCCAATGAACCTGAAAATTGATCAGAATGATTGTCTTGGTGAAATCTCGGACAAGTTTGAAATTGGGTCATCTGGAGTCAAAAACTAGGTCACGGGGTCAAATCTTAGAAAAACCTTGTGTGCACTCTAGAGGCCACATTTTTTACCCAATCACCCTGAAAATTGATCAGAATGATTGTCTTGATCAATTTTCAGACAAGATTGAAATTGGGTCATCTGGGGTCATAAACTAGGTCATGAGGTAAAATCTTTGTAAAACCTTGTGTGCACTCTAGAGGCCACATTTTTTGCCCAATCAACCTGAAAATTGATCAGAATGATTGTCTTGATCAATTCTAGGTCACGAGGTCAAATCTTAGATAAACCTTGTGTGCACCCTAGAGGTCACATTCTTTGTCCAATCAACCTGAAAATTGGTTTACAAAAAAAAGTTATTATATCAGGTGAGCGCTTCAGGGCCAATGGCCCTCTTGTTCTAGATCCCACTCTAATCTTTGTTACGTAAATAATTTCAGATGGCAGGACCATGTGGACAGTACCCAGACGTTACAATGAGTTTTATGTTCATGAGCAGAAGCTAAAGGAGAACAATATGGTTCCTGGTCAGACTGCATGTATATGCAGGCTGATCTAGAACCATGACGGGCTCAAAAGCTTTAAGGGAATTTTTTTCCAGATCCTGACTTAAATATTTTCATGTAAACAATTTCAGATGGCAGGACCATGTGGACAGTACCCAGACGTTATAATGAGTTTTATGTTCTAGAACAGAAGCTCAAGGAGTTCCACGGAAGTAAGTTTATCAACAACTTGATGTCATTCTGACTTTTTAGCGAGCCGGGAGCTAATGTCACAGCCCTAGTGTCGGCATAGTTTCATATCGCTTCATCCAAACAAACATTAAGAGATACATCCTTGATATTTCACACATAAATACTTCCTGCCAAAACCTTTCATTTGTGACCATGACCTTTGACGTAGTGACCTTGACCTTGGAGTTTGACCTATTAAAAGCTTTAACCTGGCCTACGTCTTAGGCGATATTAGAGATAGAGCCTTTATAATGTGCACATGGATACCTTCTGCCAAGACCTTTCATTTGTGATCAATATCTTTGACCTCTTGACCTTGAACTGGAGTTGATCTGTTTCTGCGACAAGCTCTGGTATAGGTGAGCCTCATTGTCTGCGGACAAGCGTGTATGATAGTCAAGACAAGTTAGTTGTCACAATATCTGTGCAGTGTTAGTTTAATCTAAGTCTGCGCTTCATGCTTAGCCACTTAAACCCCTTCCCAAATGACAACATTAATTTGAGGTTGTCAAAATTGAAAGGATTTGCAGAATGCAAAATAGATTATGCTTATACTTAAAGGATTTGTGGGCAGTATAGCATCCTTAACCCTTTCACTGCCATAGGTGACTTCAGTCGACAAATTTATGGGGCCGAAATATACGAGTACCCACAACATAAAAAAGAAAAAACTATTGTCATTTCATAAATAACCTTTAGATTTTGGTCACATATAGGTGCTTAATTTGTCTGTATGTGCTGAAAATTTGAAAGGAATCCATCAAATGAGTAAAAAATTATGCATGTTTTTGTGTACAGGATATCGATTCATGGAAATTTCTTCGAATTAATTCAGCAGTGAGAAACGCGTCCGAAATAAATATTTGGCAGTGAAAGGGTTAACAGATGAGATAATGACACTTTGGGCGCAAAAGTTGGTTTAAAGCATTTTCTCCAATCAAGTTCTTCACATTGTTTGAAAAATATTGAAAATGATATAAATCTATTAATACAAACAATTATGACTTTGCAGGTAAAATGGATGACTGCATATTACCAGCCAAGAAGTTAATGGGGACCAAAAACCAAGATTTTATTGATGGAAAACGAGAACCCTTTGAACAATATTTACAGGTACACTGCTTTCACCTCCATTATTATATGCAAGAAGCTTCATATTTATGTTACGGACCAGATTGGATGTCTGTTTGTTAGCAATTTCTTGTGTGCGCAACTCATACAGTTTCTATCAGAATTTGATCATAAAGGGTGTCCCAAAATATGTGTCCCCATTTTAAACATCTATAAAATTGATCAAATTGATCCTTTTAATTTTGTCTTGCATGGGCATTGTGGCTTAAATGTTAAGACTTTCACTGCATCTATTTAAGCCACAATGCCCATGCAAGACAAAATTAAAAGGATCAATTTGATCATCTTAGCATGGAAAAAGAAACTTTTTCAAATGAAAAAGATGACGTCGTTGACGTCACTTGGCAAACGTTAAAAAATGACATATTTTTTTAAACGTTATGTGGAATAAAACTTCAAAGTAAATATGGATGTTCTATATATCAAACAAAACTTTATCATGTCCGCTTCATTCCTATGTAACTGATTTTACTCAGTGACAACATTTGTCAATTTTATAGAATTATAGAATTAGTTTAAAATGGGGACACATATTTTGGGACACCCTGTACTTGTCACTTAGTTGTGCATGCTGCTTTCAAAATTGAGATAACTCTTGTCATTCTTGAAACGTCTGCATTTCAAATGAAATTTCACTGACAACCTTTCAGATCAGTTCCTGCTTTTGACTATTCCATCAAGGATAGCTTTACTACTTTCCCAAACATGACATGGTTTTGATGAGTCAGCAGGGTGTTGGTTAACCCTTTCCCAAACAAGACCTGGTTTTGACATCCCTAATAGAAAAGGCTTGGGAAAACATTGAAACAAAAGAAGAAACTGCTGATAACCAGCAGTTTCTCCTTTTGTCTCAATGTTTTCTGTGCCATATTTTACACAAATCATATCTTTAATAAAATCCATTTTGTCATTTATGGCATTTTTATGCTCCCCGAAGGGAGAGCATATAGTCGCCGCTTTGTCTGTCCGTCCGTCCGTCCGTCCGTCCTGTCCGTCCGTCATTCCGTCCGTCCGTCCGTCCGTCCGTCCGTCCGAAGCGATTTCTCCATAACCCTTGGGCCAAATCAAATGAAACTTACCATGTGAACTCCCTATGACAAAATGCCGATGTACTTTTCCCGGTTTTTGGATTTGAGGCCTCGTCATGGGAAAAGGGGACTTAAGGTTAAATACAGTTTTTCTCTAATTTCTCCTAGTCTAATGGTCAGAATTTGATGAAATTTCATATTTGAGTAGCAAATCAGATGCCCTTGACAATAAACTATTTAAAATTTGCGTATACAAAATATGTCATGCAAAAAGGGGGCTTAACATTTGTTAGCTTTATATTAGCTCTGCATGGCATATATTTATTGTGACAATGCCTTATTCGGGGAGCATTGTCCGTCTCTGACGGCTCTTGTTTGAAGTGGATCACCCCAAAATTTTGTCATTTGGGAAAGGGTTAAGAAACCCTTGAGGGAAAGAAAGAAAATGCTGATAACCAGCATTTTCTCCTTTTCCATCAAGGATTTATACATTATGTGTTCTAGATGACCTATTTTCAGAAACATATATTTACTTACACTTCTCCAATGCCATTGAAAATGTACTACCCTAAAATTGTGTCATTTGGAAAAGGGTTAAAGAATATCAAGTGAAATAAAAGGTTTATGACAATTTCACAATCTTGTTTCAGAAATTGTTGACCAAACCATATCTAAAGGGAAGTCAATTACTCTACAACTTTTTTACTGTGGAAACTTCTTTTGAGACTGGATTTGATATCAACATAGGTATAATATTATAATTAGAGTTTGCCAATTATGATACTTTTTGTCGAGCCCGCTTGCGGTGAGCTCGACATAGTTGTCACAATGGCGGTTCGGTGTATGTGCGTTAGTGCGTGCGTGCGTTAGTGCGTGCGTTAGTGCGTGCGTCCGTCCGGATGGAGCTTGTCCGGGCCATAACTTCACCATGGATGGAGGGATTCAGAAATAACTTGGCACAAATGTCAAGCTCAGTAAGGCGGAGTGTCGCGTGCAAGAACCAGATTCCAAGCTCAAAGGTCAAGGTCAAACTTGGAGGTCAAATGTCAAAAATGAGAAGATTTTTGCTTGTCCGGGCCATAACTTCACCATGGATGGAGGGATTCAGAAATAACTTGGCACAAATGTCAAGCTCAGTAAGGCAGAGTGTCGCGTGCAAGAACCAGATTCCAAGCTCAAAGGTCAAGGTCAAACTTGGAGGTCAAATGTCAAAAATGAGATGATTTTTGCTTGTCCGGGCCATAACTTCACCATGGATGGAGGGATTCAGAAATAACTTGGCACAAATGTCAAGCTCAGTAAGGCAGAGTGTCGCGTGCAAGAACCAGATTCCAAGCTCAAAGGTCAAGGTCAAACTTGGAGGTCAAATGTCAAAAATGAGATGATTTTTGCTTGTCCGGGCCATAACTTCACCATGGATGGAGGGATTCAGAAATAACTTGGCACAAATGTCAAGCTCAGTAAGGCGGAGTGTCGCGTGCAAAAACCAGATTCCAAGCTCAAAGGTCAAGGTCAAACTTGGAGGTCAAATGTCAAAAATGAGATGATTTTTGCTTGTCCGGGCCATAACTTCACCATGCAGGGGTCTTGCTACCAATTTTTGTTTGGGGCCAGGGGCCAGTGAAATTGGGAAAAATAGCGACATTTTAACCTAAATTGGGAAATACTATAACAAGTTTGTATTCATACTCTCACTCAGTTTCAGCTGCAAATAAGACTTTAGTGGTGTAAAATGCATTTGTACATACTCTTGTTTGAGAATCTACTCTAAAACTGTCTTCAAAATGTTTGTAAATGAAGATGAGGTCTTAACATGGGGCATTCTAGGTCCTCATTGGGAATTTTCACCAGAGAATTGGGAAAAAAAGATACTTTTTGCCATTGGGAATGGGGCCTATTAACGGCCCCAAATTTTGGCAAACGAGACCCCTGCCATGGATGGAGGGATTCAGAAATAACTTGGCACAAATGTCAAGCTCAGTAAGATGGAGTGTCGCGTGCAAGAACCAGATTCCAAGATGAAAGGTCAAGGTCAAACTTTGAGGTCAAATGTAAAAAATGAGTTGATTTTTGCTTGTCCGGGCCATTCCTTAACTTGGCACAAATGTCAAGCTCAGTAAGGCGGAGTGTCGCGTGCAAGAACCAGATTCCAAGCTCAAAGGTCAAGGTCAAACCAAACGCCATTGTAATGACAGCTGTAGACATAGGTATGGTCTTCTTTCTTCAAAATGAGCGGGCTCGACATGTTGCCCTTCGGCATCTAGTCAGTAATTAAAATTAGATGTGAGCTGTGGATGTGTTGTCAGTGCACTTGTGTTTTCCAGCATGGTCAGTTGCCACGCTTCTTGTTGATTTTTTTTTTTTTTTTGACTTTTTCAAGTTACTGTTGAAAATTCTTTTGAGACAGGATTTGGTACAGAATAATAAGTTCAAGGGGTTCTTGGTATTTCAGCTGTTGCACACGCTACAATAGATAGAGGCATATGGTTTCTGCCATGTATGCCCATAAAGAATTAAAAAGATTGCATCAACTTTTTAGCGAGCCGTGAGTTTATGTTTGGGGAGCTAATGGTACAGCCCTAGTGTCAGCCTCGACGTCGCGTCTTCACTAGAAAAACTTTAACTTGGTCTATATCTCAGGCACAATTAGAGATACAGTAGGGGTTTCAATAACTTTTTTGCCATCTGGGCCAGAAGCTACAGTATGAAGGGTATTTTCTTTGTATTCCTTATTGACCCCATATGAAAATTTCAAAAGTAGCAGAGGATTGTACTCAAATTCACTCAAATAGGAGGGGAAAATCCCCGCCTCCCGCCTCTTAATGAAACCCCTGTGTAGCCTTGATATTTCACGCATGGCCCGTCAAGACCTTTGATTTGGGACTTTGACCTAATGACCTTGGAGTTTGACCTATTTTTAAAAAACTTTAATCTGGCCTATATCTCATGCACTATTATAGATAGAGCCTTGATATTTCACATAGAGATACCTCATGCAATGACCTTGACCTTGAGACTGTGACCGACCTTGATCTTGAGACTTTGACATTTGACCTAGTGACTTTGACCTTGGCCTTTTTTGTGACAAGCTCTCGTACAGGTGAGTAGATCTATGTTGTCTGCGGAAAACTCTTGTTACTTTATGTGGCATGACCTTCATACTTCAGTTTTAAGTGAAACCACTAAAACTTTTGTGCCATTAACACTCAGAAAATTTAATATTTTATGAAAATGAGTGAAAATGACTAACATTGTTCATGTTTATTTTACAGGTCGTGTTCTGAAAGCAGTGCCAAGAAAGTTAATCAAAGAGGTAAGTTTGCAGATCAACAGATAAGAGAGGGTAAAGGCAGCCTTAACCCATTACCGGCAAAAATTGAGCCTGGTCCAAATTGAAAGATCCTACAGACGACAATTTCAAGTGAATATAATTCTATATTTTATGGTCTTTTTGGGTAGAAAAAATTGTGGGTTATGAAGAAATTGCTTGTCACAAGCAATTTCTTCATTTTCCACAATGTTTTCCAAGGTCTTTATCTTGAACAGCGTCAAAAAGCGCCAATGTTTGGTAAAGGGTTAATTTGTCATTTATGAAATAATAACAAGTTAAGAGGTCTTTATTTGCCAAATAAAAACTGTTGTGCGACGGACTACATGTGTAGGTAAAAACCGAGGCACACAGCGCCGAGGTATTTGCCTTAACATGTAGTTCAGAGCACAGAGGTTCTTATTTGGCAAATAAAGACCTCTAAACTTGTTATTATCTCCATTATAACACTCTAAATAAGAAAACACACATTTGAAATGTGTTATCTTGTTGAAATTCTGCCATGATCTAGTTTTCGACGTAGGAAACGCATTGGCGGTTAAGTGACGTCAATGATGACGTCATTTGACGTTACCTTGACGCCATGTGACGTTTTGGCGCATACACAAAGCATAATTACATATAGTCTTTATTTGTCAAGTAAAACCTGATGCAATTCTTCTTTCGCTATATATGTATTTGACAGTAGAGTGTTTTAATTCAAAACCAAACCCTACGTTGTTGGAATTCATTGGAATCATCTCCATGAGATGATTCCAATGAGTATCCACAACATTGGGTTTGATAAACAATAAATGAATTATTGCATTTTGAAAAGTCAATAACTCCTCTTATCTGTAACTCTCATTGTTTCTTTGCTGTATCAGTCCTAGGATTAATGCAGTCAAACAGCTACTTCGAGTAGCTCTGCGTTATCAGAGGATATGAAAAACATTTCCAGTCAACTCGGGCTTAGTCCATGGAGTGGTATCATATGAATTTGCATCACACTTTCCATCAACCTGTAAAGCATTTTCCAGATATTTAAATTTTGATATATAGGGAAAATGAGAAATTGCTTGTTATCAGCAATTTCTCTGTCAATGTTTTCTGTGACCATTTCTGCTAGGGATGTCATAACCAGGCCCCGGTTTTTCGAAAAAAGTTTTAAAGTAATATACTCATGAGTTCATGCTCAACTTCAATTGAATACCAACCAATGTTGATTGGTATTCAATTGAAGTTCACATGGATTTTGTGTGATTTTAGCACGGTGCTCAGATTTGAGTCGAGAAACCGGGGCCAGGTCTTGTTTGAGAAAGATTTTTAAAACTCATTCTCACATATTGATGCTTTTTGCAATTTCTACATTTTCCACAATGTTTTCTAGATGTACCAAGAAAGAATAGAATTGGCTTTTGAAAACATTGAAACAAAAGAAGAAACTGCTGATAACCAGCAGTTTCTCCTTTTGTCTCAATATATTCTGTGCTTCATTGTACACAAATTCCTTCCCTTTTAACACAAATTTGTCCTATAAAGAAGCTTTTGAATAGGTCTGCCCTAAAATTTTGTCGTTTGGGAATGGGTTTAGAGAACAGCTGACAGTGTGTTAAGATTGCAAATATGCATAGGGTATTCTGGGTACATTGTGGTCTCAAATGCCAAGCATTTTGACACAATTTACCTAATCTTTGTCATCAATATTTGTTTTATTTCACAGAAAGGGCAGCATCTAGAATCGTTTCTTCAAAACTTTGAGAAATCTACAGAACCTTCAAAACCAGTTCCATGGTAAGTTTTATAGCAGACATAGCACAGCTACATATAAGAGGGAGTGGTGGCTTTTCAAAATGAAATATTTCGTTAAATGTTCATAGAACCCCATGTTGTGGGTATTCATTAGAATTGTCTCATGGACTTTGATTAAATACCCTACAAGAATTGTTTCTCTGCTCCATATATTTTTGAAGTTATTGCCCTTTGTTAATTTTTAGCTCGCCCGGGACGATAGTCTCGGAGGAGCTATTGTCATACCCCCGGCTGTCGGCGTCAGCGTCGGCGTTGGCGTCAGCGTCCGCAAAAACTTTAACCTGGCCCATATCTCATGCCCTGTTAGAGATACAGCCTTCATATTTCACCTGTGGGTACCTCTAACCAAGACCTTTAATTTGAGACCATGACCTTTGACCTTGTGACCTTGACCTTGATGTTTGACCCACTTTTTGACCGTTTAAAAAAAAACTTTAACCTGGCCTATATCTCATGCCATATTACACCTACAGCCTTCATATCTCACATGTGGATACCTCTCACCAAGACCTTTCATTTGAGACCATGACCTTTGACCTTGTGACCTTGACCTTGGAGTTTGACCTACTTTTAAAAACTTTAACCTGGCCTAAAAAAACTTTAACCTGGCCTATATCTTATGCCCTATTGCACATACAGCCTTGATATTTCACATATGGACACCTACCAACAACATTCACATTTGACCATGACCTTTGACCTCATGACCTTGGAGTTTGACCTACTTTTAAAAAACTTTAACTTGGCCTATATCTCATGTCTTTTTACACCTACAGCCTTGATATTTCACATATGGACACCTCCTACCAACACCATTGACCTTGGAGTTTGACCTACTTTTAAAAAACTTTAACCTGGCCTATATTTCATGTCCTTTTACACCTACAGCCTTGATATTTCACACATGGACACCTCCTACCAACATGATTCACATTTGACCATGACCATGGACCTTGTGTCCTTGACTTTGGAGTATGACCTACTTTTAAAAGACTTTAACCTTGCCTATAGCTCATGTCCTTTTACACCTACAGCCTTCATATTTCACATATGGACACCTCCCACCAAGACCTTTCATATTTGACCATGACCTTGGACCTGGTGACCTTGACCTTGAAGTTTGACCTACTTTTAATTAACTTTAACCTGGCCTTTATCTCATGTCCTTTTACACCTACAGCCTTGATATTTCACACAATGACACCTCCTACCAACACTTCACATTTGACCATGACCTTGGACCTGGTGACCTTGACCTTGGAGTTTGACCTACTTTTAAAAACTTTCACCTGGCCTATATCTCATGTCCTTTTGCACCTACAGCCTTGATATTTCACACATGGACACCTACCAACACGGTTCACATTTGACGGTGACCTTGTACCTTGACCTTGGAGTTTGACCTACTTTCAAAAAACTTTAACTTGGCCTATAACTCATGTCCTTTTACACCTACAGCCTTGATATTTCACACACGGACACCTCATTCCAACACAGTTCACATTTGACCATGACCTGTGACCTTGACCATGGAGCTTGACCTACTTTTACAAAATTTCATTTTGGTCCATGACCTTTTTACCTTGACCTAGGAAATGACTTTTGTGACAAGCTCTCGTTTGGGCGAGCTTTATTGTCTGTGGACAATTCTTGTCATACTTAGTTTTTGTCAGGAGCACAAATAAAAAAGTATGTAAGGTAGAATCATGAAACTTCGTTGGTTTCGTTGGTGGATAGATCTCATTATTGAGAAGTGTTGTGCACAAGAAATGTAACTCTGTTGATCATATTTATAGAGTTATTGCTCTTTGTTGGTTTTCATACTTTATTAAATACTACCATTAGACTGCTTCAATTCCTTAAGGTAGGCCTTTTAGGGGGCATATGTGTTTTACAAACATCTCTTGTTTCCATTTGTTTCTCTAGCCTACTTCAGTTTTGTTTATGAAATATAACCAGATCCTGTGTAGATTATATGACTGTTTTTTTCAACAGTTCTGGTTTATTTTCAGTAAAAGAGGAAGGAGAGGATCAGAGGTGTCCTACCAGTCTAATTCTAGTGAAAAGGTGAGAAATCAAAGTATTATTGGTGTGACACCTTGTTATGCTTACATAAACTTTCGCCAAACATTTTTAATGTCACTTTTACACAAAGTGTTATAAAACCTGTAGAGAAAAGGTGAAAATGCTGTTTATCATCATTTCTTGCTTTCTGTCAAGGTTTTAAATAGCAAGATCGATTTTAAAGTTATCACCTTAGCTGTTCTCTAGAGCATATTGTTATGCTGGGGTACTTTGAATTTGAAAGAAGATCCAATTTCACTATTGACTAAACAATTATAAAGCCCTTGTCATGGCATAGTTGGTTGCGCGCTGGACCCTGGTTATTGTATCATAGGGTCTGGGTGTGATCCAAGGCCATTTTAGATAGGTGGGATGAGCTGCAAAAGGCTAAGAAAGGCAGTTGTGTTTGTATTGGTTAGAAAAACAATAGGTGTGAAATCGGTCTTCCAGATGCCACTTTATGACTGAAGTACAGTTACGAATGGCATCAAACCTCCATTCATCTATTGAAAGATTGTAGATATGCATGCAAGTGGCATATCAATTTGTGGTGATATTGTAATTTCTCAGACAAGAAGATGTTGTTTTTTTTTACTTTTCAAAATGCAAAGTAATGTTATTGTACAACAAATGCTATTGGGTCTTTTCTTAATTCCGGTAATATAGAGTTGTCGTTCCTGCGGGACGGTATGTTTACTTCCATTTGCCTGTTTGACAAGTGGCAACTTAATATTTTCATCAAATCAATGAGTAATTTTAATGAAAGTAATTTCTATTGTAACTTAATAATGGAATCTAATAATACCTCTGCACCTTCCATCATTTTTAAACCATTCAGAGATCTATAACAAAAGAAATCTCCCATAATCCGATGTCAGATTATCATTGAAAATATTTTTCCCCGTGGAGTGCCTCAAATCAGGTGAGTGTCGATTTGTGACGTCATGACTTTGCGTTACTTGCTCTAGTCATATGACGTCATAGAAATAAAATAGGGGCAACTTTGGGGAAAATAGGTGCATGTACGATATACATGTACGCTGTGGGCGAGTTTTTGCAAACATTTATATTTTGTAATTGTTTGTAAGAACATCCCGCTCCACACGGTTTTCCTCTGTCAAAAAACGATTAAAATCGAAAATAGAATAAGTGAACGTTAAAGCACAGAAATTATTGAGGAAAGAGGCGATACCTCTGACTATCATCAAATTGCTTCCTTTTTATGCCCCCGATAGGGAGGCATCATAAATTTGACTTGTCCGTCCGTCCGTCTGTCTGTCCGTCTGTCTGTCCGTCCGTCCGTCCGTCTGTCTGTCCGTCCGTCATTCCGTCCAAAAACTTTAACATTGGCCATAACTTCCTTATTACTTAACATATTCGCTTCATACTTTACCACAACATTCCTTGGTACATTACCTTTCTGTAGGCACACACTTTGGTGACCTTGACCCCTGGATGACCTTGACCTTGAACATAGATTGGCCATAATTTAAAATCAAAGCGGTGTCGGGGGCATTGTCATCTTACAGTGACAGCTCTTGTTCTCAATGTTTTCAAAACTATCTACTGAAGTCAAATACAGGACCTTAATATTAGGAAAAAGGACTAAAAATGAAGAATTCGTTTTTTAATGTGCCGAAAAAATGATGCATTTTTAAACCCTTACCCAAACAACAAAATATGGTCCTTTCCAAATTAAGTCTTGAGTGAATGTGGGCATCAAAACAAAGAATTGGTTAGGAAAGGGTTAACATAATAAACCATCATTTCAAATTTAATTCAAATTTGAAGCAGACTGTAGACTATGATAAGTAGATCTACTAAAAAGAACAGTTTGGTGTAGATTGTAGAATAGGAAATATTGAGGGAAAAGCAGTCAGCATGTTTTTCTTTTCTTTCAAAACTTTGCTATTTCTTTCAAGTAGATCTATGTAATTCATTGTTTGTTCGTTGAAGGTTTCCAAAACAAGACCTAACTTTTGATGTATGTAGGCTATACTCTACTTAAGAGAAAATACTTTGGGAAACATTTTGGCAAAATTTAAGAGCATCCTGATAACCAGCATTTTCTCCTTTTGCCCCAATAGACTAGATCTACTTTGATATGTAAGCGTTTAGTGTGTTGTGACTATGTTGCGATGGGTTTTCTCTTTCTTCTCTCCGCTGAGGTTCCTCTGTTGGAATCTCACAACGATCTACGCGTTTCGGCTATTAATACTGTCTCTCAGACTCGGGTAGGCCTAGGCCAGATACGATGTTTAGTTCAAATTCTTGCGACTTATTACACGAATCCAAGCTTGTCTTGTATTTGCCTCTTTCGATTCAGTTTGTGCAGTTCAAAATTTCCAATTCTATCTGCAAAATTATGGCATTCATAAATGAAGAAGCGTTTCTTTCCCACTGATAGCGCTTATTTACATTGACACCGGAAGACGGTATACCGTCCCGCATGAACGACAACTCTGTCACGACGGAATTACGAAAATCCGGAATTATGTATTATGGATACTCATTTGAATCGTCTCATTGAGATGATCCCAATGAGTACACGAAACATAGAGTTTGGTTTTGAAATAACAATTTAGAATGTCTTTACCACCTATTATGTGATGCTCTTAATTTGTGCTGTAATATTTCAGTTATGTACAACAATATTTGAGAATAATGCGGATGGTATGGACAGACGAGATGCTGTTGAACCTCTATCTACATTAACAGAGAAAACTAGTATAGAGGGAGTCTATGATACACTCATCTATATTGGTAAGATGGCTCTTAATCCTTTCCGCAAAGACAAATATTTAGACTGTCTGATATTGAGAGCTGCTGCTGAAGATAAAATGAAATTTGTTTGTGGTGGGGGTTTGGGTGCAAAATAGCTTAGAAAATATTAACATCAGCATCAGCATTTTCTTCATTTTACCTGAATGTTTTCCCAAGCCTTTTCCATAAATGATGTCAAAGCCAGTTTTTGTTTGGGGAAGTGTTAACCACAAATTTTGTTGTTTGGGGGTGTGGTGGTCAGATGCTCAGATGTTTCTCTGTAAGACTGTAAAAGACAAAAAATGCCTTTCCTGTGATCCGAATTTATCTTTTTATCATGCTTTGCATTAAAGATATCAACTTGAATTTGAATTATGCCTACAACATCAAGTTTGCATCACTTCTGTAATGTAAGGCATTTTAGAAATTATGCTCACATAATTCTGGTTTTGCTCATTGTTAAATGTTCTTACTTGTTACATATTTTTGCAGCCCGTTATGTGTTTAAAGTTCCTGACTGGTACCACCATATATTGTTGACAGCCAGAATGATATTTAGATCCAGTCTAGAGTCGTATTTAGACTGGTTTATTGGTTACAAAGTGACACAAGTAACTCAAGAACATAGACTGGTCTCCTTGATACATTTACTTAGAGGTATGTAGTGTGCTTGCAAATGAAACAAATTTATTCTGCTCTAATTTGAAACTTTTGTAAATAGAATTTCTGTACAGTAAAGTCCAATAAATGTTGAGGGAAAATGAGTAAACTACAGATATAGGGCTTGATAATATTTTGAAATATAATATTTCATTTGTTTTTCACCAAACCCTATCTTGTGGGTACTCATTATACCCCCCACAACAAAGTTATGGGGGGGTATACTGGATTCAGGTTGTCCGTCTGTCTGTCCGTCCGTCTGTCCATCCGTCCGTCTGTCCGTCCGTCCGTGGACATAATTTTGTGTCCTCTTCTCCTCCCACAGTTTTTGACCGATTTTGCTGAAATTTTAGCAGGTTGTTTCCTATCATATGAAGTTGTGCACCTGCAATTTTCATCTTGATCCAGGCAGTAGTTTCAGAGTTATGCCACTTTGAACTTTAGCACTTTTTCAGTGACAACGCGCTAGTGGGGGGTATTTGTCCGCTTTGCGACAGTTCTAGTTAGAATTGTCTCATTGAGACGATTCAAATGAGAACCCATAACATAGGTTCTTGATTTGAAATGAAAGCTACCGAATGCCTTCACCCCCTCTTATCTGTTGCTCTGAGGGAGTATTTTCCTCTTTACTCTCAATGTTTAACTATTCCTTTTCTGTTATGAGCATAAACAGGTGTTGTTTGGACAGGAATTAAATGATATTGAGAAGGTATTTTTGCAAAGACTTCTGAAAAAAACAAATAAAAGCATGTACATTTTATGGATTAAAATTATCAGTACATGTATATTTTTACACTTAATGATGAGGTCATTTTAATCCATTATTACATAGGTTAAAGGTCAAGGTTACTGTTTAAACTGGCCTTTAAAACCATGAAAAAATTTTGTTCAATACATAAAAATCAAGATGCAGCTATCCATAATCCATAGACAGATCCCGAGATTGCCTGTTTATTTCATTTTCTTTTAGAAATTCAGTCAGAATTGTGTAACATTAGGAAAACAAGCCCATCTGTTTGTATGCTCAAACTACCCTCACGGAAATCCTGGATCTGCCACAGTGATCCATCAAGTGATATTTGATTTTATTTCCTTCTCTAATTTGTAAGACCAGCTGATACAGCTTATTGGGCTGGGGAGAACAAGGTTCAAAGCTTGTTTGTTTGTCTTTCAGATGTACTTTTCTTTGATAATGATCCTCCAAGGTAAGAAGATTTTCTTTATCAAGCTAGTAAACCCATTTGCAAATAAAGACATTTTTGACGCTTCACTAGACAAAGGGTTTAACCCTTTCCCAAACAAGATCTGGTTTTGACGTCCCTTAACGAAAAGGCTTGGGAAAACATTGAAAGAAAAGAAGAAACTGCTGATAAACAGCAGTTTCTCCTTTTGTCTCAATATTTTCTATACTATATCACACACAAATTATATCTTTGATAACATTCATTTTGTCATCTGTTGTAGTTTTTGAAGAGGATCACCCTAAATTTTTGCCGTTTGTGAAAGGGTTAATGCTTTGGAAAATATTGTGGAAAATGAAGAATTAGAAATTTTGCCACCATGTTTTCTATTCCCACCATCTTGTCCATCCTTGATTTATGTGCCCTTGAATTTGACAAAATTGCATCCCCAAAATATTAGTCATGTATTTACTTATTTTTTGCTTTGACCACACTGCTGCCTTTTACTTTCTGTTTACCCTAAGAACCATAAGTATTGAAAAATCTAGTCAAAACTTGGATTGGATACTTCGAAAAATTCAGGCCTTTGGAGCAACTCAAGCCCTTCAGGGCTTTCTAGTTTGTGACAAGCCCTTTAATAGACAAGCTACATTGTCTGTGGACAACTCTTGTTGTTGATGACTATTCTGGTCAG
Organism: Fragum sueziense; assembly: GCA_963680895.1. Taxonomy (NCBI): domain Eukaryota; kingdom Metazoa; phylum Mollusca; class Bivalvia; order Cardiida; family Cardiidae; genus Fragum; species Fragum sueziense. The sequence continues at coordinate 16,560,945 of OY804602.1, read as the reverse complement.
TCGGTTGGCTAGTCCGTCTGTAGACTAAACCATGTCCAGAGCCTAAAGGGCGGTTTACACGGTCTGCTTTAGCATATCTGCTTTAGCATGTATGTTTTTAGCACACATGTTTTTTTGCGTTCACACGGAATGTTTTAGCGCATGTGCTTTTGGTGGAAGTTAGCTGACCTAGGTCAAACAGTTCACTGGTCAGTTGTAGAATAGAGGAGAGTGAAATATTTTATCTTGTGTGCCTTTATCCTTTTTGCTATCGCAAAACATTGCTGAGAAAAGAAACAGTGAATCGAAACCAATCTTCCAATACCTACTCTGATCTTAAACATATTAAGTGTCTGTGAAAGTTCACTGGTTTAGCATGACAAATGTTATTGCAGATTTTCAACATTTTCCTCTCTTGTCTCAATGTTTTGCCTAGCCATTTCTACAGGAGACGTCAAAATCAGGTCTTGTTTGCGAAAGGATTAATACAAATCAAATTACAATAGTATGCATAATCTTGAGATTCCCTATCACAAAGGTATCAAAGATAGAAGTTAAAATCTGGATCAGACTATGACAAGAGTCATGTGCTTTATTATAGTCAAGATCAGACTGACTAACATTAGTCTTTTTGCAGATCATTTATTACATGTATCATTATTAACAAATAAATATGTAATATGAAATGAAAAATTGAAATTATTGTCATTTTTTATAACACATGTTTGTATAAAGACCATATGTTTGAAGTCTGATCTAAAGCTTGTCCTTTATATTCAACAAAAGATACTATTTAACGTAAAGATCAGCATGATATCATGATAAAGATCAATTAATTTCATGGGAAAGTATCAAATATAATTACTTTAAAACAAGAACTAAAATTATTGTACTAAATTAAAAAAAAAAGAAAGAAACTATGTTTAGGTAATATACTCATGAAAAAAAGTTAAGGACCACATATTTGATGAAATAAAATATTCTACCATTCTTGTAATAAATTTATTCATGAATTACTGCATAGTGAATGGCAATCTTTCCTCCATAAAAAATCATCGCGAAATTGTAAAAATTGCTGAAACTAAAATTGTAAGAGAACTTGGCAGTGCACTACCCCTCGAAATGCTTGATATTACATGTAGTGGGTGGGGTAGCATTTTATAGAAAAGGTCCTTGTTTCTCAAGATTTCCCTCTGAAAATTCAGGTACATAACATGTGTGGTCATCTTATGCATCCATCACTTCAATTAAATGTGGACAGATGCTTGAAATAAACTTCCGGTTCCGGCATGAAGTAATCTAGACAATGCATCTATCGGGACCCGTTTGAAAGATCCCGATATGTCTGTATGGACAGTATGGGAAGGAATTCTTCTGTGATGACAGTCCCACACAATGTTAAACGAGTTTTATGTAAAGAAAGCTTGCTAACCTTTCAATAATTTGCGTTTTTCCTACTTGACAACAAAGCTAGATGTGTAAAGACGAGCTTTATCGTCCATCAAATTACACTTGAGACCAACAGTACAAGCTGTTTATGTTCAAACAACAAAAAGCACATCTGAGCTCATAAATTATGCACATGGAGGCTTTCGGTGAGCCCCACTTCAGCCGCACAGACCAGACGATTTTACATTGACTTTCAACGTCCACAATGCAAACTTTCGCCTTGCAGATTTGAGGTCTATTTTGGGATGCGACCGGTGCAAATTGTGGCAGAATACCAAAGTCGGAAAAGTTGTAGTGTTTCCTCTGAAAAATCGGCGTTTTGCAGATTTTTATGGTGTAAAAGGCGATAGGTGAAATGGGCCATTTGTGCTTGAGTGGGGTGGGTATGTTAAGATGGTTCGATGGAATTTGGTATCCATCCTAATACAGAGTGTCCCAAAAAAAACGGAACCCTAATTCAAAGTCAAATATTTTAAAGCGTAAACAAAGAATCTAGTTTTTGAATTTGCAGTACCGAAGATACATTATTTTTTGCATTTGTGTCCCAAATTTCACTTAAAAATATGCATTGGTTCAAAAGTTATAAGCAAATTAATAATGACACTAAAACGCCGATCTGACATGATATTGATTTTTGCGTCTTGTTTGTTCGTGAAAGCGCACTAACGGTCAGCTGTTTAATTCTGTACAGTTGTACATATTGTACCGATTTTCTCAAAAATTAATATGTACACGTGCTGTACGTGCACATTGAGTCCATAGGGTGGTTGTTTGAATTAATTTCAAATTATTATGTGATTCATTTCACATGGCACAGTTTTAACTTTTATTTTCATAAATTGAAAGCTTGAGATGTTTACTAAAATTAGTCCAGTCATAATTTTCTTGTATACTATACATTTCTGTGGGATGTGATTTAATTCTTTTTTGGTGAATTTGGTGTTATTTGTCTTATATGAACATGTTTTGCATGAAGGGCAGTGTCAGGTCAAATGCAACCCGTAATACTTTTCATTTGACCGCTGACCGGCATGTTGGTCAGAAATAAAATAAGTGCCTATGTTTATTATTCGTGAGTCTGTGATGCACTTGGATATTTTGTTTGTATTCATTTTAGTTACATCGCAGCTCTTTTTTTATCAGTTTATTTATTATATTTATTAGCGAAAAGCACTTTTGTGAATACAATGTTTCAAAATCACTTTTGTATTGTATTGAATATATTAACCAATTCTGAAGCGTTAATCAATTCAATGAGTGTAGGTGCGTGTTGCAAAACGAAAAAATCGATATTGTGTTAAAATGGTTTTCAGGGTGCATTCATTTGAATGCATATATTTTCAAAAGTAATCATTATTTTTCAACCAAATTTTAACTGATTATAGAAAACTGTCGTTGCTATGGCATATGTAAATTTGGTGGAAAAATATTACTTGACACATGAGAAATGCACTTTCAAAAATGGGTTCCGTTTTTTAGGGACACTCTGTAGATCACTGTATGGTGATCGATATAGAGATGATGTTCTCGTCAGATAGTCTTATCCATTCGCAGGTGCTATTGTTCCTGAATTCATTTTAGGGGACGATAACGACCGTCCACACATGGTTAGAATTGCAACTGAGTTTTTAAGTGAGAGAAAAATATAACTTATGCAATAGAAAGTACATTCTCCTCACGTGGATCCTGTTGAAAATGTGTTGTACCATCATTACAGAAAGGATCTCTACACATAATGTTCCGTAAGTGATGCTGTAAGCTCTCAAACGGGCGATGGTAGTCGTAATGTAAATCCCTCATATAGGGTACCAGAAGTTAGTTTACAACTTCTACTTTTCTTGCATTGAGTCAATAGAGTTTCAAGATAGTCAAAACTGGCCATACATGTGATTTTTCAAAAGAAAATCCTTAGGAAAGGGGCTTTTTCTTAAAGTTGCCATTCTACCCACTACATGCAAAAACAAGCATTTTAAAGGATAGTGTTATGCCATTTCTTCTCACAATTTTAAAGTCCGTTAATTTTCCAATTAACTGATTAACTGATTATGAAGAAAGGGTACTAGTTTTCATGCAACAAATCATAAATAGAATCATATAAGGAATCACAAAATATCACACTTTGAATGTGTGGTCCTTAACTTTTTTTGAGGAGTATAATAAAAGATCATCATTTTAACCCATTACCACACGGTGACTCCCAACAAGATGATGGCTTTGGATGACTTTGTGGCAAGCAATTTCTTCATTTTCTTCATTTCCAAAACAAAAAGACCAAGAAGTGTAAAACTTCATTAAATTTAAATCGTTGTCTGACACATCTTTGAATTTGGACAAGTCTAAAATTTTGTCGTTTGGTAATGAGTTAATAGTTACCTGTAGAGATTCTGTTGGTTTATCATGATTAATGAGGGGGCTGACCAGTGTTTGTTTATTTTACCGGTCATATCTCTGGAATCAGAGATTTGATTGGTCAATTTCCGTCTGCTTTTTCACTAGAAATAGAGCATGCTCTAAAACGTCTGCTTTAGCAGATATGCTAGCAGAAAGCCCATTATCTGGGGTTTACACGGAATGTTTGAGCACATCTGCTAAAGCATATATGCTAAAGCACACCGTGTAAACCCCCTTTAACTCGAAAAGAATGCAAGATAGAATCCCGAAACTTTATAGGTAGATAGATCTCTAGATAAATGTAATACACAAGAATCATAACTCTGCCAATGATATTTTAGAAGTTGTTGCCCTTTGTTGATTTTCATACTTGATAAAATACTACCCTTGGATTACTTCAATTGTTAGATGGCTATATCAAACTTAGGCCCTTGAGGGGGCATATATGTTTAACCCTTTCCCAAACAAGACCTGGTTTTGATGTCACTAATAGAATTTGGTTTGGAAAACATTGAGACAAAAGAAGAAACTGCTGATAACCAGCAGTTTCTCCTTTTGCCTCAATATTTTCTGAGCTATACTATACAAAAATTCTATCTTTATCAACATCCATTTTGTCATCTGCAGCGGCTTTCAAATTGGAGCACCCTACAATTTTGCCATTTAGGAAAGGATTAACAAACATCTCTTTTTAGCTTGACTTTTCGAAGAAAATGAGAGCTTATACTGTCACCCGGGCGTCGGCATTGGTGTCGGCGTCGCAACAAAGTTTAAAGTTTTTACAAACATCAATTACTTCCATACTATTAAAGGGATTCAACCTAAACTATGAATACTTATTCACCATCACACCCTCTACCTTACTACCAGGGCCCATGACCCTGGCTCCACTATATTTGGAGTTATGCCCCTTTATATTAAGCAACCTAGAAAGTCGAGCATGCTGTCTCGGACAGCTCTTGTTAGGATTGACACTCAAATGAATCTATTATGATTTGATTTCAGGACAGATGACCAAAAGAGAGAGAGACTGGAAGCTACAATTAGAGGTTGTTTAGAATTCCTTCCAAGTAAGAAGCTTTTTGGTGTACCCATTCCCACATAATGGAACTTTATAGGTTGATAGATTTCTTTATGGAAAAGTGCAGGTCACAAGAACTGTTAGTCTGCAGATCATATTTATTGGGGTTTTTCCCTTTGTTGATTTTCCTACTTGTTTGAATTCTACCATTTGACTGCTTTGTTAGATGGCTATTTTAAAGGTTGGCCTGTGAGTGGTCATATATATTTTACAAACATCTCTTGTTTTTTCAGAGCCTATAGTGATGGGTATGGGAGAAGACAATCATAAGGAAGGATCTATGACTATCATCAATGTTTTACAACAACCCAAACTTAATAAACAGGTCAGTATCTATTAGCAAACAGCAATTTTTTGTACTGGTCCAAATTCAAAGATGTTGCATAGGACATTTTAACGCAACAATTTTTATACACCCGAAGGGCGGTATTATGTTATGGCCCCGGTGGTCCGTCCGTCTGTCTGTGTGTCCATTCGTTAGCAATTACTTGTGTGCTCAACTCCTCCTACAGTTTTGATTGGAATTTGATCAAACTTGCCACAATGAATCTCCATGGTGTCTAGTTTTGCACACTGCTTACGGAATTCAGATAACTCTTTTCGTTCTTGAATTATATTCCCTTGAATTTAAAAAAAATGCCCATTTTACTGACAAGCCCCTCTCGGGTGTATGTGTATCACTCTGCGAAGCTCTTGTTTCTTAACCCTTTCCCAAACAAGACCTGGTTTTGACGTCCCTAAAGGGAAAGGCCTGGGAAAACATTGAAACAAAAGAAGAAACTGTTGATAACCAGCAGTTTCTCCTTTTGTTTCAATATTTTCTATCCTATATTTTACACAAATTCTATCTTAAATAACTTCCATTTTATCATATGTTAGAGTTTATGAAGTGCATGGATCACCCTACAATTTCGTCGTTAGGGAAAGGGTTAAATTGATGGGTTTTCTATGTAGAAAACATTGTGGGAAATAAAGAAATTGCTTGTCACAATTAATTTCTTCATTTTCCACGATGTTTGCCAAAGCCATTATCATGTAGGGAGCACCAGGGAGTCAAAAATTGTCATTGTGTGGGTATGGGTTGAAATATAGTCAGCGCCTATAGTAATCGGTATGGGAGAAGACAATCATAAGGAAGGATCTATGACTATCATCAATGATTTACAACAACACAAACTTAATAAACAGGTCAGCAATTAAACCAGTTACCCATTACCAGACGAGAAAATTCTAGACTGGACCAAATTCAAGGTTGTTGCATACGAAAATTTGAAGTGACAACATTTTTACATGTTGGCAGTTAGCTGCAGTGAAAGGGGTTTGAACATACAATTGGAGGGTTTGGTTTCCTAGTATTACACAATTTTGTCTGAATTTCTATATAAGAATTAAATAATCAGGCTTCTTCTGTATTTGCCAGTGATGAGGTGCTACTACAGTTTATTTAGCTTGGTAGAAATTTGTTTAATTAGATTTTTTCCTCCGTTACAGTTGACCTATGTGTTCCTGGACATTGCCATAACAGAACTGTTTCCTGAGTTACTCAACGACCAACCTGATACAGAATGACATGTAGTGGATAAGACTTACTGAACCCATTACCAGATTACCACACTCCAAATTAAAAATTCAACTGAATGAAATCTTACATTTGTTTGGTCTTTCTAGATAAAAAAAATGGTGGAAATAGAAAAACACATTCTCACAAGAAATATCTTAAATTTTCGCAATGTTTTCCTAAGCCTTCATCTTTTGGGCATCAATATGTATCTTTATGTAACAATGTGTAAGTTTGTATGCAAGTCTTGCATGCATGGCCGAAATATATCAGACAAAGAAGAGAAATTGCTCAAAATGAGCAATAGCTCTCCTTTGTCTTCTTTCTTTCTCTGATGAGATTTTCTTTACAATTTCAGTTTGATATTCAATAAACACATTATCATTGTACAATCAAAGGAATGTACCTCTTTTCTGTGGCAATGGTAAACGGTCTAATTCAGCCATTTGTCTGTAAGTCTATCCATTTGTTAGCCACTCTAACTAGCAAACTCTGGTCCATTCTTAGAATTTCAATTGGATTAATCATGTCCCTTACAAGACAGAGTTCAAATGCCTAACTAGAGTAGGCTTTGGAAAACATTGAGGCTAAAGAAGAAAATGCAGATATAAGTTAACCAATAGGTCAGACCTTTTATTTCTTTCACTTTAATTACTACTAGCATTCCAACATTGCACTTTTCCTGTCTGTAATACTCGAAAGAGGGTGGACAGTATAGAGAGATACTGTATGTGAAGAAATATTTGCGGGCTTCTAATTTTCGCTATATTCGCGCTAGGCCATCGGTCCGCGAATTCATGATTGCGCAAATATTTGTACTCCCAATTCTTTCTAAATAGTTAAATTTTCGCGTAAGTTGAAATTTATGTTTATAATAAACATTACATGAATATACATTCAGTGTGTACATGTATATGTTTTATTAACTTGGTTTGTTGAATAGAGAAGGTGACAATATATCAAAACTAATTGAACAATTAAACTGTGAATAACCATTTAACACTTTATCGGACAATGCATTGTTTTACAATGTTTGGTTTGACATACACAAAACAAACCCTTTATTAGAATGCACAAAGAAAATGATTAGTTACAGTGGAGCAATATCCGTTTAATCTTCTACTCCCGAGTCTTTAAGATACTGCAAATACGAAAGAGTATTTACCAGGACTTACCTTCATTTAGTTGTGCGCGAATTTAAGAATTCTTATCTTGTCTCTCCGTGAATTCAAAGTTGCGCGAATATTTGTAAAACTCGAAAATGGGGCCGTTCCGCGAAAATTTCGCTCCGCGAAAATATCTACACATACAGTAGATATATATTTGTAGTTCTTGCTGGATCAAGAATGAATATTGTTTGTGAAATGTGAAGAGGTTAGGGCAAAACTGTTGTAAAGGGGGTGTCTCAAATCTGCCCACGCATGAATTTTCTTTTAAATCTGCATGGTGATAAAGGATCATATACTACATGTACTTACGAAAATGTAATTAGTATCTTAGATAATCAAAACTGGATTCCAAAAAGACACCTCGACTTATTCCCATTATAACACTAAACATGCCCCCATTTTCATGTGTCCCAAAACATTAGTTTTATGCATTTTCAAGATCTGTCAAGTGAATTCGCTTCGAGACAGGTAAGGCATTTTATTGATACCAAAAAAAGTATTTTAGGAAATTATTGTTATTGTTTTTTATTGAATTAATTGTTGAAAAATGCATATTTTTCAGTAAAATTTATGGAAAGAGCAAAATTGAATTCCAAAGTTAAGTATGTTAGAGTCTTTGTCAAGATTCCATATTATCACAAAAAGATGCTACATATTTCCTCTTACTTTGAGCCAAATAACATAGAAATCCAAAACCGGTAACAGTGTCATTAGCTCGACTTTTCGAAGAAAATGAGAGCTTATACTGTCACCCGGGCGTCGGCTTTGGCACCAAGATTAAAGTTTTTTCAAACACCAATAACTTCCATACTATCAAAGGGATTCAACCCAAACTTGGAATACTTATTCACCATCACACCCTCTACCTTACTATTAGGGCCCATGACCCTGGGACCACTCTATTTGGAGTTATGCCCCCTTTATACTAAGCAACTTAGAAAGTCGAGCGCGCTGTCTTCGGACAGCTCTTGTTTAATACATATTATTGATGAAGGTGATATTTTCGTCCAAAACTTGTATTCAATAAAATTTTGATTGCGCTCCTAAAATCAATTTTTGTTCAGCAAAATTAACAGTATCATACAGTACAACCATAAAGCAATATTCATGCTCAAAACTCTAATTGAAAAAAATATAGATCAAATATAAATATTACTTTTATTTACAAAATTACATACATGTATACCATGTAAAAAAAGTTTAGCAACACTGACTTTGTTCATTGAAAACATATATTTTCTGTGATATTTATTTCACCACCATTATATGTATTTTAGCATATGCATTCACACACAACATTCAAAGGTTGCTTTGTGGAAACTTTAAATACTGTCTGAGAAACAGTGTCTTAACGTAGGTGAGGGGGGTCAAAACAAGAAGTCACAATAAAATTCGATATCGGTTATGAGGTCATTTTTAGCAAGAACAGCATTGAAACGTTTTCTAATCCACTTAAAAAGTTTGTACCCAGTATCAACATTCACCACTTTATCAAGAGACTGAACGTCATTCACGTCATAAGGATCACGTTCACGTCTCCCCCCAAATGCGCCATATGAGCTCTATTGGTGATAAATCAAACAGAATGGTGGTAATGGGAGAAAATCAACGTTGTTTACGATTACAGCATTTAGGACTCTATGCCAGTAAGGTCGGGTACGTTCATAGTGTAGCGTCAGGGAAATTACAACGTATAGTCAACGTCTAGTAACCCTTCGTCTGTGGAGACGATCATGGATGGTAAATGAGGATACTCTATTTTGGTATTACTGTTTAAGCCACCCAAAGTTTTGGTGAGAATATGGAACATCTTTGCCTTGACGTTGCGAATTTATGACGGTCATCGTCTCGTGGCGTTTTTCTCCGACGTCCTTGACCGGGACTATCTCAAACCATAAACATTGGCTCATATATCACCCTCAAACAGTTACTCATGCTTTGAGATGCGTAAAATTTAAAAAGACATCTTTATCGCCGGTTCCGCCACGTAGGAACACATTAGCGATATAACGTCCTTCTAACGTAAGTCCATGACGTAGCCAAACAGCGTTGCAGAAAAGTCTTTTTAGTGGCCTTTTTCATTCTGGGCAAAGACGAGTATGTTCACACCTAAATGTTTTCTAGAATTATGCTCCAAACACATGAATACCATGGCAGACATGAAAACCGGAAATGCGCACCTGGAGTGCACGACGCACGCGATGGCGGTATAAAATTCATTTGTATGTGTTTTCTAGCTATAATCTATTGTGTAAACGTTTGATTTTATGTTAAAACAAAAATATTTTGGCTACTAAAGATATTTACATTTTGTTGCTAAACTTTTTTTACTATGTATATATTGAAGCCAAAATAGGCAAACATGTATACATTGCCAATTTTCTTTACTTCTTGGTCACATTACCTATGTACCCTCATAAGTGACACTATGACATGAAAAAAGGTCAAGCCTTATGTTATAAAAAGGAAAAGACGCATAGAACCCGTACGATAAGGCACCCAAAGTGGCCCTTCCAAGTTTTAATTTATGTAATGGTTTTGCTCTAAGAGCCACTAATGAACATACATGATATGGAAGGTCGCCTATAAAAGACTGTTACAGCACTGTATGCTTTTCATTTACACAATTGAAAATGTACTTCTTCATTTCAAAACGTTGTCCTACTGGGGTAAAACAGGGTGCAATTATTTCCGCAAAATATTTTTCTATCCTTAGCTTAACCAGTATTGATACACAATTTATACACATTTCCACGATGTCATGTGATTAACAAGGGGTTTAGCCATCAATAGCCCTAAATAGTCACTTTGGAACTGGATTATCTATTTCTGGTGCACGACGACAGTGTTTTCACTTTTGCATGATAAACAAATTCCATCATAGAAACGGGTGCTTTTTTCGTGCTTTTTTCTGATTTAATTTTTCATGTGTCAAAGGATCCATAGAAAACTTTTGCTGATAACTTGAACATGAGTCATGGCTGACTAGAATAATTGAAGAGAAATTTTATATAGAATTTGCTCTCGTTTTGTCAAAAAAGTACACATAGGACAAGATCTAATATAACCCTGGACGAAAATATTTGAAGCAACTTTAAAAGCCCACCCTGTGGCAAACTTACATTAAAAATTTGAAACCTCGTGGTCATGTAAACCTTTACAAAAAGAGTGTATTTTTATGATGTGAAATGTTGCCCCTTTTATGACGCCACAACAGCCAAAGTTTTTGACAAAAAGAAATTCTAATGCTTGGCGTTGTACTGCCTTTACCCAAGGATACTTTATGTAAAGTTTCAAAAAGATTTATTCGTTAGATTGAGAGAAAACGATTTTTTTAGAAAATGCCAACAGACAGACAGACACACAGACAAATGGCAGGAAATGGCCGAAAAAATATCTCGCATCTTGATTTGTCCTCAGGTAAACTAAAATAACACAAAAAAGTAAACAAAACAATTGAAAATGTCATTTTTTTTTAAAAAAAAATCTTAACTTTGGCCATTCTTGGAAATGCGTACCTCTCAGTTGGAAATTCCAAAAGCAACCTGTTACCGGTTTTATTTTTTCTTGAAATTTCACTATAATCATCAGTATATATGTGGACAACTTTTACATGATTATCAAATCTTGACAAAAACTGGAACAGAGTAAATTTTAGTACAGAACTTGCTTGAATTATTTAAAAGCCGTGAATTTTTGGGTTGGCACCTAATATCAGATGATATGAAATCATTTTTTATACAGAATTGTATGTATTTTTGTTTCATACAGGATCAGAGACTACTGGACATTATTTTTAGAATCAATCAGGCGATGTCTATAAACCCCAGAATGCTTGCACACTCTTATAATGAGGGTACCCTCTTTTTTCATGGTGAAATCTAAAATTCCGAGAAAATTGTTTTCTGGAATGTGCTGCTTAAAACAATTCATGAATATGAACCGTTATTTAGTGTACTAACTTCACACCAAATTTCATTAAATTCCGAGTGTGGGCAGACTCCCATGTTATTTTTCCTATTCGTGAGACACCCCCTTTGTATAAATTTTATGTATTTACACTAGCTTTTGCACTGACATCTTGATAATTATACTGTCTGTGATAATCAGAGCTGCAGATGAGACCGGGGTAATGTTTTTTTCAAATAGCAAGATATTTGTCCTTGTTCATTTACCCTTTCCCAAACGAAACAATGTTAGGGACATTGTATTTAAAAGTGGCTATGGTCGACGAAATTTATGTTAAAAAGGAAGGGAATTGTGTACAATACAGCACAGAAAAAATTGAGACAAAAGGAGAAACTGCTGGTTATCAGCAGTTTCTTCTTTTGTGTCAATGTTTTCCAAAGATTTTCCTATCAGAGACGTCAAAACCTGGTCTTGTTTGAGAAAGGGTTAAAAATGCATTTACCCCCTCTCATCTGTTGCTCTGTTATAGTTATTTATTTGAGCCAGAATCTGGAAAAACGTCCCTTATGGCTTTTTAGACCAACTTGGTTTCAGATCAGCCTGTGTATACACGGTCTGATCAAGATCCCAATTGTTCTCTAATAGCTTCTTCATGATCTGTAGTACTGTAAAGCCACTCTTACAACCCGTTGTGCGTCTTTATCAATTGTATGTTTTCAAACATATGATTTATAAAGACGCTAGGCAGGTTGTAAGAGAGGCTTAAAGAATTGTCTGGTCAATTCTTTGCTAAGTGCTGTCTGCATCATGGTTGCGTCCACTAAAATCATATGTTGCACGTGCGTGCATAGCACAACTATGCCTAAGTTTTAGAAGCAGACTGCACGCAGGAGCACATACGACCGGTTGTAAGCGAGGCCTAAAAGAGCAATTGAAGTCCGGGTCAGGCTGCATTGAGACACAGACTGACCCAAAAACATGTTTATCTCAATTGCCATAAGGGCCCTTTATCCAGATCCGCACTCGTTTGTATAAAATCAGTTAGACACATCGTAAAAATGTGTCTTCATTTGAATTTCTTAAATCATGTCACTTTCTTACAAATTTATTTCATTTTCCTGTTAGATGTGTTGTTCTGTATAAATTGTAAATTCTTATGCATAGTGTGATAAAATTATGTTCTATTAAGAAACAAAACTTGTAATATAAATGAGCCAGGATTTGGAAAAAAGGTCTGTTATGGCATTTGAGTACAACTTGGATCCAGATCAGCCTGTGCATACGCACAGTCTGATCTGAATCCAGGTTGTTATCTTATAGCTTGTTCATGACTTTCAATACCTGTAAGAGAACAGCATGGATCCAACTCAAACTCTGCATATGCACAGTCTGATCTAGATCCAAGTTGGTCTCTAATAGTTTAGTTTGTTCATGTCCTTTAATACCCGTAAGAGAGCAGCATGGATCCAACTCAGACTTTGCTTATGCGCAGGCTTATCTGGAAAACAAAGTTTGCCGAAATACCACAAGGGACCTTTTTCCTGATCCTGGCTCAAATATTATATGGCCATATAAGATGTGGCATTTTATCAATTTATGTCCAGTGGCTTTTCCTTTTTTCGTGACCTTTTTGAGATGAATTGAGGTTAAAAGAATGTATGTACTTTTTTTCCAAAAGTTAAATACTAATGGATCCCATTTCAAAAATTCTTGATTTTGAAATTCTTGATTTTGAGCCGTGAGTGTGCCTTCAAAGCTCTCATTAGACCCCAAGTAGAGTATGCAAGTGCTGTCTGGGACCCCCACACGCAAAGTAATATATCAAAAATTGAAATGGTCCAGAGGCGTTCTGCCAGGTGGGTCCTAGACGACTACAGTCCACACTCGAGCGTTACCTCAATGTTGGAGAGGCTGGGATGGAGGTCACTTGAGCAGCGTAGGTCAGACGCGCGCCTGTGCCTATTCTACAAGATTATTCATGGCCTGGTGGCTGTCCCAATGCCAACCTATATTCAACACACAACCAGACTTTCTCGATACTGCCACTCAGTTACCTACAGACAGATACATACTGGGGCAAATTACTACAAATATTCCTTTTTTCCTTTGGCTATTGTACAGTGGAACGCATTACCTGAAGATGTCGCTCTATCGCAGGACTTGGATTCATTCAAGCTTGCGGTCAGTCGCATCCACCACCCCAAACCATAAGCCCTGTAAGAAATGTTTTTAACCTTCTTTTATTCTTATTTCACGTTCTTTTAACAAACTATCACTTTTTTCCCCTTGTCTTGCTTTTAAACCTTTTCAGTCTATACTAATAGACACAGGCGCGCACCTGCTCGAAATTACCCGTGAGGGTGTGTAGCAGTATATAGAGAAAGAAAGAAATTCCTACCTAGGGAGAGGTTGTAAAATCTTGAGGAAAAGGAGAAACTGTTGATACTCAGCATTTTCTAGTTTTCATTTGATATTTTCAGTGTAGCTAAACAATTCCTCGTCTTTATTGGTATTCATTTTGTCATGTGTATTGAAAGATGGGGGGGGGGGGGTCTTGTTTTTTTTGTCCATCAGTCTGTCCGTCATTCATTGCTTTGTTTTTTGTAATGAACATTTATGTAACCCTTTCTCAAACAAGACGGGACTTTGACATTCCTTTTAAAAACAGTTTGGGAAAATATTGAGAGTAAAGAGGAAATTGCTAATGGTTAGTAATTTTTCCTTTTCCCTCAATATTTTCAACCCAGTAACATACATATTTATACCCCCCACAACAAAGTTATGGGGGGGGGGTATACTGGATTCAGGTTGTCCGTCCGTCCATCCGTCTGTCCGTCCGTAGACATAATTTTGTGTCCTCTACTCCTCCCACAGTTTTTGACCGATTTTGCTGAAATTTTAGCAGGATGTATCCTATCATATGAAGTTGTGCACCTGCAATTTTCATCTTGATCCAGGCAGTAGTTTCAGAGTTATGCCACTTTGAACTTTGGCACTTTTTCAGTGACAACGCGCTAGTGGGGGGTATTTGTCCGCTTTGCGACAGTTCTAGTTTCTTCTGGAAATATCAATTGTTGGTTGTTCACAACCACTTTCAAGTTTGGCTTGTCTGAAATTTCGCCATTTGGGAAAAGGTAAATGTTTTGCATATAAGTAGGAAAACTATTTTGACCAGTGTGAAATTTTATCGATCTGATGAAGGTCATTGGTTTGTGCAATATTTTATTAAAGATATCTTTATTGATAATTATTTTGTTGTTTTTTTGCTTATAGCTTTTAATTTTTTCCCAAAATATCCCACATTGAAATTTTTAATGTCTTACAGAAAAAGCTTTAAAAATAGAAAAGAAGAAAATGCTAATTTTACATTTTCTTCTTTTCTCTCAATGCTTTCCACACACATTTCCCAAATTTTGTAACAATGACTTTGTTATCTGCATAACCCAATACTAGACGGCAAAATTTTGGACGGTCTAAATTCAAGGATGCTGCAGACAATAATTTCAAATGAATGAAATTTTATTTTTTTTGCCCTTGTATCGAAAGATCTGGGGCATATTGTTTTTACTCGTGTCCACATGTCAGTCCGTCTGTCTGTCTGAAAACTTAACATTAGTCTTTTCTCCAAAGTGCTGGTGACCAGCATTTTCTCCTTTTGTCTCAATATTTTCTGCACTGTTTTGTACACAAATCTGATCTTCACCAACATCCATTTTGTCGTCTTCAGCAGCTTTCAAATTGGACCACCCTAAAATTCTGTCAATTGGGAAAAGTTAAGTTTTTTTCTGTGAAGCAAACGATCCAGACATTCATACAATGACACTAGGAGTATGATATTAGGCTACTTTTCAACAAAAAACTTGTAACTGCAGCTTGTTTTAAGCTGCAGTTACGAAGTTTTTGTTGAAAAGTGACGATCAGCTCCTGGGATACACATTATCGTCTGGCCAAAACCAATCTTTCAGGCTAAATTATGTGAAAATATCACAAACACATTATTCCTTTACAATTTTAATTTGAAAATAACAGAAGGATATAAACCTACAGGCAAAATACAAAATACGTCATGATAAAAACAAGAAGCTGTATAACTTTACAAACATACATAAATACAATGCATCTAAAATTCCTCTAACAAAACCCTGATATGGAGTCGTCAATGCTCAGCTGTTATGTGCTCTATGTTTGGCAAAGAAGAGTGCCAGTCAAAATGGTCGACTTCGATTGGGACAAAAGCTTGAGCTATTGTTGGGAACAGGGGCTCTTATATCTTTTAAATTCGCTCCCCCATTCTGTGTCTGCAATCAAAAACTTTGTTTGTCTCCACACTTATTGGCCCTCTGTTTTCACCTGGGTATAATGGCTTGTTTTCCTGACCACAGTTTTTCGGATGGCCAAAATAGTATGGCGGAAATGATGTCAAATAGCTCACAGTATTAGTGTTCGTTTGGCACAATAGCTTTTAGCTACAATGGCTCAAGCTATAGTCATAACCGAAGTCAAACAATATGTGACGATCTGAGGAAATGAGCGATAATCAAAGGACTGGGAGTACTGAAAGTCGCCATGAAGATGATGCCTAATTATCCAATTATCTAGACACTGTACTCTCTCCACAGTACTAATCGCTCTTACAGCTCACAATAAATGACATGGCAGAGCATCTCTATCGATTAGATAGAGATGCTCTGCCAGGTCATTTATCTTGAGCTAGATCTATATCAAATCAAAGTATGGCAACACCACTTACAATGACAACAGGGCTATCACAATACCTCCATGTTTCTTGAACCCTTTACCAACTAAGGCCTAGTTTTGATGTTCCTCATAGAAAAGGCTTGGGAAAATATTGAGGCAAAAGAATGAAATACTGATAATAAGCATTTTCTCCTTTTGCCTCAGTATTTTTCAATTGTAATGGTTATAAAATCCATTTGAATTAATTATCATAACCTTTGCTGTCTGCAATTACTGTCAAATTAGAGCAGTCTAAAATATTGTGATTTGGGAAAGGGTTAAAACAATCAGAGCTAATATTCCATTACCAACATGTATACATAATGTATCTCAAACACTAACAAATAATTGCACTTTGTGAACTTTCCTATTGAAAACTATGAGGGCTTTGTCCAAAACAAAGTACATTATATGTGCGTACAATAGTTTTGCACAGATCCCTCAATATATGGCAATCTTTCCTCTCAAAAATGATAAATATATCCATTTTTCCCATTCCCAAATGATAATGCCTTTTGACGAACCTGTTATAGATGGGTAAAGAAAATATTGCAAGAAAAGGAAACACTAATTACAAGCATTTTCTCCTCTTCAATCAAGGTTTTCCCTTCAATAACCTGGAGTTTTCTACAAAAGCATAAATTTTGCCATCTGCAACTTCTTTCAATTTGGACCTGCCCAAAACATTGTCCTTTGGGAAAGAGAAAATGAATACTACTGTTGTTAAAATAGCATAATGTCATTGCAAGTAAAAATATATTGTTCGTAAATCATACAAATTTTAATAGAATAGCATTAATCTATCAAATTTTATTTTTGAAATAAATCCTAATGCATTTATACACTGATATAAATAATGTCATGTAATAAAATATGATCAATAATAACTATAAGTACAATTTTATTAAACATCTGCTTGAAAGCTTAAATGATGGGGAACTATGATAGTTGGTGAACATCAGAAGTCAAATTTAAGGTAGTCTACCCCTAATGAGATTTGCGTGACGTCGGAATTATTCGGGCGGGGTCGAAAACATTTGGCGGTAGAACTTTTCATCACCGAATGTTTACCACCGCGCCAGAATAAGTCCTGATACATAACGACGACGCTAAAAAAAAATCTGATGTTTTATCAATTTCAAAATGGCAAGTCATTACAGGTACTTCACCTTAATAGTTATCCATTTTATTCAAATGACAAAACTTGAGATTACCATAAACAATGAGAAGTTGCATATGATAAAGTACAATTGATGATAATAAGTACTGCAAGATACGTTGAAGAGAGAATACAAAGGGAAGAAATCATTTTTAAAATCATTGTTCAGGAAAATACAGACTGAGACCGGTTTTATTGTAATATGTACATTCTAGCACCATTTTGAATTTTGCATAAGTCCATTATTTTGCATTAATATATATACATTTTGTTCCAAGTTGCAAAAACAAGAACTTATTTTCAATAACAATGTTTTCCTGTTTTAATATCCTGTCTAAAGACTTTAGAGGCAATATTGTATGGTGAAATTATTTGAGACATCAAGGGTATTCTCATTGAAGTGTTGTTCTGATGTAAATTTCAACACTTTCCATATATTTGTTCCCATTATTTAAATACGCAATTATGACTGATATAAATCTATATTTTAACTATCTAGATAATCCATGTATCCAAAGTCATTTGGTAAAAAGTATGATTTAATACAAATTCATCAGGCTCAGCGCTTAACTATAATTGCATGTGCAAATAAACATATTAAAATGCACTTACAATAGTTTGGCGCGGAGTCCTCAATATTCAAATACACATCATATGTAATGACTAAAATGTATTTCCAATAAACTAAGCCTATCTATCTACTCAATTTATGATCCATATTACTTATAAGTTTATTGGACAGCCAATACATGTAACAACATATCGTTGGTAACATTGCCGTAACTACAGCTTGAATTGATGGTAGTTACAACACTTTTAATGTCACTAACAACATGCAACAAACTTGTACCTCCATGGTTGGAAGGACATGCATTTCATCTCACTGTATTGGCCGCTCAAAAACAATACAAGGAGCAAGTTCAAAATTATTTGTAGGTGAACACAACTTACATATCGCTGCTTTTCATCAAAAACCTTGTAACTGCAGCTTAAAACAAGCTGCAGTTACAAGGTTTTTGATGAAAAGCAACTATATTCACTTACAAAACTTTTGCACTGACCCACTAAATAATGCAATACTGCTCTAATTACGAACACATTCACGTGTACCATGGACGTTTCCTCAACCAGCGGATGGTATACCCGGAGTCGACGCGGATCTTGATGGACGCGGCCTCGGCAGCACGGACGGTCTCCTTCACGGCCTGCATGAGATTCTGTGCGTTCCCCACCAACATCTCCGTAGCCTCCTGATCCTCTTCTGAACCTGAATAATTATTTACGAATCATTTTAATGTACAAATTTTATCATATAATTTGTCACTTTTCAATAAAACCTTGTATCTACAGCTTGTTTAACGGTTTTTTGTTGAAAAGCAACAATATCTGTTAATTTTCTCGACATCTTTTTATTTTCTCGATACACAAATCATACATGACAGAAAAAAGGGCTGTTATCATATACATGTGATTTTGATAATTATTTTCCAATTCTATTCACTTCATAAGCATCTAAATAATTGACATCAATCTACAGACTTTGCTGACGCAAAAGAATGCCTCTGTTTAGTACTTGCGCATTATTGCATTCTCTTAAAACAAACACAATCTTCAAACTATTTTTAAAATGTAATAAAATGTCAAAAACACAGAATGAGCTGTAACATGAAAATAATGGACAAATTGTCCCATATCAAGGTGCTGAATACAAATGTGCCCTGATCTGAAAAATGGGCCTTCAGGCACTTTAGGCCAGCATAGATCTAGATCAGCTTGTGTATACATACAGTCTGATCAAGATCCACGCTGATCTCCTACAGCTTCTTCATACCATGTGTCAACCATGGATCAGTATTGTGGATCCTGATCAGACTGCGTTTTTTCCAGATCCAGGCTTAAAAAGGAAATACATGTATGCATATAAAGGTGACTATAACTATTTTTGTTCCATATCAAAAATACAGATTGCTGTTGAACGAAAATAAAAATTTCAAATAGTTTAAAATGAGAAAGTGAAACAAATGAAACTGTCCTTTTCCGATTCAGTTAGAATAATTCCTTTTCTTCATGGTTGTGGGGTGGGGGAATGACATGCATTTCTTAACATCTTTCCAAAAGCATACCATCCTTTTGCACATTCATTGAAATTCTTCTGTTAACCCATTACCAGAAGGCAAAATTTTAGACGGGTCAAAATTAAAAGGTGTTGCAGATGATAATTTAAAAACCATGAAATTTTACCTATCATGTCTTTCTATTTAGAATACATTGTGGGAAATGAAAACAAGAGGCCCAGGAGGGCCTGAATCGCTCCACTGGTTAAAGTGGAAGAATTATCCCATGATTTCTTGTAAGCCTTACACAGCGGCAGCCAAATCTTGATATTTGTGAATAAATTTTGAAGAGAGATTCAAAGAACATTCTTGCAAAGTCTGATTAAAATTGGCCTTATGGTTGATTTTTAAAGAATTTTCTTATGATTTCTCTATATGTGATAAGCCCCTTTCTCCCTTCCACGGCCACATTTTTTTGACAAATATAAAAATTTGTGAAAATTTTTTAAAAAGAACGACTAAAGGCACATTCCTGCAAAGTTTGGTTTAATTGGGCACACTGGTTGATTTTTTAAGAATTTCTTATGATTTCTTTAAGTCTGATAAGCCCCTTCCTCCCTGCCACGGCCACTTTTTTTGACAAATGTAAAAAAATGTGAATAGATTTTGAAAAGAGAGACTCAAAGAACATTCCTGCAAAGTCTGGTTCAAATTGGCCCTATGGTTGATTTTTAAAGAATTTTCTTATGATTTCTTTAAGTCTGATAAGCCCCTTTCTCCCCGCCACGGCCACATTTTTTGACAAATATAAAAAATTGTGAACAAATTTTGAAAAGAATGACTCAAGGCATATTCCTGCCAGGTTTGGTTCAAATTGGTCCAATGGTTGATTTTTAAAGAATTTTCTTATGATTTCTTTAAGTCTGATAAGCCCTTTTCTCCCTGCCACAGCCACATTTTTTGACAAATGTAAAAATTTGTGTTAAAATTTTGAAAAGAATGACTCAAGGCACATTCCTGCCAGGTTTGGTTCAAATTGGCCCAATGGTTGATTTTTAAAGATTTTTTTTATTATTTCTTTAAGTCTGATCCCTTCTCCCTGCCACAGCTACATTTTTTGACAAATGTAAAAATCTGTGAACAAATTTTGAAAAGAATGACTCAAGGCACATTCCTGCCAAGTTTGGTTCAAATTGGCCCAATGGTTGATTTTTAAAGAATTTTCTTATGATTATAAGTCTGATAAGCCCCGCCCTGCCACGCCCACATTTTTTGACGAATCAAAAATTCGCGAACAAGTTTTGAAAAGGGTCACCCAAGGAACATTCCTGCCAAGTTTGGTCAAAATTGGCCCACTGGTATAAGAGGAGAAGATGTTTAAAGAACAAGAGGGCCGTTGGCCCTAGGTCGCTCACCTGAGATGGGGTTTTACAACAGATCAGACTGACAAACATACAGACTGACAAACATACAGACTGTCAAACAAACAGAAATCTACAAATTGACCTAGATCTATGACCTTAATCCTACCTTAATATATATTTCAAATAGAACATCTACTCATGATAAAGAACACATTTACCCATACATTTTTTTAAATCCATGCATAAATGTAGACGCTATGCCCCTGATAAGCAGATTTTCACAAGAAGTCCCCTTTTTCTGTGACAAGGTTTCATATTGAAAAGCCAAGAAAAGTACCTCTTAGCAATATCATAAGCAATGCAAATATTTGAGCCAGGATCTGGAAAAACGTCCCTTATAGCATTTGAGATAGCCAGATTTCAAGGTCAGGCTGTGCCTAGGTGCAGTTTGACCTGGATCCAGGTTACTCTCACATGGTTGCTACAGACCATGATGAAGCTATTGGAGATCAACATGGTTCCTGGTCAGACTGCGTGTATACGCAGGCTGATCTGGAACCATGTTGTTATCAAATGCTATAAGGGACGTTTTTCCAGATCCTTGCTCATTTAGTTTTGTCAAATTTGGCTCTGCGGTTATTGAGAAATTGCTTCTGACAGATTTCGTGTAATTTCTCTTTTTCTGTTGCCATGGCAACCAGAAGTGTTTTTCTTTTTATAAATTGCAATTCTGCGAGCAATTTTTTAAATGTGACCTCCTAAGGAATATTTCTGCCTAGTTTGGTGGAAATTGGCCTGTTAGTTTAGGAGGAGATATCATTCAACAATGTCATTGAGATTTGGAGGAAAATCTCCTTTTCTGTTGCCATGGCTACCAGAGCTTTTAAAGGATTTCAATTCTTTTAGCAAATTTTAAAAGGAACCTCCTAAGAAATATTTCTGCCAAGTTTGGTTGAAATTGGCCTGATAGTTTAGGAGAAGATGTCGTTCAAAGATAGTATTGTGATTCAGTCAAATTTCTCCTTTTCTGTTGCCATGGCAACCAGAGTTTTTTTTATGGATTTCAATTCTTTTAGCAATTCTGAAAGGGGGTTACCTAAGGAACATTCCTGCCAAGTTTGGTTGAAATTGGCCAAGTGGTTTTGGAGGAGATGTTGTTCAAAGATAGTATTGAGATTCAGTCAAATTTCCGTTTTTCTGATGCCATGGCAACAAGAGTTTTTTTTATGGATTTCAATTCTTTTAGCAATTCTGAAAGGGGGTCACCTGAGGAACATTCCTGCCAGGTTTGGTTGAAAATTGGCCAAGTAGTTTAGGAGGAGATGTCGTTCAAAGATAGTATTGAGATTCAGTCAAATTTCCCCTTTTCTGATGCCATGGCAACCAGAGTTTTTTATGGATTTCAATTCTTTTAGCAATTCTGAAAGGGGGTCACCTAAGGAACATTCCTGCCAAGTTTGGTTGAAATTGGCCTGATAGTTTAGGAGAAGATGTCGTTCAAAGATAGTATTAAGATTCATTCAAATTTCCCCTTTTCTGATGCCATGGCAACCAGAGTTTTTTATGGATTTCAATTCTTTTAGCAATTCTGAAAGGGGGTCACCTAAGCAACATTCCTGCCAAGTTTGGTTGAAATTGGCCTATTAGTTTAGGAGGAGATGTCTTTCAAAGATAGTATTGAGATTCATTCAAATTTCTCCTTTTCTGTTGCCATGGCAACCAGTTTTTTATGGATTTCAATTCTTTTAGCAATTCTGAAAGGGGGTCACCTAAGGAACATTCCTGCCAAGTTTGGTTGAAATTGGCCAAGTAGTTTTGGAGGAGATGTCTTTCAAAGATAGTATTGAGATTCAGTCAAATTTCCCCTTTTCTGATGCCATGGCAACCAGAGTTTTTTATGGATTTCAATTCTTTTAGCAATTCTGAAAGGGGGTCACCTAAGGAACATTCCTGCCAAGTTTGGTTGAAATTGGCCAAGTAGTTTTGGAGGAGATGTCGTTCAAAGATAGTATTGAGAGATTCAGTAAAATTTCCCCTTTTCTGATGCAATGGCAACCAGAGTTTTTTATGGATTTCAATTCTTTTAGCAATTCTGAAAGGGGGTCACCTGAGGAACATTCCTGCCAGGTTTGGTTGAAATTGGCCAAGTAGTTTAGGAGGAGATGTCATTTAAAGAAATTGTTGACGGACGACGGACGACGCACGTACGCCGGACAAAAGGTGATCACAATAGCTCACTTGAGCACCTTGTGCTCAGGTGAGCTAAAAAGTTAACGGACGGACGGATGCACGGACGGACGCACGACAGACACAACGCCATGACAATAGCCCGCTGGCCTTCGGCCAGTGGAGCTAAAAATTGCTTGTCTCAAGCAATTTCTTCATTTTCCACAATGTTTTCCGAAGCCTTTATGTTGTTGGACGTCAAAAGGTGCAACTGTGTGATAATGGACTAACTAACAGTTCATAGTAATTAGTGGGAGAACATCAGTCTTAGCCCCTGAAGACAGTTAATTACTTGTTAATGGGATAGTGCAAGTTGAAACGCATCCAGAGCCTTTTCTGATTCTTAATACTCTCATACTGATCCAAAATATTCCTGCTTCAGATTATAGAATCAAAAGTTAAAGTTAAGGTTTCAGATAAAGTTTGCTGCTGCAAAATGAATCATGCTCTACCAACTTTAGAGTCCAAAGTCTGCTGTTAGCACTGAGTCTTTCAACTTTCACATGCACCCAAATTTTACACTTGTGTGAGGAACAATGTTGGGTATCTTTTGGTGAGTCAAAAGACAATGTGTGGAAATGGGTTAATGAAGGAAGAGTCACACTCGCAAAATATAGACATACATGGCCGTACGTTTGTACATACAAACTTCAGGACACATTGAGCAGATATCACAATATAATGTCATAATTAAATTTTGTCTGCTCAACATCCAGGCAAATAGAGCTCATGGCAGACTAATCCGAGTCTTCTCTGACATAAATATGCTCTTTGATATTTTGATTTTTCGTAAATAGCGAAAAATCAAAATATCAAAGAGCGTATTTAAGTCAGAGAAGACTCGGATTTATGGCAGACTCAAGCTAACATGGGAGGAAGTTGTAAGGCAAGACCGCAACATGGTTGGACTAACCAACATAAACCCCCTAGACCGTCAGACATTGAGAGGACGACTCTGTTCGAGACTCACAGG
This sequence comes from Fragum sueziense, assembly GCA_963680895.1. Classification (NCBI taxonomy): domain Eukaryota; kingdom Metazoa; phylum Mollusca; class Bivalvia; order Cardiida; family Cardiidae; genus Fragum; species Fragum sueziense. The sequence goes on along the minus strand of OY804602.1, from coordinate 16,536,896 downwards.
GCAGCCAGGCCCTACCCTCACCAGAGGACTAATTGAAAGCCTGGATAATCTAGACGCTGATGATTATGAAAACTGTTAGTATGCTTCTTTGCTACTCCTCTTAGCAAACCTAAAACCTTAATTTTATTTGTTTTGTACTCAACAGGAACTAACCTGACCTGGCTTTCAAGATATTCTATCCATCATAAGATTATAAACACTCTGAGCAACTTTGCTGTACACTTTGTGCAAGTTCTGTGTTAACGGGGGTTGATAAATTACCAGTGGTCAATTTCCAATGTCATGGATGGAAAACAGCAAAACTTGCACAAAGTGTTTTGTATCTGACGATGGATTGAATATGTTAACATTTCAAGGGTACATTCAAACTTTCACAATCTACTCATGGGCTTATAATTATGCAAAGGTGACTATTACTAGAATACATGCATGGTTATTCAGGGGTTCTAGGATTATAACTTACTGGATTCTGTTTCCATGGCAACAATGAAGAAGCAAGCAAGAAAAGAAAGAAAAAACATAATATAAGCATTATCATATATATTTTTCATGCAGCAATTACTGAAGTCAGAGAATTAGGCAGGCTGCAGATTAAAAGCAATTTACCCTTTCCCAACAAAGACAAGTTTTGATGCAAACAAATGTAAAACTGAATATGCTTTGCGTAAAATAAGGCATTTAAGTAGATCAAACAGTTTCAGTTTAAAAGCTGTAGAAAGTATTAAAGAAAATATTGAGAATGCTGATTTTCAGCATTTTCTACCTTTCTTCAATATTTTCAGCTGAGTATATGAGATCCTTTATTTATCAAAATCTGTATTGTCATCAGTTAATTCTTCAGCAGCTTTGAAATTGAAATGGTATTACTTTATACCATTGGGAAAGGGTTATATAATCAAATCTATCTAATTATCCAATTAATAAACAAAGTCATTATAAAATTGATTCAAATCTACAGGTGTTGCCAATGACAAAATCATATTCCCAAAAGTAGATAATTTCCTTAAATTCTAAGTTTTTCAAAATCTTAAAGTAGATCTAGCTATCTTAATAAAAAATTGCACAAACATAATTATATTTTTACAAATAATTTCATAATTAAGTCATGACAGATAACGGCCCAATCTGCCTAATTATGCAGTTTCATATTGAGCTTATCTACAGATTGTTAACATATTAGTTGTTCCTGTGCCTGTAACATTTTGCATATGTTGATTGAAAAAGACATACATGAAACATTTATTGAACAATTCTTTAATAAATAAACAAGAGGGCCGTTGGCCCTAGGTCGCTCACCTGAGATGGGGTTTTATAACAGATCAGATTTCTTACAGGTAATGCAATAAAGGGTCAAAGATCATATGAACGCCGCTATACGATTTCAAACCATAGAAAACCCAGAAAACTACCTTAGTGCAATATCATATGCAACTCAAATATGAAGTTTCATCCAATTCGGCTATATGGTTATGGACAAATTGCTTTGGACAGATGGAATAACAATAAAACATACAGACTGACAAACAGAAATTTACAAATTGACCAAGATCTATGACCTTGAACCTACCTAAATATGTATTTCAAATACTCATGATAAAGAACACATTTACCCATACAGTTTTTTAAATCCATGCATAAATGTAGATGCTATGCCCCTGATAAGCAGATTTTTACAAGAAGTCCCCTTTTTCTGTGATAAGGTTTCATATTGAAAAGCAAAGAAAAGCACCTCTTAGCAATATCAAAAGTAATGCAAATATTAAGTTTTGTCAAATTTGGCTCTGCGGGTTATGGAGAAATTGCTTCTGACAGATTTTGTGTAATTTCTCTTTCTCTGTTGCCATGGCAACCAGAGTTGTTTTTTTATAAATTGCAATTCTGTTAGAATTTTTTAAATGTGACCTCCTAAGGAATATTTCTGCCTAGTTTGGTTGAAATTAGCCTGTTAGTTTAGGAGGAGATATCATTCAACAATGTCATTGAGATTTGGTGGAAAATCTCCTTTTCTGTTGCCATGGCTACAAGAGCTTTTAATGGATTTCAATTCATTTAGCAATTTTTAAAAGGAACCTCCTAAGAAATATTTCTGCCAAGTTTGGTTGAAATTGGCCAAGTAGTTTAGGAGGAGATGTTGTTCAAAGAAATTATTGAAAATTAGTAAAATTTCTCCTTTTCTGGTGCCATGGCAACCAGAGTTTTTAGTCAATTTCAATTCCTTTAGCAATTCTTAAAGAGGACCTCCTAAAGAATATTTTTGCCAAGTTTGGTTGAAATTGGTCATGTAGTTTAGGAGATGTCGCTAAAAGACAGTATTGAGATTCAGTCAAATTTCTCCTTTTCTGTTGCCATGGCAACCAGAGTTTTTTACGGATTATAATTCTTTTAGCAATTCTTAAAGAGGACATCCTAAGGAATATTTTGGCCAAATTTGGTTGAAATTGGCCTGGTAGTTTAGGAGAAGATGTCGTTAAAAGATAGAATTGAGATTCAGTCAAATTTCTCCTTTTCTGTTGCCATGGCAACCAGAGTTTTTTATGGATTTCAATTCTTTTAGCAATTTTGAAAGGGGGTCACCTAAGAAACATTCCTGTCAAGTTTGGTTCAAATTGGCCAAGTGGTTGAGGAAGAGATGTCGTTCAAAGATAGTATTGAGATTCAGTCAAATTTCTCCTTTTCTGTTGCAATGGCAACCAGAGTTTTTTTTACGGATTTCAATTCTTTTAGCAATTCTGAAAGTGGGTCACCTAAGAAACATTCCTGCCAAGTTTGGTTCAAATTGGCCTGGTAGTTTAGGAGGAGATGTCATTCAAAGATAGTATTGAGATTCAGTCGAATTTCTCCTTTTCTGTTGCAATGGCAACCAGAGTTTTTTTACAGATTTCAATTCTTTTAGCAATTCTGAAAGTGGGTCACCTAAGAAACATTCCTGCCAAGTTTGGTTCAAATTGGCCTGGTAGTTTAGGAGGAGATGTCATTCAAAGATAGTATTGAAATTCAGTCGAATTTCTCCTTTTCTGTTGCCATGGCAACCAGAGTTTTTTTTATAGATTTCAATTCTTTTAGCAATTCTAAAAGGGGGCCACCTAAGGAACATTCCTGCCAAGTTTGGTTGAAATTGGCCTAGTGGTTTAGGAGGAGATGTCGTTCAAAGATAGTATTGAGATTCAGTCAAATGTCTCCTTTTCTGTTGCCATGGCAACCAGAGTTTTTTTTACGGATTTCAATTCTTTTAGCAATTCTGAAAGTGGGTCACCTAAGGAACATTCCTGTCAAGTTTGGTTCAAATTGGCCTGGTAGTTTAGGAGGAGATGTCATTCAAAGATAGTATTGAAATTCAGTCGAAATTCTCCTTTTCTGTTGCCATGGCAACCAGAGTTTTTTTTTACGGATTTCAATTCTTTTAGCAATTCTGAAAGGGGGTCACCTAAGGAACATTCCTGCCAAGTTTGGTTGAAATTGGCCGAGTAGTTTAGGAGGAGATGTCGTACAAAGATAGTATTGAGATTCAGTCAAAATTCTCCTTTTCTGTTGCCATGGCAACCAGAGTTTTTTATGGATTTCAATTCTTTTAGCAATTTTGAAAGGGGGTCACCTAAGGAACATTCCTGCCAAGTTTGATTGAAATTGGCCTAGTGGTTTAGGAGAAGATGTCGTTCAAAGATAGTATTGAGATTCAGTCAAATTTCTCCTTTTCTGTTGCCATGGCAACCAGAGTTTTTTATGGATTTAAATTCTTTTAGCAATTCTGAAAGGGGGTGACCTAAGGAACATTCCTGCCAAGTTTGGTTGAAATTGGCCAAGTAGTTTAGGAGGAGATATCATTTAAAGAAATTGTTGACGGACGACGGACGGACGGACGGACGACGGACGGACGCCAGACAAAAGGTGATCACAATAGCTCACTTGAGCACCATGTGCTCAGGTGAGCTAAAAATTCATTGACAGTTAAAGTTCTCCAATCTGATAAAGCCTTTCCAAAACTATGATGCCTGATGGCGGTATAATTGTCATTTAATCTGCCTCTTTGTATTATTAGTTGAACCAAACTAGAATCTCATCATCAATAAGGTATTCTATCCATCAATTTATACCAAACACTTGGTGTGACTTTGCCATTTTTCTATGACAGCAGAGATTGACAAAGTTACCCTAATTAACCCTTTCCAAAACAACAATATTTTAGGGTGTTCCAATTTGAAAGCTGCTGCAGACGACTACATGAATGTTACTAAAGGTGCAGCTAGTGAATAATATAACACAGAAAACATTGAGACAAAAGGAGAAACTGCTGGTTATCAGCAGTGTCTTCTTTTGTCTCAATGTTTTCCCAAGCCTTTCCGTTTAGCGATGTCAAAACCAGGTCTTGTTTGAAATCCGGGTAACCTCATCAATGTTGTTGTCATTGGAAAATGGCAAAGGATGGAATATGTTAAAAGTAGGTTAATGTTTATCAATATATAATTATATTTATGAAATACAATCTACCGGTATGTTCAGAAATTGTACTGTTATATATCATGGAATAAAATGAGGCAGGATCTGGATAAATGACACTCAAGGCATTTGGGACAGCAAGATCAACTTGTACTCATTATATAGAGGTAATGCTGCTCTGTTATACTTGCAGGGGACCACAAAGCAGCTTTTGGAGAACACATTCCTAACCTATTACCAGACGGCAAAATTTCACACTGTTCCAATTTGAAGATACAGAAGACAATTTAAATTGAATAACATTTTACACTTTTTTGGTCTTTTTGTTAAGAAAATATTGTGGGAAATGAAGAAATTGCTTGTCACAAGCAATTTCTTCTTTTTACACAATGTTTTCCAAAGCCATTATCCTGTAAGGAGGCAAAAATAATCATTGTCTGGTAATTGGTTAATCAGACTGGGTGCATAGGTAGACTGACCTGGAAACAAGTTGCTCTTAAATATAAGGCCATGATAAAGCTTTTGTAGAATATTATGGTTCTAGATCAGACTGCGAATATACGCAGGCTGATCTAGAACCATGTTGGTCTGAAACAGGCCATGGGGCAGCTATTGGAGAATAACATGGTTGATCTGGAACCATGTTGATCTGAAACCATGTTGGTCCCAAACAGTTTGAGTCAGCGGCGGATCCAGGATTTCTGTGAAGGGGGTTCGGACATTCTAAAGTGGGGTTCGGACATACAGAAGGGGGGGTTCATTTTCCTAGTTTTATGCAATTATGACCGAATTTCTGCATGAAAATGAAATAATCAGGCTACTGAGGGGGGTTCGTTCGAACCCCCGAACCCCCTCTGGATCCGCCACTGTGAGTGTCTTATTTCCAAATCTCTGCTCCAATATTTTGTGTGGTTTTATATTGTATTGACAATATTATGTATTGTATTAAATTGTATTGACAATATTTTGTATTGTATTACATTGTATAGACAGTTGGTTAACTTATGTTAATAAGGATGGGTGTACAATCACAAACACACACACATGTACAGACACAATGTGCAAGTTTTAAGTTTTATCTACGGATGTATTATTTTATGTCATATGTCATGGTAAAACAGGGTTTATACATTGATGCAAAAGCTGCTGAAATTGACAAAATGGATGTTAACCTATTACCAGATGGAGAAGTTTTGCAATATGGCAATTTAAAGTTTATCAAATCTTAACCCCTTCGCTGCCAGAGATTTATTTCAAAATGGCTCCGTATTTGCCAGGCCATTTCTAGGAAATTTGATAAAAATGGTATTTTTGTTAAAAATCAGCTTGTAATATTATATAATTCTTTATGAAAACCATATAAAACTTACCAAAGTTTTGTTTTCAATCTTTTAATCCACCATTTTAGTCTTATTTTCAGATTTTTTTTGCAAAAAACCTATTTGACGAAAAAAGGGTATACCCGTCCCAGGGCATCGAAAGGGTTAAAAATCTTACCTTACAAAACACAGTGGATAATGAAGAAATTGCTTGTCGCAAGCAGTTTCTTCATTTGTAAAAATGTTTTCTCTAGCATTTGTCATGTGGGAAGTCAAAAAGCTTTGATTTGTGGGAATGGGTGAATAAAGATTTAATTGGTATACAATGCAACACATAAAATGTTAAGGCAAGGAAGAATCTACTGTCTTTTGCCTCAATTTTTTCCAAGCTTTTCCTACAAGGGACATCAAAAAAAGAATTATCATTAATAAGCCCCCTTTTGCCATGACATGACACTATTATTAACATGGAAATGGTTCTAATTTCATTCACAAACTAATAGGGGTTTCATCATCATTGCTTGGTGTTTGTAATTGGCAGTACCTTAGGAAAAAGTGATCAGGAACCTTATAACCATTTTAAAAACAGAGAGATGGCACATAAGACTAGTCATATACAAGTTTGCATCCACTTCGTGTCAATATCACATCCATGAATAAGTTGTATGGTTGATCTCTTTTAGATGTGCTCTGGACGTGATGTGGACACATAATAATTGTGTATGTGACCAGGCCTTTAGATCATATTGACAAACCAAACAGACAATTTTATCCCCATTTGTCTTCCAAAACTGCAGCTTGAAACAAGCCTTTGATAAAAATCAACAATCTTTCCACTCAATGTTTCCAAATTTCTGGCGCTTTGGGGATACTCCTGATTCACTTTTTCTAAAATTGGGTAGGGAAAACTGGAAAAAGAGCCCTTGTTTTATCTGAGACAAATCTGGATCCAATCTGCTCCCAAATGCAGTGTGATCATGATCAAGAGCTACAGATGATAAGTGGGCGTGAAGACATTTGAGCCGGGATCTGGAAAAACGTCCCTTATAGCATTTGAGGCAGCCAGGTTTCAAGATCAGGCTGTGCCAAGATGCAGTCTATCCATCATCCACGTTACTGTCAAATGGTTGCAACAGACCATGACAAAGCTGTTGGAGAACAACATGGTTTCTGGTCAGACTGCGTGTATACGCAGGCTGACCTTGAACCATGTTGTTCTCAAATGCCTAAAGGGACGTTTTTCCAGATCACGGCTCATTTGAATTTTGTTATTGTAAACCCAAACACAATGTTATGGGTACTCATTTGATTTGTCTCAATGAGACAATTCAAATGAGTACCCACACCAACAAGTTTGATGAACAATGAGTAAACTTTTGCATTTTGAAAAGCCTTCACACCCTTCTATCTGGAGCTCTGATGATCCATGCTGCTGTTCCAGATTTGCTACATGTAAAACAAGAGCTGTCCGAAGACAGCGCGCTCGACTTTCTTAGTTGCTTAGTATAAAGGGGGCATAACTCTAAATATAGTGGAGCCAGGGTCATGGGCCCTGATAGTAAGGTAAAGGGTGTGATGTTGAATAAGTATTCCAAGTTTGGGTTGAATCCCTTTGATAGTATGGAAGTAATTGATGTTTGAAAAAACTTTATCCTTTGTTGCAACGTCGACGCCAACGCCGACGCCCGGGTGACAGTATAAGCTCTAATTTTCTTCGAAAAGTCGAGCTAAAAATTCTACTAGAGATTACATGTAGCATGGATCTTGATCAGACTGTGTACTATGAGACACAGGATGGTCTTGATCCATACTGTTGTCTCAAATGAAGTAAAAGGGCCCTTTTTCTAGATTTCCACTCAAATCAAACTGGTACTGTATTTTTTGTACATGCGATCAAAAACGTCATTCATGTGTAAGATTATTACCGCAGGCTATTTCACTTCCATCTGGAGCTGGTATTGGTTCTAAACAGTGATAGAATATTCATTATAACAATTCATTAATGCATGTCTTTGCTTTTCAACAAAAACCTTGTAACTGCAGATTATCTAAGCTGCAGTTACAAGGTTTTAGTTGAAAAGCAGGGATGTAATCCTATTGTTTGGCTTTTTTTATAGTTTTACATAAAGCTATTCAATTTCTGAATAATACAAAATACCTACAGATAGGAGAGGGTAATGTTTTTCTTTTAAAATGCAAAACACCATTCATTGTTCATCAAATCCTATGTTGTGCATACTTAGTGATCAAACCAATAAATACTGACAATATAGGGTTTGACTTTGAAATGACAAATTTAGAATGCCTTTAACCCCTCTGTTGCAGGGATAAGATTCTAAAAAAATTCCTACACTATCCAATAATGGCTTGATAACTTGTATGAAAATATTGATGTACTATACTCTTAACCAAAGCATTTTGGTGAACCTCAAAGTAACTGACAAAACTGTATTAAAATTTACTCAGAAAAGAAAATAAAAATTACTAACATCATTAGTTTAATCTAGGTTGTAAATAATTCAAGAGAAGTGACATATAATTGGAGTTTTAAATGTTACTAGAAAAGGTCATTTAGAATATCAGAAAATAAATAGTAACCCACTATAAATATGAACAGTTTACGCAAATTCTGAGATTTTTAATATCAAGAAAATCAAAACTTCATTTACATGTCACTTATCTAAAATCAAATATCAATCTGTATAAATATATGTGAGGAGTCTAAAGTTTCCAAAGACACAAAGTTTCAAGACAAAATAATTCAAGTTTAGACTTATTCGGAGCAGTATCTAACATTCTAACCCTTTTTAAAACAACAAATAATTAGAACTGGCCCTTAATATCAAATAAAGTGCAGATAAAAACTATTCATTTATTCAGGTAAAGAAACAGTAACAGAATTTTCAATTTATAAGAGAGTAAATATTGAGTTTTTTGCCTGTATTTATTAAGAATTCCAACTCATCATTAGATAACAAACACTTTGTGCGTCATCAGGCATCATTTGTGAAAACGGAAATTGAAGAAGGATGCCCCTGTCAAATTTCCTTTGCTACAGATGATGCCTGAAGATACTGAATTTGTAATCCTAAAGTCAAGTGTAAAGTGAGTCGAAAGTTTTGTTGTTTGGTTAAGGGTTAAGATAGAGAAGTCATAGAAACTTTATGTCCACTATGCATGAGAAAGTATAGTGTTTGTTATTTCCTTCTAGAAATATCCCATGGAAATTATTATGTTTCTATGGTAACTAGAAATTATGTTACTATAGTAACCAGTACCTGCTACTTCATCTGAAAAGTTTATTTTGTATAATTAATGAGAAACAGTATAAGAGTAGAATATTGCATGTATAATCATAATGTATCACTAAAAAATACCATCTGAGAAAAGCAAAATGTCTGCAGAAAAGTAAAAGGTTAGGTCAAACTTGAAAGGATGAAAGGAGTTGCAGATGGCACAATTTAAGTCAAAGAATGTAAAACCATTGTCTGCCCTGCGTTCAGTAAGACAAAACGTTAGCTCATTAAGCTACCGAAACGTAACAGTTTTCTACTGAACGACCTGTTTACTCCTACCGTTTGCACCATTTGGCTCACAGATTTGAAGGTGGTGTTCCAAAGCGAACAAAAATGGCGGCTAGTTTGGTTCCCTACTTTCCATACTGCGAAAAGAAGGAGGGAACCCAGACTATGGGAACGGCCATATTTATTCAGCTAACGTTCAGTAAGACTTATTAGAGAAAAAACCGGTAGCTTCTAACGTTTTGTCTTACTGAACGCAGGGCTGTTCTCAACTGCAATACTTCCCAAAATTATCAAAAACGTCAAAGCTGAGCATGTTTGGGTTAAAAAAATAATATTTTCAAAGATGTTTTACTAAAAGGGTAACAGGCAATACCTAATGATAATGCCTAATTTGAAACAAGAGCCGTCAGAGACGGACAATGCTCCCTGAATAAGGCATTGTCACAAATTTTAAGCCCCCTTTTTCCATGACATATTTTTTATACGCAAATTTCAAATAGTTTATTGTCAAGGGCATCTGATTTGCTACTCAAATATGAAATTTCATCAAGTTCTGACCATTAGACTAGGAGAAATTAGAGAAAAACTGTATTTTACCTTCAGTCCCCTTTTCCCATGACGAGGCCTCAAATCCAAAAACCGGGAAAAGTACATTGGCATTATGTCATAGGAAGTTCACATGGTTCATTTGATTTGGCCCAAGGGTTATGGAGAAATTGCTTAGGACGGACGGACGGAATGACGGACGGACAGACAAAGCGGCGACTATATGCTCTCCCTTCGGGGAGCATAAAAAAAGTCACTTTGGTCCTATATGAACAGCAAACTTCTCAGATGGTCATTTTAAGTGGACATTACACAATATTGTAAATTAAGCCATTCCAAGCTTATATTAAATAGCTACATTATATGTACATTTGTAATTTGCAAAATAGATATGATTTGAGTTTGCAGCATGAATTTATCCAAAGCAAGAGATTACATTAAGTTGTTCCTTATAATTATATCAATAATCAGGGAATTCCTATATATCATTCTAATCAGGTTTATACTTAACTTAAGTTTCATGAAAACTTAATTTATAACAAGAGTGCCATGGTCACGATATACCCTGCCCCTACCAGGGACTAAGTTGTAAAAGGGCATAACGGCAAAAAAAAGGCAAAAATCAACGAACCATAAAATCTTTCCTTCATGCTCATCTACCAATTGAGGTGATAACATTGGCCAAGTTTCAAAAAGATCCAGCGAGAAATTTAGGAGGAGTTGTGCTCACAAGAAAAGTGGATGGACTGATGGACAGACAGAGAAGATGGCGGTGTATAAAAATGAATGACAACAACTAAAAGATTTGACAATATAAACTGTTACATTCTAAGTTTGACAGGCAGCACAGGATAAGATAGGTCTGTGTTTGTGCAGGTTGATCTCATTCTTCACTACCGTCTTGTGATCCGTCAGCATGACATGGGTAAAAGGATTCTAGCAGCTTATTAATTAACTAATTCTATAATTACAAAATATCTTCTCATATATAAATATGTGACCCGTCACGCTAAAAGGGACCTTGTCAGATATCCAAAAATTCAAATTTTGACAAATTGATTAGGTTCAATAGAGGCAAAACAGATGCTGCATGTGGAAAATGAAGATATGGTAAGATAGAAGACATATTCTAGATTCAGAAATTTACAAAATAGTGAAAAGGATCGACCCTAGTGAGGCTGCGCGGACTGCGCAGACTGTCTAGGGTCGATATTTTTCACACTTGTAGCCTTGATCGACCCTAGTCAGGCTGCGCGGACTGCGCAGTCTGTCTAGGGTCGATACTTTTCACACTTGTAGCATGATGGGCCACATATATTCTGAACAACTTGGTCAATTCTGTAGTCTGCAAAGCATCTGAACATCATCAGTGGAGATCAAAACATAAAAACTACAGCTTTTTTAAGCTTTAAAGCCACTGTTTTGATCTCCGACTAACCATATATACGATCATCTGAGGTGCGTTCTTTAGAGCGAGTTTTTTGAAGATTTCTTAAGATGTTTTAGATAAAGCGTTTTTAAGACATAGATTCTTACTGAGGTGTTCCAAATGCTCCTTGCTTCATACAAATGACGTCATGATGATGTCATTTGTATGAAGTATGAAGCATTACCATGGTACTATGGAGCATTCGGAACAACTTAGTCAATTATCTCTTATATTGTTTCTACAGAGTTACCAAGGGGTTCCGCATGAAGTATAAAGTAATGGAGCCTCCCATGGAGTTGCTTAAAAATCTTGCTCTAAAGAACACTTTATCTTAAGAGATCTCGAGATATCTTAAGAAATCTCGCTGTAAAAACGCAGCTCTGATGTATGATTTGATAGAATTGACTCTAGTGTTCAGAACAACATAAAGCAGATATAGACACAAATTACTTGACCAATATGACCCACCTTGAGCACCAAGCATCGTGGCTTTGACGGTAGACAGGATCTTCAGCTGTGTTCCTATAGTCGGTATCCTTTCACATACTTGTAATAGATTCTGAAACAAGTAAAATAACATGAGTGTCAGTCTCATAACAAGAGCCGTCATAGATGTATTATGCTCCCCGAATAAGTGTTTGTCAAAAAAATAAAAACTATCATACATTAAGCCTCCTTTTCCCATGACATATTTTTTGTACACATATTTTATAGAATATGGTCTAGAACATCTCATTTATCATAATTATATGCAGAAAATTTCATTAAATTCTGCCCATTAGATGAAGAGAAAAACTAATTTTTACATTAAGGCCCCTTTTTCCATGACGCAGCCTCAAATTAAAAAACAGAGAAAAGGGTCCTTATGCAATACCCAAGGGAGTTCACATGTGAAGTTTCATTGAATTTGGTCCAAGGGTTGCTGAGATCTGGCTGTGGACGGACGGACACACGGACGGACGGAGAGACGGACAGCGTGGCGACTATATGCTCCCCCGAAATTATTTTCGGGGAGCATAAAAATAGCCCTATGTCTATCTATCTATATATACTGCCTAACTCCCCTTTCGGGTATTACTGGCAGGTATGTTGTGGGCTCCCAAATTTTACAAAGAGAAAAAGAGGGATCTTTGATTGCTAATATAAATATTCCCATGGGAGAACCTTGTGAAGTTGAAACATTATATGAGGGGAAAATTGCAATTTAGGAGGACAATTCTGAGGAGAAGGGGCTAAAATTTGGCCCAACTTTCTCAGTAAAAGTAGTCCTGGCATAGTCATGACTTTCAGCCCTGGAAATTAATAACTTGATAGCCAGCTTGTTCTCCTTTTGCCTAATAATTTTCTTTGCCATAGTGTACACAACCTGTATCTTTAAAAACATGCATTTTTTCCTCTTCATTGAATTTTGGTTTGGACCACTCTACAATTATATTAAGGCCTGGTCACATACAATTGTGCGTCCATATCACATCCAAAATAATATTGCATGGGTCCCGTTTTAGATGTGATACTGTCGTAGTATGGACGCGGAATGGTGTATGTGACCAGAGGCGCGGTCCTAAGAGCGAGATTTTTTACGATTTCTTAAGATATTTTTGATACAGCGTTTTTAAGACCGAGATTTTAAGCAAGGTGTTCCGAATGTTCCATACTTCATACAAATGACATCATCATGACGTCATTTGTATGAAGTATGGAGCATTCGGAACTCCGCGGTTAATGAATCGTGGAGCATTCCGAACAACTCGGTCAATTATCTCCCATATAGATTCTATAGAATTTACCGAGGGGTTCCGAAATAAGTATAGAGCAATGGCGGCTCGCAGTGATCGTCTGAAAAATCTTGCTCAAAAGAACACTAAATATCCTAAAATATCTTAAGAAATCTGAGGATATCTCAAGAAATCTCGTTCTAAAGAACGCACCTCAGGCCTTTACAGAAAGGTTTATCAGATATCCCCCTTTCCCAAACAGCCAAATTTCAGGGTGGTCCTGTTTGAGATCTGATGCAGACTATAAGCTGGATGTTGAAAGAAAGGATTTGTGTACAATACAGCACAGAAAATTCAAAATATTGAGATAAAAGGAGAAATTGCTTTTTATAATAATTTTCTTCTTTTGCCTCAATGTTTCCCCAAGCAAAACCTTTAAAGGGAAGTCACACAGTCTTGTTTGGGAAAGGTTTAACTATTTCCCAAACAAGGCCTGGTTTTGATGTCCGTAATAAATAAGGTTTGGGAAAACATTGAGACAATTTTTTTTTATTTTTGATTTTCTATTTTTGCCTTCATAATTTCTATGCTACATAATGCATAAATTCTTTCTTTATTAACATCCTTTTATGTCATCTGAAGCAGCTTCAGAATAGGGCGACACTAAAATTTTGCCGTTTGGGAAAGGTTTAGATACATACTGTTCTCATTTTCTTGTCTGTACATTCAGCTGCCAGTTTTTTGGCTAACTTTGTCACTTCTTCTGAAGCCTCAGCGATGGCCTTGGCTGTTGATATCAGATCTTTCTTTGTTCCTCCTTCTCCCCTGCAATATTTACAATAATATATAACCAGAGCAATTATACATTAAAGTGGCAAAAAGCAATCTAAAATTTAAGGCATCCGACCCCTCAAAAGCGCCAAAGAGCCACAGGCGAAATTTGAAAAGTGCAAATAATTCCTAAACTGTGTTACATTTCCATTCCAAATACAAACATACGCATTTTGTTTGGTTTAGAATTTTGAATTAGCGCATACTTATGGAAATATTTGACAAAAATGTTCAAAATTACCTCCCTTGCATATGAATAAAGAGTAAAATAATATTTGTAAATTATTTTCTTCTTGAAGCATAATCTTGAAATCCGCCACGGTGAATCAACTTATGTGAAGTGTATTTACAAGTGTGTGTAGTTTGATGCATTTCGTATTGCTAGAAAGTGGTGATTTTTTTTCAGGGTCTGTAAACCTTAATTTCAAATTGAAACCCTATGTTGTGGGTACTCATTGGAATTGTCTCCTTGAGACAATTCCAATAAGTACCCATAACATAGAGTTTGATAAGCATCAAAGAATATTTTGTGCTAAGAAATAATGTCACTTCTTCTGAGGCTTCAGCAATAGCTTTAGCTGTAGATATCGGATCTTTCTTTGTTCCTCCTTCCCCTCTGGAAAAACGTTTGAAATAATACATGACCTTGAAATAACTAGAAATCTTTCACTAAAGGCAATAAAATACCCTGCCACTACATTTGACCGGACAAGCATTTATGTCGAAAACAAAGGGCAGTAACTCAAATAATAAGCAAGGTAGAGTTATGCTCCTTGTACCCTGCACTTCTCCTTAATGAGATCTATCTACCAATGAAGTTTCAAGATCATAGCTACTTTTCTTTTAGAGATATGCCCCGAACAAGTATTTTGTACACGGCTGGACAGACAGACAGATGGACAGACTGACAGGCTGATTCCAGTATACCCCAGAAAACATTTGTTTTGTGGGGGTATAAATATGACATTGAACTTGACCAAGAGTTGATTGATTGAATGGGTATAAAGCAATTTAGAGCCTTTCTCAAACAGCATCAATTTGGGCATTTCCATTTTGAAAGCAGCTACAGATGATAAAATATATTTTTATAATAATATAATCTACTTATGATACAACATAGAACATATCGAGGCAAAAGGAGAAAATGCTGATTATCAGCATTTTCTTCTTTTGCAGCAGCATTGATTTCGTTGTCTTTACTTGACGGTTGTTGGGCTTCCTTATCTTACAAAACCTTGGTGTTTGTCTAAGTCCGAACTACCTACCTGAATAATTGACTGCATTTGACCTGACCATAAGGAAGGCCATACGTATTGCAGTAGCGACGATTTCATTGTCTTTACCTGACCATTTTTAACATATAGGTGCCTCGAAAGTCGTCATATTTTGGACGAAGCCTTTACTACTTACCTGACTGACTATGTCTAACCATAAGAAAGGCCATACGTTTTGCAGCAGCCATGATTTTATTGTCTTTACTTGGTCATTATTTGGCTTTAATAATATCCAACTTTAACATATAGGTGCCTGGGAAGGCGTCATATTTTGGACGAAGCCTTTACTACTTACCTGACTGACTATGTCTAACCATAAGAAAGGCCATACGTTTTGCAGCAGCGATGATTTCATTGTCTTTACTTGGTCATTATTTGGCTTTAATAATATCCAACTTTAACATATAGGTGCCTGGGAAGGCGTCATATTTTGGACGAAGCCTTTACTACTTACCTGACTAAATGACTAAGTATGACCATAAGAAAGGCCATACATCTAAAGCTGTAATGATGATTTCATTTTCTTTACTTGACCACTGTTTAGTTTTAAAGGGACATTTCATTCCAATTTCAATTTTTTAAAGTATGTCTTGATGCCAAGATTGGCTATTCTAATGAGTATAAATACTATTGTTTTTTTTAAGTTGTTGCCAATAAGCGAGAAACACGCATTTAAAGTTGAGACATAATCGATAAATTGCATATAAATCTGAACTGTTGTCCACAACAATTTGTTCAATTTTAACACAAAAGTATAAATTTCTCGTAAACGGCGCAATATTTTGGCTTGAAATTTTCAGAATTTTCATAAGGAAATATGCTCTTTCAGATAAAAATAAAAGTAAAATTTACGACAAAAAATTCTGAAATGTCACTTTAAAAGTTTTAAAGATTAAATACATAGGTACCTCAAAAGGCATCAAATTTTGGAAGAGGGTCATATACCAATCATTTACTACCTACCGGACTAACTGACTGAGTCTAACCATAAGAAAGGCCATACGTTTTGCAGCAGCGATGATTTCATTGTCTTTACTTGGTCATTATTTGGCTTTAATAATATCCAACTTTAACATATAGGTGCCTGGGAAGGCGTCATATTTTGGACGAAGCCTTTACTACTTACCTGACTAAATGACTAAGTATGACCATAAGAAAGGCCATACATCTTGCTGTAATGATGATTTCATTTTCTTTACTTGACCACTGTTTAGTTTTAAAGGGACATTTCATTCCAATTTCAATTTTTTAAAGTATGTCTTGATGCCAAGATTGGCTATTCTAATGAGTATAAATACTATTGTTTTTTTTAAGTTGTTGCCAATAAGCGAGAAACACGCATTTAAAGTTGAGACATAATCGATAAATTGCATATAAATCTGGACTGTTGTCCACAACAATTTGTTCAATTTTAACACAAAAGTATAAATTTCTCGTAAACGGCGCAATATTTTGGCTTGAAATTTTCAGAATTTTCATAAGGAAATATGCTCTTTCAGATAAAAATAAAAGTAAAATTTACGACAAAAAATTCTGAAATGTCACTTTAAAAGTTTTAAAGATTAAATACATAGGTACCTCAAAAGGCATCAAATTTTGGAAGAGGGTCATATACCAATCATTTACTACCTACCGGACTAACTGACTGAGTCTAACCATAAGAAAGGCCATACGTTTTGCAGCAGCGATGATTTCATTGTCTTTACTTGGTCATTATTTGGCTTTAATAATATCCAACTTTAACATATAGGTGCCTGGGAAGGCGTCATATTTTGGACGAAGCCTTTACTACTTACCTGACTAAATGACTAAGTATGACCATAAGAAAGGCCATACATCTTGCTGTAATGATGATTTCATTTTCTTTACTTGACCACTGTTTAGTTTTAAAAGTTTTAAAGATTAAATACATAGGTACCTCAAAAGGCATCAAATTTTGGAAGAGGGTCATATACCAATCATTATAACACGTTTCCGTAAAATGCATATATAGCGAAAGAAGAACTACATCGGGTTTTATTTGACCAATAATGACTCTATGTAATTATGCTTTGTGTATGCGCCAAAACGTCACGTAACGTCAAATGACGTCATCAATGACCGCCAATGCGTTTCCTACGCAGAAAACTAGTTCATGTAGAATTTCCACAAAATAACACATTCCGAATGTGCGTTTTTTATTTAGAGTGTTATAATGGAGATAATAACAAGTTTAGCGGTCTTTATTGCACAATAAAAACCTCTGTGCTCTGGACTACATGTTATGGCAAATACCTCGGCGCTTTGCGCCTCGGTTTTTACCTACACATGTAGTCCGTCGCACATCGGGTTTTATTTGCACAATAAAGACCGCTAAACTTGTTATTATTTCATAATTTACTACTTACCTGACTAACTGACTGAGTCTAACCATAAGAAAGGCCATTCGTTTTGCAGCAGCAATGATTTCATTGTCTTTACTTGACCATTGTTTAGCTTCCATATGTAGGGCATGAGCAGCCATCTGTGAAGATATATAATATAATATTAGTTTTGTAATTTGTGCATTTTAACCCTTTCCCAAACAAGACCTGGTTTTGATGTCCCCAAGAGAAAAGGCTTGGGAAAACATTGAGACAAAAGAAGAAACTGCTGATAACCAGCAGTTTCTCCTTTTATCTCAATATTTTCTGTGCTATATTTTACACAAATTCTATCTTTAACATCATGCCTTTGTTTTGTCGTTTGTAGCAGCTTTTAAATTGGACCACCCTAAAATTTTGGTGTATGGGAAAGGAGTTAAACAAACTAAAAAAATGCATTTCATTTCATACTTGCTCTGTCCTTTATATACTGACTAGAGAAGAAATTTTACTTTTCCATTTGGGGTTCCATTATCTCCCTGCTCTTTTTGAAAATATTGGAAATCCCCTACATACTTTTCCTTGTACTCTGACAGGACAAAAATGCAAGGAAGCCCTTGAACATTTTGTCTTTTTTCATTCTATATCTATATATGACCTGTCATGCTTAACCCATAATCAAACAGCAAATAGACTTACTCAAATTCAAAGATAATGCAGATGACAATTGGACAAATGGACAAAATTTAAAATATTTGGGTATTTTGGGGTAGAAAACATTGTGGGAAATGAAGAAATTGCTTGTGACATAAGCAATTTCTTCATTTTCCACAATGTAGCAATTTCTTTATTTTCCACAATGTTTTCTAAAGCCTTTATCTTGTGCTGAGTCAAAAAGATTCAATGGGTGGTAATGGGTTAAAGTGACAGTACCTTCTGGGAAGTGTGACTCTACACAGACTTTCTGTGATAAAAACTTTTCATTCTAAGACTCTAAGACGTTTTTTTTTTATGTAGATTGTTTTTTTTACAATCTACAATCTTTGATTGTTTTTATCTACTGTTACCCAGCAAACATACCTATATCAGGCCGAAATCGGCTATAAGTCAGAATAACAGCTCTTTTAGCCGATATCGGACTAATGTCGGGTCGATATCAGATTGAAATCTGAATATACTACTTTTTCCGCGATAACGGGCCAATGTCTGCTGGGATTATGTTCGTTTTTCAAATAATGACATCTGATATATGTCTTCTTAATCTAATCCGATTATTGAAATTTGTTTTTTATGGACTTCAAAGACAGTCCCTTTCAGCGTAATTGTCACTTATATAGAGCAACGTCGGGTTATTTCGACCATTGGGAATTATCGACCATTTACTGTTTTGGTTACCATTTCCTTCATATGATCTCGTTAGATTTCACTATAACTTAAAAATCCGACACAATAGATCTTTACCAAGTATTATGTCTACATTTCTACCCAAAATCAGGCGTTCTTTAAGAATTTCTAACCATTCATGTAAGAGGCACATGAACGTTTTTTTTACAAAATGGCCGTCTTATCGGGTGAGTTAAGAGCTATGGTCATTGAAAAAATGGATTATTATGATATAGCACTTTGTATTTTTCTATTTCATTTATCAAAACAAGTGCCAAATTGAATTTCTCACTTCTCTAACTTTGTCTGATATCTATATAAGCTGTCTGACCTTAGATACATGCGTGGTCGATAACTGCCACTAACATTTACGGAGTGCGGGTGTTACCGACCAAAGACGTGCCCTTCTTCCTGTAACTATGTTCAAAGGTCGGTAACACACACAATTGAAAGGCATTTTTTTGAATATGGCTGACAGTCTACGATGTTAGAACAAAAGTCAACCCATTTCATCTGCCACGCGGTTTGAACCTCCAATGGTCGATAATACCCCACACTTCTCCGACCAGTCACTGTTGTTCAGTTTATTACTAAATGACCTCCCTAGAAGTAATCAATTGTTTGTAAAAGCGATGACCTCTGCATAGAGATGACGGATCTTACACCCGTACATCAACTTTTAAACTATAAATAGCATTTTGGGTAAGTGGTCGATAACTGCCACACTGGTCGATAACAGACTGCTCAAGGTCATCTTATAAAAACGGTGGTACTTAATTACATTTCAAAGATATATGGTCGGTAACACACACAATCGAAAGCCAATATTTGAATCTCGGTGACAGTCAACGATGTTAGGAGGACAGTCAGCCTGTTTCACCCGTAACATGATTTGAACCTTAAGTGGTCGATAATACCCGTCATTGCTCTAAATGTGCTGATATATTTCAAAATAAAGCCCAAAATAGGGTTCAATTTTATCAAGTAAACACCGACGTAATTTCGCACAAACAATGGTATTTCGCCAGTGATATTCTAAAACCCTGCAACTACAGCTTGATTGAAGCTGTTGTTACGAGATTTTATACCAACACCAACAAGTTTTCAAAACATGACGACAGCTTTTTTTAGCACAAATTCTTTGCTATCATAATGTAGTATTTACCATGATAGGCTGGTTATCCTGGGGTATGGGAAACTGCATGTCATCCTCGTCATCCGTCTCCGGGGGTGGGGGTCGCGGGGGCATCGTCTCGTACGGCAATGGGGGTCGGGGAGGACCATCTGAAAATAGGCAATGGTGCATGTTGTTGGAGAAGGAGAGAACTTTGTTCATTATCTCTATTCTGATAAAATCTTAGAGTACAAGGCTATCATTAATTATACAAAATAATACATGCATAGTGCATCAGAATTTACTTGGAACATCTGCATTATGTAATGACCCCCCCTACGGCAATGTTTTCATAAAACACTCAACTAATGGACTTCATGGACAAAAATTAAGTTGTCCTGGGTGAATATTGGTGGACTATATAAATACATATATCTACACAATTATTTAATTTCAGAAGAATGAACTAATTTTTTACAATAACTATAAACCCTTTATCGGCAGAAAATATTTGGACTAGCTAAACCACAATCAAAGTTGGTGTTCTTACTGTTCTTTAATATTTCCCAAAATGCAAAATTTGGAAAAACAATAATATGTGATCAAGAAAGAAATAATGTCCATGAACCATTACCATGAAATCAAATTACGTTCTATCATAAAGATGCTAAAAATATCTATTAATTTTACATTCTGTTACTATAAATAGTAACATTTTGGGCTAGAATCGGTCAGATATCGGGTGGGCCGAAAAAGCTATATCCATGTGAATCCTTAGCAGCGGGCAGATATGCGATATCTGGCCCGCTGCTAAGGAATTTACTCTAAAAACTATAGGTACA
This sequence comes from Fragum sueziense, assembly GCA_963680895.1. NCBI lineage: Eukaryota > Metazoa > Mollusca > Bivalvia > Cardiida > Cardiidae > Fragum > Fragum sueziense. Next base: position 16,516,143 of record OY804602.1, on the reverse strand, counting down.
GATCTTTTCCATGTGCCTTTTCGTGACGCGAAATGTCAATGACGTCAGAAAAACGCAATGTTGTCAACACAAATGGCAGCCGTCGTAACGTTATGTTTCTTCACTTCAAGTGTGATTAATGTAAAAATATGTATTAAATGGAGTTTATTTCAACTGAAACTTTATTTAAAGGTAAGATTTATTCATCGAATGGAGTTTTTTCCCCAAAAGAATGTAATATACAGATTATTACACGACAGATTCGGGCCGGAGAGTGATATCGGCCCTTACCTTGATATCTGCCTTCGGTCTAAAGACCTCAGGGCAGATATCGCAGTTGCGGGCCGATATCACTCTCCGGCCCTCATCAGCCGTGTAATAATCTCTAATTACGTAATGAAATCTTAACTAGGCATAGAGCTGATTGAGGTATGCAACCCATCCACGGTGGATAATCACAAAATACAATATTTTCCAGAAAATCTTCAATAATTTTGTAAAAACTGGACCGATTTGAATTCGGTTTGAAGCAGAGAATGAGGGCAGAAGCTACGCATTAGATAGACGTGGTGGATTTTGAAAAGATCAACTGACAAAAAAGTTATTGAAAATCAACCAACATTTTGGTTGATCTTCAATAACTATTTTGTCAGTTGATTTTTAAAAAAATCCACAACATCCATGTTCTTCCTAGCATTTTTCTACCTTCTCTGCTTCAAACCGAATTCAAATTGGTCAAGTATTGAGTATTAAGTAATTGAAGATTATCGGAAATTCTGAGTCACATGATTATAAACTGTGCCATCATTAGCACTAAAGAGCCAGAGGCGAAAATCGAACAAGAGGGCCAGAATGGCCCTATATCGCTCACCTGAAAGAAGTTTAAAGACACGCCAACTGTTTTGACGAATAAAAAATTTGCAAACAAATTTTGAAAAGGGTCACTCAAGGAACATTGTTGCCAAATTTGTTTCAAATTGACCCAATGCTTGATTCTTAAAGAATTTTCTTATGATTTCTCTAAGTCTAATAAGCCACACCCTGCCACAGCCACTTTTTTTTTGTCCAATACAAAATTTGCCAACACTGTTGTCCAATACAAAATTTGCCAACACTGTAAGTCCGATAAGCTACGCCCACTTTTTCTGACGAATAAAAAATTTGAGAACAAATTTTGAAAAGAGTCACCCAAGGAACATTTCTGCCAAGTGTGGTTCAAATTGGGCCAATGGTTGATTTTAAAGAATTTTCTTATGATTTCTCCAAGTCCGATAAGTGCTGACCTGCCACACCTACAATTTTGGACGAATAGAAAATCCGTGAACAAATCTTAAGAAGGGTCACCTTAGGAACATTCCTGCCAAATTTGATTCTAATTGGCCCAATGGTTTAGGAGAGGAAGATTTTTGAAGAATTTTTCAACAATTTCTCTTGGTTAGATAAGCCCTGCCCTGCCACACCCACATTTTTTGAAGAAACTTTAAATTTATGAACAAATATTGAAAAGGGTCACTCAAGGAACAATACTGCAAAGTTTGATTCAAATTGGCCCATTGGTTGATTTTTAAAGAATTTTCTTAGGATTTCTCTAAGGCCGAAAAGCCCCTTCCTCCCTGCCACGCACTCATTTTTTAACAAATGTAAACATTTGTGAATCAATTTTGAAAAGAGAGACTCAAAGAACATTCCTGCAAAGTCTGTTTCAAATTGGCCCAATGGTTGATTTTTAAAGAATTTTCTTATAATTTCTCTAAGTCTGATAAGCCCCTTTCTCCCTGCCACGGCCACAATTTTTTACAAATGAAAATATTTGTGAACAAATTTTAAAAAAAATGGCTTAAGGCACATCCCTACAAAGTCTGGTTCAAATTGGCCCAATGGTTGATTTTTAAAGAATTTTCTTATGATTTCTCTAAGTCTGATAAGCCCCTTTCTCCCTGCCACGGCCACGTTTTTTGACGAATTAAAAATCTGCGAACAAGTTTTGAGAAGGGTCACTCAAGGAACAATTCTGCCAAGTTTGGTTCAAATTGGCCCAACGGTTGATTTTTAAAGAATTTTCTTATGATTTCTCTAAGTCTGATAAGCCCTGCCCTGCCACGCCCACATTTTTTGACGAATCAAAAATCCGCGAACTAGTTTTGAGATGGGTCACTCAAGGAACATTTCTGCCAAGTTTGGTCAAAATTGGCCTGTTGGTTTTGGAGAAGAAGATGTTTGAAGAAATTGTTGACGGACGGACAGACAGACAGACAGACAGACAGACGGACAGACGGACGACGAACGGTGAGTGACCACAATAGCTCACCTCGAGCACTCTGTGCTCAGGTGAGCTAAAAATGCCAGAAATTCCTAAACTGTGTTCCATTTTCATTCCAAATACAAACATAAGCATTTTGTATGGTTTAGAATTTTGAATTAATGCATACTTATTGAAATATTTGATAAAAAGATTCAAAATTACCTCCCTTACATATGAATAAAGATTAAAATAATATTTGTAAATTATTTTCTTCTTGAAGTATAATCTTGAAATCAGGGGCGGCGAATCAACTCATGTGAAGTGTATTTACAAGTGTGTGTAATTTGATGCATTTTGTATGGCTAGAAAGTGGTGTTTTAAATGATGGGTTGTATACCTTTATAAAGTAATATTCCTAAGTATGCATTCAGGACAACACCAAAATTAACCGAGAAAATCAAAAATATTACAAGCTCATTCAAAGTCATTCCAATAGCAACCACATAATTCCAAGTATCTTACATGCCTTATACTTTGTTCAAACAAAGACAAAACTAAGGGCATTATTTTTTTTAATACTTGACCAATTTGAATTCGGTTTGCAGCAGAAGACGGTGGGAAAATGCTATGAATAACCTGGACTTGTTGGATTTTTCAAAAATCAACTAATAAAAAAGTTATTGAAGATAAGCCAATATTTTTGTATATCTTCAATAACTTTTCTATCGGTTGATTTTTCAAAAATCACCCACGTCCATCTAATGCGTGACGTCTGTCCACATTCTCTGCTTTAAACCGAATTCAAATAGGTCCAGTATTTACAAAATTATTGAAGATTTTCTGAAAATATTGTATCACATTATTATCCACCATGAGTACAATCACAACATTGTTTCCAATCTTTTAGCTGTTTGCCCACTTAGATTTGCGATTAGCCATCCAATGGTGTGAGACAAATGCAGGAAAATATTTGCAACCGCCAGAGATTGCACCCAGGATCAATGGAACAATGATTCGATCTCAGTCCAATATGCTACCAACTGCCACATGGCTGCAAACTTTCACATGTATGTGCATATCATGGCTCTGAAAATATTGATGTAAAAGGAAAAAATGGTGACCACCATTTTCTTCTTTTGCCTCAATGTTGTTCCAAGCATTTTATATTAGACATCAAAACAAGATCTTGCCAAGGAAATGGTTGAACAAGAAATTTTCCATACTGAAATCTTTCTTCACGAGACAAAATAAAGATTCTACTGTTAAAAACATTTTATGCTTGAAGGGAGCATTCAATCAATTGGTCAGTCCATGCACATTTTACATAATTTAACCCATTACTGCACACTTACACTTTTTGACGCCCTTCAAGATAGATGCTTAGGAAAACTTTGTGGAACTAGAAAGACCTGAAGGTCTTGAGTCGCTCCACAGGCCTGAATTTCTTTTAATATTCAATAAAAGTTTTGACTAGATTTTTGGATACTTGTGGTTCTTACAGCAAACACAAAGTCAAAAGCAACAATCATGTGGTCAATGCAAAAAGAAAGTACATGTAAATGATTGACTAATATTTTAGGGATGTTAGTGCGATAACAAAATTGAAACTGTGATTTTGCCAAATTCAAGGACACATAATTCAGTATGTATATTTAAAATCAAATCCAAAATCAAAAACATGCAAGATCTTATGGTCACTATCATTCTGTTCACATTTTGTCTATATTAGTCAATATTCGTGGCTTCAAGAGTGGAAAAAGTGTTGGAAACTGAAATTTTGTCAATTTCAAGGGCACATAACTCAGATTGTAACAGCGTGATCATATTGAAAATAACACATAAGCAAGATCTTGTTGTCAACAAGATTCTTTCCAAGTATCATCTTGATTGGTTAACATTTGTGGTTGTTAGAGTGAAAACAAAGTCGAAAATGGCAATTTTGTCAAATTCAAGGGCACATTACTCATGATGTAAAATTCAGAAGCTGAAAATTACACAAAGGCAGCATTTAATGCTTATATATTTTCTGTCCAAGTTTTGTCTTGATTGGTCAATATTTGTAGATTTTAGAGTAAAAATAAAGTCAAAACCAGCAAAATAGAGCCGACAATGGCAAATTTTGGCAATTTCTAGGGCACATAACTCATGCTATAAAATTCAGATCAAGCTGAAAATTTTACCAAGGCAAGATCTTATAGTCAGCATCATTCTGTCAAAGTTTTATCTTGTTTAGTTAATATTTGTAGTTGCTAGAGTGAAAACAAAGTCAAAATACAGCCGAAAATGGCAATTCTGTCAATTTCAAGGGCACATAACTCATGATGTAAAATTCAGATCAAGCTGAAAATTTTACCAAGGCAAGATCTTGTAATCAGCATCATTCTGTCAAAGTTTTGTCTTGATTTGTTCAATATTTGTAGATTTTAGAGTAAAAATAAAGTCAAAACCAGCAAAATAGAGCCGAAAATGGCAATTTTTGGCAATTTCAAGGGCACATAACTCATGCTATGAAATTCAGATCAAGCTGAAAATTTTACCAAGGCAAGACCTTATAGTAAGCATTATTCTGTCAAAGTTTTATCTTGTTTAGTTAATATTTGTAGTTGCTAGAGTGAAAACAAAGTCAAAATACAGCTGAAAATGGCAATTCTGTCAATTTCAAGGGCACATAACTCATGATGTAAAATTCTGATCAAGCTGAAAATTTTACCAAGGCAAGATCTTGTAGTCAGCATCATTCTGTCAAAGTTTTGTCTTGATTGTTCAATATTTGTAGATTTTAGAGTAAAAATAAAGTCAAAACCTGCTATTTATGACATTCAAGGGCAGATAACTCAAGTTATTCTGGTTCAATTCATATTCTTTGAAGGAATCTGAGAGAGGGTCACCCAAGGATCATTCCTGTGAAGTTTGGTTGAAATCCATCCAGTACTTTTTGAGAAGAAGATTTTTAAAGAAAAAGTTTACGGACGCACGGACGGACGGACGCACGACGGACACACCGCCATGACAATAGCCCGCTGGCCTGAAAGGCCAGTGGAGCTAAAAAGAAAAAATTACTTGTGACATTTTCTACCTAGAAATTAAGTCATATAATTTCAAAATTTTATCAACTTGAACAAGTAATATGCAATTTCTTTGAATCAGTCTAAAATTTTGTCGTTCTGGAAAGTCAAATTAGGCGTAACAACAGAGCACAGAAAATATTTATACAAAAGGAGAAAATGTTATCGGCATTTACTTCTTTTGACTCAATGTTTTCCATTGTCTCTTCTCTAACAGAAATCAAAACCTGTCTTTGAAAGGGTTAAGTGACTCTTAACAAATATTAGTTAACTGGAAAGAATTTTCATACTAATACTTTGGTTATCACATTTAAGTTAGACTCATCAAATTTTAGTGAACTGAAAAAAAATTCATACAAATACAAAATCAGGTTAATGAACTGGGAGGCTACTCTGTTATGGATAAAATGTTCTTGTTTGGGAAAAGGTTAATCTTCATTCTGTAAAATTCAATAGGGTTAAAAAAGGGACTTAAAAACAAACATGAAACAAGTATCATTCAAGAACATTATGCACATTCCCATTCCAGTTTGCTCACAGTCATATTGGTCGTAATAATTATCCCCGTAGGCGGAGCTAAATGCTGGAGGCGGGGGAACTGGAGGGGGAGGTACCATAGGCGGAACTTCCGACTGTCTTGGGGGCGGGGCCTGCTGCTGTCTCATGGCCGCTGCAAAAATGCACATACAAATGATGCTGTATTACATAGATTCTACTTATAATACATGTATAAAGCTTATATTACAAAGGCACTAAAATGAATACAAACATCACACATAGTAATTGTACAAGAGGACCATAATGGCCCTGAAACACTCACCTGACACAAAAAAGTACTGGTACAAATCTAACACATCACAGTTCTAAGCTTACAGTGATACAAAAATTCTACATTATGAAAGGCCAACTACTTTTTTAACCCATTACCACACACTGACTCTTTTTGGCTCCTCACAACATATTGACTTTGGAAAACATTGTGGAAAATGAAGAAATTGCTTGTTACAAGCAATTTCTTCATTTTTCACAGTGTTTTCTACCCTAAAAGACAACAAAAAATTAAATTTCTTTCATTTGAAATTGTCGTCTGCAACATCTTTGAATTTGGATCAACCTAAAATTTTGTTTGGGAAAGGGTTAATATCAAGCCTACAGTTCTCAAAACACACCATATCCTCTTTTTATTTTGTAGATTATCTAAATGTCGCAAATGCATAATATCATAAGCACTGCACCGATGTAAGTCTAGTTACGATGGCATATGTTTACTCATTCAATAAATTCAAACATGTAAAACATGCATAGTATGTTCAACAAGAGGACCATGATGGTCCTAATTCGCTCACCTGAATCAAGATGACAAGAGTGATAATGGCAATTTTGTCAAATTCAAAGGCATGAAACTTATAAGGACTTTCTGTTTGGAAACAATTAAGTAAAAATTTTGTTCCAATCGATCCTGTAAAGTTGGGTATAAATTAGCATAATGGTTGAGTTTTTTTCAATAATTATTTCATTATTTTGCAATATACAACATAGGGCTAATTTTCAAAGCATACTGATCTGTTAAAATTGATTATTTATGATATTATAAGCAAGATTTGGTATGTGATTTGAAAGTATATAGTAAATGAGGACAAACCATCTGATAAGCTAGGCTTATAATCCCTTCTTATTTGTTTACATAAGATAAAACGGGGCCAGCCAAAGATATTGATAACAGAAATAGATAAGAGAAATAGTAAAAGCTTTCCAAATATCTCCTCTTATCTTCAGCTTCTTGTATTCTGGAAGCCATTCATGAAATTAGGTCTTACACAAAATTTCAAGGTTCTAGGCCAAACAGTTTAGAAGAAAAGTAAGTATCTCCATTACAACCCACAGTACAGTATAATTTTCAATGCACGGAATTTCCCTTACCCTGCCATACCAAAATACTTTTTAAGGAAATAAAAATTACAAGATACAATTTTGAAACGAGTCACTCAAGGAACTTTCCAGCCAGGTTTCTTTCAAATTGGCCCAAAGGTTGATTTTTAAAGAATTTTCTTATGATTTCTCTTTTCCGATAAGCCTCTTCCTCCCCGACACACCCACATTTTTTGACAAATGTAAAAATTTGTGAACAAACTTTGAGAAGAGAGACGCAAGGAACACTCCTTCCAAGTTTGATTAAAATTGGCCATATGGTTGATTTTTAAAGAATTGTCTTATGATTTCTTAAAGTCCGATAAGCCCCTTCCTCCCTGCCACGGCCATATTTTTTGACAAATGTAAAAAATTGTAAATAAATTTGAAAATAGTGACTCAAGACACATTCCTACCAAGTCTGCTTCAATTGGGCCCAATGGTTGATTTTTAAAGAATTTTCTTCTGATTTATTTAAGTCCGATAAGCCCCTTTCTCCCTGCCACTGCCACATTTTTTGACAAATGTAAAAATTTGTGAACAAATTTTGAAAACAGTGACTTAAGGAACATTCCTGAAAAGTCTGGTTCAATTGGGCCCTATGGTTGATTTTTAAAGAATTTTCTTATGATTTCTCTTAGTCTGATAAGCCCCTTTCTCCCTGCCACGGCCATGTTTTTTGACAAATGTAAACAATTGTGAATAAATTGGAAAACAGTGACTCAAGGCACATTCCTACCAAGTCTGGTTCAATTGGGGCCCAATGGTTGATTTTTAAAGAATTTTCTTCTGATTTCTCTAAGTCGATAAGCCCCTTTCTCCCTGCCACGGCCACATTTTTTGACTAATATAAAAATTTGTGAAGAAATTTTGTAAAGAGTGACTAAAGGAACATTCCTGCAAAGTTTTGTTCATTTGGGCCCTATGGTTGATTTTTAAAGAATTTTCTTATGCTTTCTCTAAGCCGATAAGCCCCTTTCTCCCTGCCACGGCCACATTTTTTGACAAATCTAAAAATTTGTGAATAAATTTTGAGAAGAGTGACTCAAGGCACATTCCTGCCAAGTTTGGTTGAAATTGGCCTAATGGTTGATTTTTAAAGAATTTTCTTATGATTTCTCTTAGTCTGATTAGCCCCGCCCTGCCACGCCCACATTTTTTGACGAATCAAAAATCCGCGAACAAATTTTGAGAAGGGTCACCCAAGGAACATTCCTGCCAAGTTTGGTAAAAATTGGCCCATTGATATAGGAGGAGAAGATGTTTAAAGAAATTGTGAACGGACGGACAGACGGACGGACGGACAGACGGACGGACGGACGGACGACGGACAAAAAGCGACCACAATAGCTCACCTTGAGCACTTCGTGCTCAGGTGAGCTAAAAACAAGAATGCTACTATAGCCCAGTGGTTGAACTTCAAACAACTGTAATTTTTCATACTTCTTCGAATAATGCAAAATTACAGCAGTTTTGAGATTGATACTCAAACTGATAAGAGACGCAACAAGTACCATATTCTTGTGTTTTGAATACCAAATACACAACTGATTCACTGCTTTAGTACAACGTATTTGTAAATATATGCCATGTGTAACAAGGCGTAACAAGGCTTACAGTCTATCAATCAACAAACCAGCATTGATACTACATGTATTTCTGTTTATCATTAAAAAATGTGCAAATTGAACACCCTACACAAAACACAGTGTATATTTTAAGAATGCTATCAAAATCTAATACAAGTTAAAATAACATGGGTTCACAGTACACAATATACTGGCTTTTCTCAACAGAATATTTCACAGCCTGGGAAAGCAATTTATTAAACACAAAAACAGGATAAAATAATAATTATGAAATTGAAACATTAAAACCCTGAAAAAAAGAAAATTATTTAAAACAAGCTTTCTTACAAATAAAAACAATAAGAAATTCAAATGAAACACCTGTACTTTCATTTATTTCAATGTTATTCTATTTTACAACATTGAGTTATACCAGTAATTATATTTAATAAGACATTTGATTATTCAGTAGTTATTCTTGAGGTAGAATTGCTCATTAACGCTTTCTAAAAACCATTTAAACATTCCTTATAGAAAGGTCTTTTGAAAACATCAAGGCAAAAGAAGAAAATGTTGTTAACAATCTTTTCACTATTTGCCTCCATAATATTTATTGCTAATACAGGGTTTTCCCTGAGCATGAGAATTTGGGGGTCATTGTGACCCCCTTGCCTTCAAAGTTAGGGGTCATTTCTACTATTTTGTGGGTCAAATGCCCTAGGATTCAAGTATCATACGAAAATCTGGATTTTAAAACATGTGTCATTAATGACCTTTGGTAAATTTCTAAGGGGTCATTTGTTTTGAATGTTTGACAATGATGCATGATTTGTGTGTCATGGAAAACCCGAATAGTGGACAGGCCCTAACTTTGTCGAAATGCATTTTGTAGTCTGCTTTCAAATAAGACCAAGAAGGTAAAGACACTTTGTGTAAATATTCCCATTCAAATTATCATTAATCCTGATAATGCATAATTTTCTAAATAGGTAACAGAACTGAACCAAATAAAGCATTGTAAGCTAAAACTATGAAACATAAAATGTTAAAATTAAACAAGCAAAATATCTTTCCAATGAAAATCTAACAAAAAAAACTTTCCAAAACTTTTACACTTTACTCTTGACCTTTCTTTGACTTTGATTAGTGTTCGACCTACTTTTTGGACCAATGAAATTGCAGCATATTTTTAATTCTTGCCGCTATATTTTGCATAAACGGGACTGCCTGCTAGTTTATGTGACGTCTATAAATAGCCATGACCCCATCTCCAATGAACTGCTAGTGAACACTAAGTCAGATAGAGTCTGTATAGTAGATTGTACACAATGCGCATTTGAATGTTTATTTCACGTAGAATCTACTATACAGCCTCAATTCAATATTTAGAATGATTGACCATGAATTCTTTTAACTGTTAATATTCTTATAAATGAAAGTCTGTTGGCCGATGAAAAAATGGGGGTGGGCAATTATCAGAGGTGCTTTAATTTTTTTGAAAAAAATCCAAACAGGCATCAATTCATAAGCTTGAGATTAACCCTTTCACTGCCATAGGCGACTTTTGTCGACTATAGGGGGTCCCTGCCATAGGCGACTTTTGTCGACAAATTTATGGGGATGAAATATATGAGTACCAACAACATAAAAAAGAAAAAAAAATATTGTCATTTCATAAATTACCTTTAAATTTTGGTCACATATAGGTGCTTCATTTGTCTGTATGTGCTGAAAATTTGAAAGGAATCCATCAAATGAGTCAAAAGTTATGCATGTTTTAGTGAACAGGGTATCGAAATTTCTTCGAATTAATTCAGCAGTGAGAAACACGTCCAAAAAAATATTTGGCAGTGAAAGGGTTAAGCAATCAAGATTTATCAAAGTATTAGAATGGGATATACCATTTTTGGATGAAATTTGGCTATCCATAAAACAAAAGGGTGGGGGTCTGGACTGAAAATTTCCCCCTGTTTGCTTTTGAAAATGGTCTAATTAATTGTTTATGACTGACATTTTTCCAAAGAAATCAGAGGATGGGTTTCTTAGAATCATCATAATTCTGCTGAAGCTGCGCATGAATAGGCAGATTTTTTTTACTGAGAATGAAGGCTGCGAGATAGTGATATTTCACTACATGTAGATGAATTTAAACAACCTCTTGGTACTAATTTTAATACTGGGATATTTATTATAAAATGTTTTTTTTTCTCTTTAATGGTTGCTACAGAAATAAGAACTATATTTGATAAATTAATTGGCTGCTAATTTCCTCTATGGCTCTGATAATCAGTATGCTTGAAGGTCTATATAATGGCATTGTGAAACATAAATAAAATTCTCTAATCAGAAACAGTTAACATCTACAGCTAAATAATTAGATCAACTCATCGTTAGTCAACTAAACCTCTCCCTTGAAGACTTTCATTATTAAGACATTTCTGCATTTGTTGAAAGGTCCATCATTAATAATGTTTCACATGGTTCTAATCATCAACAGCATAAAGGATAAATGGGGCAGGCAGAAGTAGGGTACAGACAATACCCCACCAGGACAAAACTGGTGGGGGTTTTGTCCTACATTCAACAGATGCACTGTATTGCAACATCACTATGCATAGTGGCTTAACCCATTACCACACATGGACTCTTTTTGACTACCCGCAAAATAAAGGCCATGGAGAACATAGTGGAAAATGAAGAAATTGCTTGTGACAAGCAATTTCTTCATTTCCCACAATGTTTTCCATTCAAAAAAGACCTAAAAATTAAAAATTACATTCTCTTGAAATTGTCGTCTGCAGGATCTTTCAATTTGGACCGCCCTAAAATTTTGTCGTTTGGTAATGGGTTAATAATTGAACCCTTTCCCAAACACCAAAGATTTAAACTGTTCCAATTTAAAAGCTACTGCAGATAACAAAATGGATTATAACATAGGGTATATTGTGACAAAAGAAGAGAATCCTGGGGCCTGTATTATCAACAGTGGTAGGATTATTTTCTGCGTAATTACTTGTAACAACAAACCTGATTAGTGCAATATGATTTCTCGTGCAATCAGATGTCTTCTTATACAGTTTACACATGGTCATAAGATTATCGATAATACAGGTCCCTGGTTCTTTTTTTCGTCAACATTTTCCATATTCTTGTTTGGAAAAGGGTAAACAAAGGGAGAGGTTTTCAATATTAGATAGATTATATATTTGTTGCTGACAAAGTGATATATATGTGGGTTCTGCAGGGATACCTTCATGAGCAAGGGCTTGGGCCATTTGTAAAGTGCCGGGCGAGCCATCTGCGAACTGATCTGGAACTGGGGGTGAAACAACAATAAACAATATCAACTTACAATATCAACAGAGTCAAAATTTTAAGCAACAACAACAAAAGCATAGTTTAAAAGTCTTGTTGTTTTTGTGAGTTAACACATTATTTGAAACCTTAACATTTATAATATTTATCTCTAGATATCTTATATCCAAAAGGCCAAATATTTGAATGGTCAAATTCTAAAGCTACAGTATTGATGTCACTCACTCAGCACATTGGATATTAATGAGAATGGAATTTGTGTAAATTGCACCTCAGTAAATATTGAGGCAAAAGAAAATCATGTTGGTTTCCAGCATTTTCTTCTTTCCTCTGGGTCACTTTACCATTCACAGTAAACTATTACCGTATAGCACTTTATTTCTGCAGGGTCCAAATTCTGCGGTTTTTCTAGAAATCAGGCGGCTTAAATTTCTGCGGATTATATTTCTGCGGTCTCTCATTTATCAAAATCAAAGATTTCATTTCTGCGCTATCAAATCAGTTTTAGTCAGTATCAGACATAGTTTGAAGGATGATGCTTACCAAATATTCTAATTATTCTGTTAGGGTAAAGGGATAATCCCACTCATTTACCAGTATCTATAAAGGCGTTATGGGAAACAATGCCGTATACAGATAGGTGTGAAAAGAAAGACGTGTCAAACTGTTACCAATCAGTTAAACTTGTTAAATCTTTGTTTATTGAATAGGAAGTTATGATAATTATTGTTGTTTCCATCGGGTGGTAACAGTTTAACTTGTCCATATACTGACTAAAATTACAGACAACAAGCTCTACATTCAGGATTAATATTCTGCAGATTCTATTTCTGCGGTGCCGTCCACGACCGCAGAAATAGAAGAAATAAAGTCCCCGCAGAAATAAAGTGCTATACGGTATTCTTTTTACTTCCAAATCATATGGTTATACAAAATTCATGCATTTCACACACGAAACTTCAAGTTCAATTCACAAAATTGAGCAGCAACTATTTCCTTGGAAGACTATCATTAATTGAGTATATTGACCCATTGTATGATTGCTATAATCAGTTGCAATTTTTCGTTGGATAATGTTGGATAACAAATGATGTCGAAGTATGTAAAAATTTCTTACAAGTATGCAGACTGCCAAAGTGACATTATATTCATAGAACGACATATTAATCCATTACCACACAGTGACGCTTTTTGACTCCCCACAAGATAATGGCATTGGAAAACATTGTGAAAAATGAAGAAATTGCTTGTGACAAGCAATTTCTACATTTCCCACAATGTTTTCTACCAAGAAAGACCAAAAATTGTTAAATTTTGTTCAATGGAACTTAGCGTCTGCAACACCTATGAAGACCACCCTACAAATTTGTCATCTGGAAATGGGTTAATTTAATCTGTACAGAGAGAACCTATCCTGCGATGCTCAGGGCATCACCATTGGCCCATTACCAGACAGCAAAATTTTAGACTTTTCCAAATTTAAAGATGCTGCAGACGACAATTTCCAGTTGATGAAAATTTAAAAATCTTTCCCTTTTGGGTTAGAAAACATAGTGGAAAATGAGGAAATTGCTTGTCACAAGCAATTTCTGCATTTTCCACAATGTTTTCCAAAGCTTGTTGTGAGGGAGTCAAAAGGCATCACTGTACAGTAATGGGTTAAGAAATACAATGTATAAAATAAACTGTAAAATATCATGTAGCCCTTTCCAAAACAAGTGAATTTTAGACAACCCCAATTTGAAAGTTGCTGCAGACCATAAGATGAATATTTATTAACCCTTTCCCTTTCCCAAATTTTAGGGTTTTCCAAAGCTGCTAAAGACAGCAAAATGGATGTTGACAATGATTAAATTCATGTATGATATAGCATAGAAAACATTGAGACAAAAGGAAAAACTGCTGGTTATCAGCAATTTCTTCTTTTGTTTCAATGTTTTCCTAAGCCTATCTAACCAGGGACGTCAAAACCAGGTCTTGTTTGGGAAAAGGTTAAACATAGACTTTGTGTTCTGAAAATATTGCGGGAAACCATGAAATGATTTTAATCATTACATCATTCTTTTCCCGTCATGTTCTCACAATCTTTTCTTGGAGATGTCAAAAGTAGGAATTGTTTGGGAAAGGTTCAAAACAGTTCAACTGTAAAACTTCTTAGAAAATTGTTAATGTCTATCAAAGTTACACCATGCATAACAGGGTGGGTGGGGTAGGGCAGTCAACAACATCTACCTATGGGCAATATAGTAGACTCGACTGAGCGATGGCTCCACTCAGACTGAGCCGAGTAAGAGGCGACTTGGATAAGAGGGACGTTGAAGGATGGAGTCACGCGTTCAGGTTGAATAAACACAGAAGATGTAACTTTTTTCTGAGGAGGAGCTGAAAATGTTATATAGTTATTACATACATATACATTATAATGTTATTAACATATCATTGTACAGCGACAGATAAGAGGAGGTGAAGACATTCTAAATTCATTTGGTATTACAAATCTAAACCAAAACTAAACTCGTTTTAATTGTCTTGATGAGTACCCACAGCATAGTTTGATAAAAATAAAATGAAATATTGTAATTTTAAAAGCCTTCGCCCCATCTTATCTGAAGCTCTGCCTGACAGATTAGTTCCATAACTAAACAATTAGATGTATACATGTATTCAAAATCATTTGGTAAGTATCATATTTGTTACCATTTCATTTAAGTTTAAAATAAGCATCAATCAAAATTATCATCTAAGTACATAATTATGAAATGCCATAATAATAAAAGCTCTAAAAAGCTCTACATCTAATTTTCAAAAGATTATTTTTTTACTCTATCTTCCCATTGTTGTCATATAAAAAATATCAAGATATGAGTCCTGTCTTGCAAAAATGGACCATCTGGAAATGTGAAGAGAATCAACCAGAGTCAGTAAAAGCTGTTTCCACATGTACAGATTGTAAATCAAATATTGCAAAAAGAATACAAGACATTAGGTCAAATTTTAACAGCTGTAACAAACAATGTTAAAAAATAATTCAGGATGCAGTGTTCCAAACAAGATAGTGTTAAAAGGTCTACAACCAAATGCCAATTTTTGCTGGGAAGAAGCGATCTACCCTGTTACACCCTAGGTTGACCTATTTATACAATATTTTTTTACCTCTGCATTTCGACAAACTAGCAAGCGTCCATTCAGTACGCCATAAAAAGTATTTTACATTTCTCTGACTTTCTAGTGTATACAGACACTCAGTAACAGTCTACTCATATCTGCTTTTGTATGTGTTACCCCTCATGCTAAAAGGGACCGTCTCTAAAGTGTCAAAAGAAGTATTGACCCTAGTCAGTCTGCACGAACCGTGCAGACTGACTACGATCAAAACTTTTCACTCTAAGGCAATTTTGGAGATCTGGATAGTTTTTCCTATCTTACTACTAGTAAGTCTAATCTTTTTCTCAAAATTTGGTTTTAGGGACTTCCTAGAAGGTCTCATATTCGAATACAAATGAGCCGGGATCTGGAAAAACGTCCCTTATAGCATTTTTGAAAATTGAGTTTCAAGATCAGCCTCTTGTCAAATGCAGTCACAAAGAAGCAATTAGAGAACAACATGGATCCTGGTCAGACTGTGCGTATGCACAGGCTGATCTGGATCTATGTTGGGCTCAAAAGCCTTAAGAGACGTTTTTCCAGAATCTTTTACTGTTTATATGCCAGAGGCAGGCTTTTCCATCTTGTTTAGAACACTGACCATGCATAGGCATAACTGTGCTTCATATCATGGGATACACACAAATGTAAAAATACAGCTCCTGAACAGAGTGATATTGCATTTCACACAGCAACACTTGCTTTCATACAAAATATACCATCTTTTATAGTTGGCGCTAGACCGTATGGTGCATGTTTACATTTTGTTTGGTGTAAACAAAACAGTGCGATTTAAAATGTGATGAATTCTATCACTGTACCTAAATGTTTAACATATTTACGTCACTACTTATAAAGAATTTAGTCATGTTTTATACAGCAATGTTTTGTTTACATTTGAACAAAATGTAAACATGTGCCATGCGATCTTGCGCCAACAATAGAAGTTGTTGTACATTATTTTCATGTTCAACGTTTTTCAAATGACAGCATATTTTCCAAGAAAACATTTCACTCCCTAGATTTTGGATACTCATTAAAATTGTCTTATCACAAACCATTCTAATAAGAACCAACAGCATAGGGTTTGAACCACAGATTCTTTGAACAATCGCTATTTGATATATTGATCACTGCGATACAGTCCTATATGGTAGCTTTTTATCAAAAACATTGTAACTGCAGCTTGTTTTAAGCTGCAATTATGATGTGTTTGTTGAAAAGCCACAATATAATAGACATCAAAATTGACATAACTAAAGTGGTATGGATATGGCATTTGAAACTAACTTGAATCCAGATCAGCCTGTACCTACACTAAGTCACAGGTGGTGAACTCTGCCAAAGCGAGGGACGTTTTTTGCTACAACAAGGTACAGATATTTTGCGTTTAAATGTGAGTTTAAAGATCTGATTGGATAGTTTTTCTAATAACAATGAATTTTTTCTAAAAATAGACCGGGTATACCGATATATATTGACAAACCGTCTGTGTTATTATAAAATCTCGTAACTACGGCTTTATACAAGCCGTAGTTACGATATTTTATAACAACACCAACGGAATACTATGATCGCGAAAAAACGTCCCACGCTTTGGCCGAGTTCACCACCAGTGTAAATACAGTCTGATCAAGACCCAAGTTGTTTTATAATAGCTTAATTATGGCCTGTTCCTGTAAGAGTACATCATAGATTCTGATCAATCTGCGTGTAGGTACAGTCTGATCTTGAAAGATGGCAGTCTTAAATGCTTTAACCCATTACCACACAGGGACGGCTTTTGACATCACATAAGATAATGGCCTTGGAAAACATTGTGGGAAATGAAGAAATTGCTTGTGACAAGCAATTTCTTCATTTCCCACAAAGTTTTCTTCCAATAAAGGCCAAAAAATGTAAAATTTGATGCAATTGAAATTGTCGTCTGCAACACTTTTGAAGTCAAAAATTTTGTCGTCTGGTAATGGGTTAAGGGATTTTTTTCTAGATCCCAGCTCAAATGTCTCGTTCAAAAAGCCTGTGGTTTGGATGAAATATAACATGCATGCAAATCATTCGGATCAAGAGCATTGAGGAGCATTCTTTGGATATTTTTGTTTGATTTTACTGCTCCTTCAATCAGGAGGGATAAATTCAGCCACCAATGAGATTTATTGAGACTATCTCATGCAAAACAAGTATTTGTACTGGGTAACGCATGACATACCCAAATAGAATCATTGCCATATCAGTGGCAGATCCAGAAGGGGGTTGGGGGTTCAAACAAACCCACCTCTGTAGCCCGATTATTTCATTATCATGTAGAAATTCAGTCAGACTAACCCACTATTTGTATGTTCAAACACCCTTCACAGAAATCCTGTATCTGCCACTGTATATGACAATCTTTAATTAATCTGCATCCAAAGAATGCCCCTCTTTCAACAGAACATCTACATTGTGAAAACTTATACCTGATGACGGATAAAACTTAATAGTGCTATGAGGGCTATTATATACTACTGGGTCAGTCCCGTCCGGCCTCCGGGTCGAGGCCTTGGGACCCCCGAGCTGAAAGATCTCGCTAAATTCCTGAGAGGGCGCTAAAGGGGGTGGCCTAGGGGGCGCTGCATATGATGGCTCTACAAAAAGCAAAAAGCACACAATACTACAATTACTATTTAGTGCAATTAAATATCAGTAGATGAAATATTTCAGTATTATATGTACCAATAATCCATATTTTAAAATAAATAGCTGACATTAAAATTTTTGCTAACAAGACATATGTGACAAAATAATAGTTTTATATTCTATCCAATGAATTCAAATTTTGAGTTTGATTAGTTTCAAGCAAACTTTTAACAGTGTTTCAGTCATAATGGTGGCTGGAGCACCTAACCATTTATTCTTGGTATTTCTTTTACCATTTCCACCAAAACATCATTTTGGGTTATCAGCATTTTCTTCCGATTCTTTTCTCTTGATGATTTCCAAAGCTTTTTTGATTATTGACCTAAAACAAGGTTTTGTTCAAAAAGAGTTATTAGTGTGCATGAATTAATACAATTAATCTACTGCAGCTATATAAGTCATTATCTCAGAGCTACCAAATAAAAGGGGGTGTTAATATATTTTCAAAATGCAAAATTGCATAGTCCATCAAACCTTATGTTGCGGGTACTCATTTCAATTGTCTCATCCAGACAATTCAAATGGGTACATACAACATACGGTTTGGATTTGAAGCAACAAATCTATCATGCCATTAACCCTTCTTACTCTGTTACTCTGATTCTATCCAGCCAATACCAATGCTTGACATTCACAATATTATAGCTACCAGAGCAGGCTATCAATGTTTCCAAACTTTTATTTGACTAGGACCTCACATATAGGCATTGTTTGTAACAACATTTACTGTTATTTTGCTCATCTCTCTGAAGGCTAGGGTTTTACTAAGTACTGTATCTACTTTTCACCTTTCAGGTAAATAAATTCTGCCTAGATACTTTTTTCTATATTATATAATAATGATCAATCCGTTCGTCATTTGATACCAAACACTAAGTAAATTTTGCAGTTATCAATGACATTTTGAAAGCTTACATAATAATTCGTCGCATTATTCTTATAATGTTCTAACCCGACTTTTTACACTTTCGAGAAAATCGAGTTTGAAATTTCAACCTTTAATAACTTTTTTACTATGAATCCGATTTTGGCAGAACAAAAATATGTGATTCAAATATTTTTGTTCTTTCTTATTCTATTAAAATTGTATTTTTTGGTTAAATACAACTTTTGTTATTTCGATTTTTTGATTTTCAGTGAGAAAAGAAATTTGATATTTTATTCATTTTTGTTAATCTTATAATGTTCTATCTATGCCTATCAATGCCATTTATTCATCAATAAAGATGCAGTTAGAACATTATAATTGTAAACATTGATGGTGGACAATACGGGACTGAATAAATTCTTTTATTTCATTTTCTAATAGAACACTTTAATACTCAAACTTTTGAATCACGTGACTTAAAAAAGCTGATATCATTGATATCATTGGACGATATTCACTTAGAACATTATAATGTTGACAAAAAGGTGAAAGGGGCACAGATAGAACATTCTGTTACTGGGAATCTATTGAACCAAACTCAATTTTAACAATCTGTAACCACCATCCGATAGAACACTCCAAGACGATTCCAACGGTACCAAAATCTCAATTTTCACAAAAAATGAGTTAGAACATTATAAGAATAAGGCGACGCATTGTTGTCTGGATTTAAAAAATTTTAGAAGACTTCATGTAAACTTGTCAATTGCTGTTGCAGGCCCGTAGGAACAGGGGGGTGGGGGGGGGCTAAGCCCCCCAAAGTTGGCCCAAAAATGCTAAATTTTCCTTTTTTCAACCTGAAAATTTGGGTAAATCCAAATTAGCCGCCCCCCCCACCCCCCCCCCCCCCCCCCATATTCAGACACTGAGGCTTTAGCCCCCCCCCCCCCCCCCATATGAAATTGCTTCCTACGGGCCTGTGTTGATATGAATAACAGCAAAGTTGCACAAAGTATTTTGGTATGTAATGATGGATTGATATCTTAACACAAATATTCAAAGCTTAGAATAATTAAGGCGAAAAATTACACAAAAAGAAACAAACACACATAAAAGAAATGACTGAAAAATATAAACATAGATGAAATTAAGTGCTTTTAAGCATGACCTAAATATCCAACATCATATTTAGGAAACAAGAATTTAGGTCAAAATCCGCATTCTCAGAGAAAATAGTGTCCATCATATCATTTTAGGTGAGGGAAATATGTCTGCCCTTTTAGGGGATAAAGTTGTAAGGGGACTACGTCCACGGTTATCATGTATATCAACAAATATTCACCTGAAAGCATCAAAATAACCATATTCTACCAGTGAATTATTTACATTTGAGCTGGGATCTGGAAAAACGTCCCTTATAGCATTTTTCACAATAGAGTTTCAAGATCAGCCTGTTGTCAAATGGAGTCCAATATGCATAATTGCTGCTCTCTATAAGTTACTACATGTCACAAAGAAGCTATTGGAGAACAATATGGATCCTGATCAGACTGTACGTATGCACAGGCTGATCTGGATCTATGTTGGGCTCAAAAGCCTTAAGGGACGTTTTTCCAGATCCTGGCTCATTTCATTGTCGGTTGGAGGTCAAAACCTCGTAACTCAAGCTTTTTTAACCCTTTACTGTACAGTGACCCCTTTTGACTCCAGTACAAGGAAAGGAATGGGAAAACATTGTGGAAAATGAAGAAATTGCTTGTGGCAAGCAATTTCTTCATTTCCCACAATGTTTTCTACCCCAAAAGACCAAACAATGCAGAATTTAATTCACTTGCTATTGTCGTCTGCAACATCTTTGAATTTGGACAAGTCTCAAATTTGCTCGTTTAGGAAAGGGTTACGCTGTAATTTAGGTTTTGACCTCCCACCAACGATATAAATTTTAACACTCAAAAGCAGCTTCTGTCAAGTAAATTTGTCTATGTCTACTATACCTTGTATTTGAAGTTCAGACAAATCCGGCGGTGGAGGGAAAATGTCCGCATGATTCAAACCATCAGCGTCTGTGGTTACTGCTTTTCTGATCTTGCCAACTGCATCAATTAGCTGCAATGGCAAACATTTATCATTGTTATCATTGATAAGTTGTGTACAAATACTTTTTTTCTTTTATCTTGTCCACTGACAAGATAATTCAAACTTTCTACATAATAAAGATGACAAGTACACTCATATTTAGGCATGTAGAAATTGGACAGATGTAGTGATATTTGACATGCTTTTCATGCCTTAACCCTTTCCCAAACGACAACATTTTAGGGTGATCCAATTCAAAAAGTGCCACAAATGACAAAATGCATGTCATTAAAGATAGAGTTTGTGTAAAATATGACATAGAAAATATTGAGACAAAAGGAAAAACTGCTGGTTATCAGCAGTTTCTTCTTTTGTTTCAATGTTTTCCCAAGCCATTTCGATTAGTGACGTCAAAACCAGGTCTTGTTCGGGAAAAGGTTTAGGCCTGGTCACATACATGAGTCTGCGTCAACATCGCATTGGGAGCACATCCAAAGATGGTAAATTCTACAGCATAATGTTGGAATCGATGTTGACATGATGTGGAAGTGGAATTGTATGTGATCAGACCTTAATTGAATGTGCATTCTATATTTGATCACTTTATAACTCCAAGTATTGAAAATCTTTCATAAAACTTTTTCACAACAAGACCCACTTTTTACATCCCTAGGTAATTTTTTTCGTGAAATCATTGAGAGTAAAGAAGACATTTCTTCATTTTCTACAATGATTTCTTAAGCCATTATTTAATTGGCTTTCAAAAGGTGTCATTATGTTGGAATGGATTAACCCTTTCCCAAACAAGACCTGGTTTAGATGTCCCTTATAGAATAGGCTTGGAAAACTATTAAGACAAAAGAAGAAACTGCTGATAACCAGCAGTTTCTCCTTTTGTCTCAATATTTTCTATCCCATATTTTACACAAATTCTAGCTTTAATAACTTCCATTTTGACATTTGTGGCATTTTTGGAAGTGGACAACCCTAAAATTTTGCTGTTTGGGAAAGGGTTAAGGAATTTCTCTTACCCCCTGGTTAGTTTTCCTCCAATCATCTGTAGCCCTCTGATCATGTGGTGCCATGGATACCACTTTTGCACACTGCACCATTGGTGTAATGGCTGAAAATAGATTGCGGGGATAGAAAGTGAAAGAGAAAACATTTGAGCTAGGATCTGAAAAAAGACCTATACACTGAAACTAACAATACATGGATCCAAATCAGTCTGTGTATATACACAACTGAAATAACAACTCCTTTGTGATATTTTGTAGGGATTCCATGGTTTAAGTATAGGATGCAAGCTTCTGAATCAAAAAACCCCGGTTTTGAATACTGTTTATTCAATGGAAATTCCTCTGGGCAAATAAAATTACTTCATAATATTGCCAGAGGTGTTGACTGTTAACTGTAGAATTAAACCTCTGTAAAGTTTATGAAGAAGAAAGACTACTAACTATCTCTGAGTTGCTCTGATGCTCTGTTCACATCATCCACAAACACTGGATCTTCACTGTTCTCTGCTTCTTGCTGCGCTACTTGTAACACACGATTAGCTCTTCTCGCAATGTTTGATGCATTTGTTACGATTTTGGGCGAGTCGCTTGTCTTGATGCCATCCTCAACTCTATCTGTGTCTCTCAGGATACCATCCTCTGTAAACATTTGAAAGAAAAATTAATCTTTTCGTAAACGATGACTCCTTTTGAAAACCAGTCTGATTAAAAATCTGTGTTAACTTCCAGTAACATCTGACAAGCACCTGTTAGGGGTCATCTCCTATGACCCCTGGGACAACCAAACGTCGCTTTTCTACGAAAACCTCGTATCTGCAGCTTGTTTTAAGCTGCAGATACTTGGTTTTTCAAGAAAAACAGCAAAAAATTGGTTATCCCTTTCCCAAACAGCACAATATTAGGGTGGTTGAAATTGAAAGCTGCTACAGGTGACAAAATGGATTTAAAAAAGATAGAACTATGTAAAACTAGAATATCACTGAAAGTGATCATACCCCCCATAAGCGCAGTTTTTGTGCATTTTAAGACGTTGATTTCATTTGAACTGCGAGCTGATCAATTGGGAAATAGAGCTAACAAAATACCAATTTTCAACAAAAGGACATAACTCATTTAACAATCCCCAAGCTCGCCCTGCCATGCACATATTTTTTCAATAAACCAAAAATTGAAGACAGTCAATCAAGGAACATTCCTGTAAGATTTGGTTCAAATTGCAGGCACACTACCTTCAGCTTTAATAAGAGCAGTACTATCCACTGCATCATCAACAAGTGCTCGTAGTCTCTCCATGTTATCTCCCCATTGTTTCTTCAGCAGCTCAAAATGCTCGACGGCGGCCGTGTTATCCGGGTTGTTGAACACTATCTTGGCGGCTCTTGTCACTTCTGGTGTCAAATCATGCACCTACAACATATCACTACTTTTCAACGAAAACCTCATATCTGCAGCTTGATTTAAGCTGCAATTACGAGGTTTTCGTTAAAAAGCGATGATATACATTGAGTATACTTACATCTTCATCTGAACAAGAAAGTTTTGCAGATTTTAGCCTAACCCAATTATGTGCCCCTTTATTCATTTCGAAAATTCAAAAGATGATTATGCTTCGACAGATTAATGGCTATTTGGAAGAATGACAGAACTCAACCACTTACATTCAAAATACATTTGTTGAAGAATTGTGGGAATTGTACTATTTCTTGGCTGGGATAAAATTTAACCACTCTTTTAACAGTATTTCAATCAATCTTTCAACATCATTTCAATCAATCTTTCAACAGCATTTCAAACAATCTTTTAACAATATTTCAACCCAAACTGTTCACAGTATTAGAGTCACATAGCAAAGCTGGAGCATCTAACCATTCAGCAACTTTGATGGCATGTGCCTAAAAGTTTCTTTGGGGGTAGAAAAGATTGAGGGAAATGATAAAACAGGGTAACAAACCTGGTTAGAAGACTTGAATATTTCCTGTACAGTTTTCTTGTTTCTACATCCGCCGGCAGTGGCCACCATATTGGCTGTGTCAGCAAGTTTGGCCGCATGAGCCTCAAAATTACGAGTCTTGTCCTTGAAATTGGGCTCTCTCCCTGGAGTACCTGTATAGAATACAATTTTGGGTTTAAAGTTTGGCTCAACCCTATCCTAAATGGCACAAATTTGGACAGTTCTAATTTGAAAACTGCTGCAGACATCAAAATTGATTTTAATGAAGATATAATATCAATATGTGTATAGTATAGCACAGAAACTATGTTATCAGCATTTACTTTTTTCCCTAAATGTCTTCCACACATTTATTACCTAAAGGCATAAAAATTTGTCACTTTTTGAAAATGGATTTAAGTTAAGTTTCAAGTCTTTATCTATGGAAATATATTCTATCAACTTTACTCTTCAACACCAGATAATCAGGTTTTAAAGTCAGGCTTTTAGCAGCAAGGACCACCGACAGCGGCAGTAAATAAGCATTCAACTCCCATGTGTACCAATTTCAAATACCAAGGGGAAAAGGAGCATCTTCTGGAAAACCTGCAGTCTCCTCATATGCTGCATTGACCCCTACGACAATTTATTGAATTCCCTTGCTTTTCCCCAAAACAAATCATTACAAGTGGCTGTCATTTCATTAGTTCCATTGTTATTATCTAATGGGCAAATGAAAATGATGTCAGAGAAAGTAATCTTGAAACAGGATTGTCATCAGATGCTTGTTTCATCAATTGATTGATTGGAGCTTAACAGCTCTTACAACTGCAATGGTCATATCGCAATGGTTGGAGTACCTATCCATAGATTCCTTAAATTTCTCTCACTACCACAATTTCTTATCTGAGCCTCCTGATGATCTCTCACTTAGATCCTTCACACCCATTGGTGAGAGACAACTGACATGACTTATGTCAAGTATCCGAATAGATATAGCCCAAGCTTGAGTTCGAACATGCAATCCGACATTCCCTACAAAGCCATCCTGGCTCGGCCTTGTTTTATAAAAGCTTCTCTAATTATGATCAAGGCGTGTAGACAACGATCAGACCAGAATGTAGACCAAGATCAGCTTACATACATAACTTACCAAGAGGGACTGTGGAAGCTTCAGTTAGTTGTTTCAATGGTGTAGTAATATTGATAAAGTCATCTGACACTTGGTTTATCAATTCTCCTTTAATATTAATCAGGGAATTAGACTAAAATCAGACTAGAATGTAGACCAAGATCAGCTTACACACATAACTTACCAAGAGGGACAGTGGCAGCTTCAGTTAGTTGTTTCAATGGTGTAGTAATATCTATAAAATCATCTGACACTTGATTTATCAATTCTTCTTTAATAATGATCAGGGAATTAGACTAAAATCAGACTAGAATGTAGACCAAGATCAGCTTACATACATAACTTACCAAGATGGACAGTGGCAGCTTCAGTAAGTTGTTTCAATGGTGTAGTAATATCTATAAAATCATCTGACACTTGATTTATCAATTCTTCTTTAATAATGATCAGGGAATTAGACTAAAATCAGACTAGAATGTAGACCAAGATCAGCTTACACACATAACTTACCAAGATGGACAGTGGCAGCTTCAGTTAGTTGTTTCAATGGTGTAGTAATATCTATAAAATCATCTGACACTTGATTTATCAATTCTCCTTTAATATTAATCAGGGAATTAGACTAAAATCAGACTAGAATGTAGACCAAGATCAGCTTACACACATAACTTACCAAGAGGGACAGTGGCAGCTTCAGTTAGTTGTTTCAATGGTGTAGTAATATCTATAAAATCATCTGACACTTGATTTATCAATTCTCCTTTAATATTAATCAGGGAATTAGACTAAAATCAGACTAGAATGTAGACCAAGATCAGCTTACACACATAACTTACCAAGAGGGACAGTGGCAGCTTCAGTAAGTTGTTTCAATGGTGTAGTAATATCTATAAAATCATCTGACACTTGATTTATCAATTCTTCTTTAATAATGATCAGGGAATTAGACTAAAATCAGACTAGAATGTAGACCAAGATCAGCTTACACACATAACTTACCAAGAGGGACAGTGGCAGCTTCAGTTAGTTGTTTCAATGGTGTAGTAATATCTATAAAATCATCAGACACTTGATTTATCAATTCTCCTTTAATATTAATCAGGGAATTAGACTAAAATCAGACTAGAATGTAGACCAAGATCAGCTTACACACATAACTTACCAAGAGGGACAGTGGCAGCTTCAGTTAGTTGTTTCAATGGTGTAGTAATATCTATAAAATCATCTGACACTTGATTTATCAATTCTCCTTTAATATTAATCAGGGAATTAGACTAAAATCAGACTAGAATGTAGACCAAGATCAGCTTACACACATAACTTACCAAGAGGGACAGTGGCAGCTTCAGTTAGTTGTTTCAATGGTGTAGTAATGTCTATGAAATCATCAGACACTTGGTTTATCAATTCTTCTTTAATAATGATCAGGGAATTAGACTAAAATCAGACTAGAATGTAGACCAAGATCAGCTTACATACATAACTTACCAAGAGGGACAGTGGCAGCTTCAGTTAGTTGTTTCAATGGTGTAGTAATGTCTATGAAATCATCAGACACTTGGTTTATCAAAGCTTCTTCAATTTTTCTTTTCAAAGCTTGAAGTTTTTCTGACAAGTGTCTGGCTACTGCTTTGGCTTGTGGAGAATTTCCCTGCAAATATAAATGTGTTTGTATTGAAAAATGGCCCCTTTAGGTGTTTGAGACCAACATAGATCAAGATCAGCCTGTGCATAAGCACAGTCTGATCAGGATCCATATTGTTCTCTAATTTAGTCATCAGACACTTGGTTTATCAACGCTTCTTCAATCTTTTTTTCAATGCTTGAAGTTTTTCTGTTAAGTGCCTGGCCACTCCCTTGGCTTATTGAGAATATTGTCCCTACGAAAAATAAATGAAGGAGTTTGCAACCAACATAGATCCAGATCAGCCTGTGCAAAAGCACAGTCTGATCAGGATCCATATTGTTCTTGTAAAGCTTCTCTGTGCCATGTAAAAACTCTAATAGAGTAGCAAGTGTACTGATCAGACTCCACTTAGGCACATGCTGATTGGGAAACATAGTTGTCTTAAATGACATAAGGGAATTATTTACAAATCTTGGCTCAAAGGATAAGGTTTAAACCTTTCCCTTATGACTTGTCCAAATTGAAAAGAATTACAATGCCATATTGCCTCACAGAATAGGATGAGACAATCAGGCCATGAGACTTTGAAAGGCTTTCAATCAAGGATCATTCCTGGCAAGTTTCCAGAAAATATGTGTAATGGCTTTAGAGGAGACTTTCAAATATTCAGCTTTTTTCCCATTTCATGCCTGATACCTGCAGAGTTCCATCAATGCATTCAAAATTATTAGTTTGGAATCCAATTTTTCACATCAATTAGCCATGTAGTTTTTGTATACTATGAGATGATGATTCTTACTTTTCAAACCAGAAAACTTATATTTTGTCTGTAAATATTGGTACAATATGATACAATACAATACGATTTTATGTTTATGTTTGTAAATCGCTTTTGAACGTACTTTCATATGGTAAAAGTGCTATATAAATTTGGTACTTACTAATAACAATTTGTAAACATGTGCCATATATCATACACAAAATATAGTAATAAGTTTTAATCAAGCCTTTTTACCTGTCCTTTCCTGATGAGATCTGTAAGCTGATTGGTCAGTATCTCCGATTCATCACAAAGTCGAGACAGTTCAGTTTTTAACGGATCACCACAATTCATGGCAATCTTTCTTCCATCTGCCACAACCATTTTTGTAGCTTCAACACCTGTTGAGAATTTACAATGCCCTCTTTATGGAAATTTAAAATTCACAAAAATGTGGATTAGACAGATTAAATGAATTGGATTTTGAACTTCAATAGGTAATAATTATGGAGATCTGACCATGGTGATATCTTTTTTTTATTTGGTTTAACCTCTTCGACAATATTTCATTCATACCATGGTAGTTGGAACACTTAACTATGATTCAGTATTTTTCTCACCAGTACTATAACAATGTGTTTTCAAAGCCCACAACTGATCATCCCACTTATGTTTACAATTACCCACCCTGTTGTGTGATACAAATGTTACAACCGATATTAGTTGGGGTTAATATACATGCATGTAACTTTTTTACCCACTTTAGGTGACCCTTTCTTATGATGCAGCAAAGCCCTGACAAAATACTCAAGGTCAGGGCAAAAGAACATTTTGTGAAAATTTCAACCAAATCTGTCCACCTATAATGTAAGAGGAGTTGCATTTATAAAATCTGTACAGATTTAAGTACATAGGCACAGACAGATGGATAACAAAGAGGATGATACTAATATCCATCCATCTTCGAGACTTCAACAGTGTATAAAAAGACACACTAAAAACATTATCATTGCATTCAGGATGTCACTTTCACAATGTTCTTTACAAAATCTGACTTTGTCCTTTATTATTGAAGTTTACATCATTTCACTTACCTAGCCCTTTATCATCTATACTAGGATTGTTAAGCCATCGCTGTGCCTGTTCCACCTTGCCCTCGACCGTGGGAGCCGGCTTTCTGATCCCGCTCTTCTCCGTATCCATCACTGCAGTTCCCATCAAGTTCTGTAGGCTACTCAACTGCTTCTGCATTTCTTTAGCTAATGACATGGCTTGTGGACTATTTCCCTGTAACAGAGCAACCAATAGAAGTGGGAAAGGTATAGCAAACAGCATTTTCTTCTTTTGTCTCAATGTTTTCCCAACCCTTTTCTATTATATGCTTTGAAAAGTGTCATTGTCTGGAAAAGGTCTCAGGTTAAGTACTGGGTTTCTATAAGATTGTGCTACTTTGACATTCATCATCTTTCCTCAAAATAATTGTATTACTAAGATAACATTTACAGACTATTAACAAACCTTTCCCTGTTGTCTGAGTTCATTCAATGCCTGTCTCATTGACTCTAGGTTACTAATGTCTTTGTTCATCTGGTCTTTAAGTATTGGGTTAGTGCAGCATTCTGCTATCTTGGCTGCATCCTCAAGGATTTGTTTTAATGCCCTTTCACCTGCAAATACAAGATGAACCTGTGTAACGTAAAAGTGCTACAGCCACAATATTCCCCACTTTTTGTGTTAAGCCTCCTTTTCCAAAATGAAGCATCAAATCACGAAACCCCAACAATAAAATAATGCAAAACATGATGTGACATGGAACAGACAGATATGATGATATCAGTTTATATCTACCTTCAGCTCTGCAGAGGCTAAATTAACCCTGTTTCCATATGTGAATTTCATAACATTGACATTTACAAATAAGTCTAAAGGATCACTTTGAGTTTGGTATAGATCTTATGATGTCTTTTTTCCTCTCATTACTTTCCAAAGCTTGTTTGGAAAAGGGTTATATCTAAAGTTCTGTATATTGCGTATATTTCTTACCTGAACTGCCTACTAAAGCTGAAGGATCAGCTAACCAATCATTAGCCAGCTTTGCCTTTTGTTCAATGGCACTCTGTAATCATATAATATTGCGTAAAAACAAGAGAACCATGATATATAGGGACAAACGGGAGTGGCCAATGTTTAGATATGCTATTTATAAACTTGTCCATTTGTACGGGATTTCAGCACGTGGCTTCCTACATGAGGCATGTTTTAACCCTTTCCCAAACAAGACCTTGTTTTGACGTCTCTAGTAGAAAATGCTTGGGAAGACATTGAGACAAAAGAAGAAACTGCTGATAACCAGCAGTTTCTCCTTTTGTCTCAATATTTTCTCTGTCATATTTCACACAAATTCTTTCTTTAATAACTTCCATTTTGTCATTTGTGGCAGTTTTTGAAGTGGATCACCCTAGAATTTTAGCGTTTGGGAAAGGGTTAACGGATACATATTGTAACAAATACTCGTAATGAACCTGATAAACTATGTAGCAATAATAGATACACCATCTTACATTAGTAATTTCATTCTCCTTAGCCATTTGAACTTCAAGTTCAGCCATATTTCAGAGCGTAAAATAGAAAAACACAACTGACTTGGTCGCCGAAAAAAAGAAACTGAAGTAAATGCATGGTCTGGGAGTATTCAAAGGAAATAAAAAAGTTTTACTTTCAGAAATAGAGCGAATAAATGAAACTACCGAAAAGGAAAATCCATATAGTACTGTCGGGTAAGTTTATTTACAAAATGAAAATCTGACCTGAGCTTTTTTCATGACGGCAATGTCGTCTGCGTCCCACTCCTCTTCATCATACGTGGTCAACTGTAATACTCGAATGATTTCATGGATCTCGTCCGACATCTTACCAACAACATAGTCACGGTTCTTCTGGGCGTCATCTATACTTTGTCCTGCAGAGGCAAGTATGGGATTCATTAAAGACTATATTTCCCTGTCACAAAAGATATTAATTTATCGCAAACAGCACAAAGTTCTGGTTTTCAAAAGAACATAGGAGAAACTTGTAAGTAGATTATGGTCACAATACCGGAGTCAGAGTTATCCCGGTCCCACTCTGTGGAAAAGCGGAATTTCAACTCTGGGCAGGTGATGCATCCTCGGACAACCAGCGTTCACAGCTACGCTACTATGCGTAGCTGTGAACGCTGGGTGTCCGAGGATGCGGGTGACGGTACTGACTTATCTTTTTGCTTTGAATAATGGACATTCATATGAATACAATTTGTAACTACAAAAGTAGAAGAATGGACTTAAAACCTCATACCCCCCCCCCCCCCCTTCTCCTATTATATTACCTTGGAGAGGTTGGCAATTTTGGGCAACTTGTTAGCATGTGTGCCAGGTATAATTACGGTAATGACTTACCTGTTTGTTTGGCTGTGATGAATATCTTAATACCAGAAATGAGTACAGGAGTCAGGTTTTTTACTTGTTCAAGTGACCGGACAAGAAGCTCTCTATGAACCTGGTGTGTCAACTCTTTCTCTCTACTGTCTACCTCCTTCGTCATTCTTGTCAATACTGGACTTAAATTCTGTTGGAAAAGGAAAAACATGTTCATTATTACATACTAATCTTTTTCACAAACAAAATCTGGTTTTGTCTCAATATTTTCTATATATTATGAAAGATCAAAATTAAGTCTGCAACACCTTTTAAAATTAGACCAGTTGAACATTGTATCACTTGGAAGAGGTTTAACCTGTTACCAGACGACAAAATTTCAGACTGGTCCAAATTCAAAGGTGCAGACACAAATTTGAAGTTTAAAATTTTAAATGTTTTGGTCTTTATGGGTAAAATACATTGTGGGAAATAAAGACATTGCTTGTTCCATACCTTCACATATGTGACCAGGTCTTCCATTCTATCCACAACTTCAGTAATGGCCAGGTATTCCAGTACATTTTTACAGACACGGATGATCTTTCGGACTTCCGATTCATCAAAGGCAAGCAGCAGAGATGAGGTTCCCTGTAAGATTCCTGTAATAGAAGGTAAGCATCCAAAATTCAGCAACTACAGTGCCAGAATTGTTTAAGATCACGGCAAAGTCATTCTATATTTTGTTATTTCAAATCAAAACCCTATATTGTGGGCAGTCATTGGAATTGTCTCAATAAGAATATTTTATTGATTACCAAAAATAAGGGGTTTGATAAAAGATAAATGAAAAACGCAAAACTTTTCGCTCTAAGATGATGTTCTGAATCTAAAACGCTTCTTTCTACCATCTTTATGAGTATGTTCATCTTAGAAATTTGATATCTGCTTGGTCTATGCTTGGGCCAATGTTTGTCTCACATATCATATTTAGGGACTTTATAGACTGACACGATTTAAAAACGCAAAAAAGGACTTTTACAAATGGTATCTCCTACATCTTGCAAAACCAATGTATAGCCATGTAAAATTGCAAATGTTACAATTGTTAACATAACAGGACATAAAATGACCTTTAAAGCCGCGAGTAATTCCTGAATGGACGCCAGATTATGCCAAAATGCACGTTGAGTCAAGGGCCTGGAATCGAACAGGACGACGACAGCGAAACCCGTGTTTCACAGGCGATTTATCACCATGTCGCGATGTATAGGCCACCCGCGATTACCAACCATAGAATTTGCTGTAGACTGAGCCGTCACAAATCTATTGCGTTGGTGACGTTAACGTATACAGTTATGTTGACGTACAGTTGTTACACGCAGTTGACCGGGACGTGGGTGGTCTGTAAATCTTCCCGTGTCGTTTACACATCTCATAAACCTTGGAACCGTCGATTCGGTTACATTAAAGCGTCTAGCTACCTTCATTTGCGAAACACCGCAAACCAAAAGCCAAAAAACTCGGTTCCTTTTTCGCAAAGTAAGCCTCCGCATTTTGTACACAATTTTCTTTCGTTGTTCTCGTATGTTTTCAATAAGTAAATCAAAGTGGCAATTTGTACACAAAAAATTTAAGTGATTTTACACGTGGTCTGAATGCACGAGACACACGAGCATTTAGTGATGGGCGGTTCAGATGTCCGGATAGCTTTCAGAAAACACGGCAAAATCACTGAGGCGTGAAGCGTATACATTTTCTCATACATGCCCCCAAATATGGTGCCGATCAAGGCAATAGGAAAGGAATGGTTAATGAAAACACGTTTTGCGTTTTTAAATCGTGTCAGTTTAGATGGTCCATTTTTGAATAACAGGTCGTGTTTACCTCTAGAGCCCTCTATCAGCTTCTTGCGGGCTGGTGCCGAGTACGGGTCTTTCTTGAGCATATCGGAGGCATGCAGCAGTAAAACTGAGGATTCTTCTACACGATGGAGGGCCAGTAAGCTTGGGAAAACATCAAGGCAAGAGAAGAAAATGCTGATGATCAGCATTTTCTCCTTTTGCCTCAATATTTTCAGTGCCATACTTAACATTAATTTCATCCCTTTAACAGTTTTAAATTCCAAATTTTGGCTTTTATGGAAAGGGTTAAGAGCCTTTTTGGAAGGTCCCTAGTCATATATACCTCTGGATCCTTCTATCAGCTTCTTACGAGCTGGTGCCGAGTATGGGTCCTTCTTGAGCATATCGGAGGCATGCAGCAACAATACGGAGGATTCTTCTACACGCCGTAGAGCCGGCGGCATGTCTTGTTTCAAGATCTGATCTTCACTGTGGTCAATTGTCTCATATCCAACCTGGAAAATAGAATTTTATCTAAGCCTTTCATGAATGGCAACAATTGAAACATTTTTTATTTGAAAACTGCTGCAGATGTCAAAATGGGTGTTGACAAGGGCAAGATTTGTGTAGAATATATATAGCACAAAAAATATCAAGGCAAAGGTTTTTTTTAATGTTTTCCCAAGTCTTTTCCATCAGGGATTCAAATCAAGGTCTTGTTTGGGAAATGTTTTTTAATAAACTTTACAGATCTAATCAAACAAGAAGACATATCCATCTAATCTGTTAAACAACATTTGCTTCTTTTGTCTAAACGTTTCCCAATATTTCTCTATTAAAAGACAGGTCCTGTTTGAGAAAGGGTTAAGGGTAAGGTGCATATAATTATAGGGAATACAGTTCCACATTTTACAGAGAAAACATATTTGATTCCTCAGGTAGTGGCATAAATATGATTAACCCTTTCCCAAACAAGGCCAAGTTTTAACCCCACTTAAACGCAAAAATCTTGGGAAAATATTGAGGCATAGGAAGAAATTGCTAATAATCAGCAATTTATCCTTTTATCCTTTTGCCTCAACATTTTCAGGGCTATAATATCTGAACAATGCCTTTGTATTAACATCGATTTATCATCTGGTGCAGGTATCAAATTGGGTCAGACAAAAATTGGTTATTAGTGGAAGGGAAAGGCTACAGAACCATCTGAGATTTAATCATACAAGAGGCATGTTTATCTGATCATGTAATCAAATTAAGCGCTTACCCTTTGTATAGCTCATGTTAACCCTTTCCCAAACAAGACCTGGTTTGATGTCCCTGGTAGAAAAGGCTTGGGAAAACATTGAGACAAAAGAAGAAAATGCTGATAATCAGCATTTTCTCCTTTTGCCTCAATATTTTCTTAGCCATAATGCACATAAATCATCTGAGATCTAATCATACAGGCAGCATGTTTATCAGATCATATGTAATCAAATCAAGCACTTACCCTTTGTAGTTATGGATCTGTTTGGGTTTTAAGCCATTCCCAAACAATATAATTTGGGGTGCTCCAAATTTAAAGGCATTACAGATGAGAACAAGATGTGCTTGTGAAACCCTAATGCCCTCCGAAAATGCTAATGTTAAGTCTTCACATTAAGTTTTAGGAATGACAGACAGATGGACTGACAGACAGATGGAGGGACAGACAGACACAAGTGAAACGAAATGTTTGATACGTGGGCATAAAAATTATTCTGTCAGAATCCTCCTTTGTAGGGTAGGAAAAACTGCACAAGGTAATGGAAGAAAATGCTGGTGAAAAGCATTTAATAGAATCTACTTGGAAACTATTCTTTCCACAATTTTTTCCGAAGATTTGGTCGGAGTCTGACCAAAATGCTATATCAGTAAGTAATTTCAAATGGACGTCAGGATAGAAAGGGTTACTTTATAGGATAATAAGACTTCAATAGGAATAATTCAATAAAATAAAGAAATCAAGATAAAACAATTATTATTGCCAGGTGTCCAGCATCCCGCTGCATTTAACTTGGCTCCAGTCTTGAGCACTAAAATGGAACCCATAAGGTTTACTTTAACCCTTTCGGCGCCATAGGCTACTCCTGTCAACTGCCCAATAGAGAGCCATAGGTGACAAAAAATGTCAATTTCTGTGCAATTATTTATTAAGAAAGTAAAAAAAAATAATATACCAGTACTAAAACTGACCTTAACCAGGTTATCGACGGCCATCTTGACGACCTGTATAGGTCGGGACAAATCTGGCATGGCGTTTCCATCTTCTGCTTCTTCATGAAGAATGACCAGCTTGGATACCTGTAATAGAGTAAAGGTAGATCTTGATACATTTATGTTTGAATGGAAACAATTCATAAATTGGCTGCCAACTTGACAGCCATTTTGACCACCAGTATAGGTCGGGACAAGTCTGGCATGGCGTTTCCATCTTCTGCTTCTTCATGGAGGATGACCAGCTTGGATACCTGTCAAAAACAGTAAACATAGATCTTGATACATGTATATTGGAAATGAAACAATCCATAAATTGGCGGCCATCTTGACGGCCTGTATGGGTTAAGACAAATCTGGCACCATGTGTCTAAGAACCATTTATTCTAATATCAAAGACAGATTGAGCCTATTCCTTCAGACCAACCACTGACATTCTGCTCAGTGCTTAAGTCCTTTCCTATTCTATAACAAAACTTTTGACTTGTCCATATTGAAAGGGAAATTCACATGAGAATAGAAACAGAATAGAATAGAAATTGAATAGAATAACAAATATTGGACAGAAGGAAAAATTCTGAATTTGATATGTTCAATATTAATCCAGGATAAATTTGTCAAAGTTGGCCAAGTTTATTATATATTGTTGATTGAAAACACTGCTGAAATGGGGTCATCCAATTATGCAGATGTTAATATTGGAATATTATTATATTGATGATTTTCAACAAAAACTTCGTAACTGCAGCTCAAATCAAGCTGAAGTTACGATCTTTTTGTTGAAAAGCGATGATACATAATATTGATGTATTATATTAATAATGTTCATCATTAATTCTGCATGTCTAGTGTCAGCTAGGCTAGCTGTCAGGAAGTCCACAAGGTGCAGTATTTATGCCAAATAAATCCGTCAGTCTTGTTCAACCCATTACCAGACTGCAAAATTATAGGGTGTACCAAAAGTAAAAATATTGCAGACGACAATTTCAATTGAATGCAATTTTGTATTTTTTAGCCTTTTTGGGTAGAAAACGCTGAGAGAAATGAAGAAATTGCTAGTCACAAGCAATTTCTTCATTTTCCACAGGGGCTTCAAAAAGCGTTGATGTGTGGTAATAGGTTAATCAACTTTTTCCCAAACAAGCACAGCCTTGGCATTGCTAAGCAGGAGGGCTCTGGAAAGCATTGGGAGTAAAGAAGAAATACTGATATTCAGCATATCATTCTCCTTTTCTTACAGTACTTTCCATACAAAGATACATCAATTCCAAACATGATTATATATCAGTCTATTTTTTTGTTATTTCCAAAACAGCAAAAGTTTGGACTTTTCCATTTTGAATAATGCTGCAGACGACAAAATTGATATTGGTAAAGGTAGGACTTGTATAAAAATAATGCACAGAAAATATTGAGACAAAAGGAGAAAACGCTGATTATCAGCATTTTCTTCTTTTGTCTCAATGTTTTCCCAAGCCTTTTCTATAAGGGACGTCAAAACCAAGTCTTTTTTGAAAAGTCAAAAAAGATGTTTTTTTCAAACACTAATCTGCTGTTCAGCATTCAAAACCACAAAGTATATTACTGCTTTCCGAACTTTCATTGAAAACTGATCAGTGACACAAGTACAAGTGTCCAGAATTTGATAGACAATGAAATTGTTTGTCAATATTTGACATCAATTCTATTTGGCATCAATCTACGGGGGTCCTAAATTTATAGCAAGTGTCAACAATATTGTATTGATTTGTCTATAACTTGGGTTTTGATTACTGTAATTTTCTAAAACCAGAGCAACAGGATAGCGACTTCTTCGAAACAGAAAATTTCAGCCGATTGATCAGTTGATTTTAACAAGAACGAAACAAGATGTGTTTGTGAAACACAAATGCATGGGTAATGGCATACTTTTGGAGAAAAGGCCAATTTTAAGTTTTTGGAAAGACAGATGGACAGACAGACACACGTAAAACACTACATCATGATCATCTTTCATTGCAGGGGCATAAAAATGACAGACGCGCCACCAATCATGAAAATATTCTGTTTTTGTTCGCCCAGGCCTCAACCAATCAACAACAAATCACAGACTAATCTCCCATATTGTCTCTGATTCCGCCAAAGATATGTTGGTACCCCAGAGGCTATGAACTATTGTGAATATTTACATCAAGTTAACACCAGTGTGTCTATGTCTATGTCAGAAACAATTAACTTAATCATCAACATTATAACTCAGAGAGTTCTGTAAACTCTATCAGCAAATTAACCCAATACCAAACGACAATATTTTGGGCTGTTCCAAATTCAAAGATGTTGCAGACGGCAATTTCAAGTTAAGGAAATTTAAAATATTTTGGTCTTTTGTGGTAGAAAACATTGTGGGAAATGAAGAAATTGCTTGTCACAAGCAATTTCTTCATTTTCCACGATGTTTTCCAAAGCCATTTCATTGTAAGGAGTCAAAAAGAGTCACTGTGTGGTAATGGATTAACACTTTCCAAGATGGCACAATTTTAGGAAGTGCCTATTGTAACCCATTACCAGACAGCAAAATATCCTTAGCAAGCCGTCTAGCTGCTCGCAAACATAGGTTAAAGATTATCAAAGATCAGAGGCTATGAACTGTTGTGAATATTTAAATCAAGTTATATTCTGATTTTTTTCGGGAGACAGGGCGGAGCCTAGTAAACGGTTCATTACATTTAAGCTTGAGGAGAAACAGCCTTCTCGCTTAGCGGTACATCGTCGGTATTATTGCAAAACATTATAACTACAGCGTGAATCAGGCTGTAGCTACGAGCTTTTATAACAACTCATTTTACAATAGAACGTTCTTTCAATTTCGAAATGTGTTCATGCTCGTGCCGCACGTTTTTCTCTTATATCAACCCAGATATCGAGAAGTAAACTCGTCGATTAACCTCTTCGCTTAGCCACACCCTTTGAGGTGAATAAAAATGGACTATAACACCAGTGAGTCTATGTCTTTATCACGAACAATTGACCAAACGCCAATCGACAGATCGCTTCGCCCAACATAGAATTTAAGACAAACAATGGGTATTAAAAAATATGTGATAGTTAATAGGGAACGATTTTGTCCAGTTAATCGTGACGTTAATTCGGACAAACAAAATAGTATTTCGTACGTGTTGTTATAAAATCTCATAACTACGGCTTTTATAACAACACCGACGGTTTATCAAAACATAAAAGTAAATCTAGTCTACTGTTATTGTTAAACCGAAGTGACCGTGCGCTATGAATATATAAAGTGACCGTGCGCTATGAATATATAAACAAACGTAATCGTCTGCAATATTGACAATAATGAGCGCAAGGTTACTTCGGTTCAATAATAGCACAAAATTCTTTGCCATTGTTTTGATTGTCAGTCCATAAATCGATACAATAACACATATAACAAATAACAATTGGGGCATGACATTTTTCTGATTGTCCATTGGCTAATCAATGTTTTTAATTGACAGTCGGCGTTTGGTCAATTAACACAATCATCACCATCAAAACTTTGAGAGTCCAGTAAACTCTAGCAGCAAAATATATAAAATATTGAAACAAAAGGAGAAAATAACACTGTGCCAAACATGACCCCAGAATTAAGCTAAGAACTATTGTGAATGTTTACATCAAGTTCCAATTTTAACAGAGTTTTAGACAATAAAAATACAGTAGTTTTTGTCAAATGTAGAAAATGTTTATGTTAAAAAATGAAAAATATTGAGGGAAAAGAAGAAATTGCTGATCAAAAGCAAATTCTTCTTTTCCCTCAATGATTTTCCAAAGACTTTAGTATTTCTACTTAGAGGTTTCAAACCCAAGTTTTAGTTGGAAAAAAGATTAATCAAGGATAATACAGAGATTTTAAAGGTGCTAAGTAGTTAAATACCCTGTAATCTTCTAACCAAAACAACAAATCAAAGGCCCATTCAGCAGATTTATTTACACTTCCATCGCTCTTATGCAAAAAAGACCCTTTGAACTCATATAAACCCTGGTCATGATGACTTTCAATTTTATAGTAAACAAATTGCCCATTTAAGCAGTTTTTGTCCTGAAAATGGGGGGGGGGGTAATTTGGATTTTCCCTAAATTTTCAGTGCAAGTTTAAGAAAATTCTGCATTTTTGGCCAACTTTGGGGGGCTTAGCCCCCTAGCCTCCCTGTTCCTAAGGGACTTTTAAGAGAAATTTCAATCAGTTTACTTTATCCCAAGCTTTTGCCACAGAAAGCAGAAAGCCTGCAAAGATCCAGGGGTACCCCTGAATTTGTAAAAAGGCTCATCATAGTGATTTTTATAATCACAATTTTTTTATGTTCCTATAAAGTAGATCCACACACAGTAAACAGGTATTGAATGCTATGATAAGACTGCCTATCTGTGTAGGCTGATCTTAGTCTCTACTGCCTGTAAAAGCTTTTTTCACAATAGAAATATGCCCTGGTTATCAGCATCAAAAATTATTTTGCCTCAATGTCATTAATCAGCCTCTACTGATAAGCCCACAGTGCTTTCTGCTGGGGTAAAACACAATGTTTTGATCCGCAACAATTATGCCTTTCCAAAACAAATATGTGACATGGAAACAAGGCTTGTTTGGGAAAGGGTTAAGTTAGAAATCAGACAACCACTTTGATGTAGCTAACGGATTTGTGTACATTACAGCTCTGACAGAAAATATAGAGGCAAAAGGAGAAACTGCTGGTTATCAGCAGTTTCTTCTTTTGTCTCTATGTTTTTCCAAGCTTTTTTTCTATAAAGGACATCAAAACCAGGTCTTGTTTGAGAAAGGGTTACAGAGCTCCAGATAATTTTTTAGGGCAAGGAGTATTTACCCCTCAAAATTTTTTACAATGTGTATTTCCAGATATTTTTGGAGGCAATGAGTATTTACCCTCTAGTTTGGGAAAGGATTAAAATTAACAGGAGCACTCCACCGGAATGACCTACTTTCATTTTCGAGGACATCTAAGCGCGCTATGTTTCCGACCATCAAGTGTGTGTTTTTTTTTTCTGAACAAGATTACCATCATGGGCTATCTTTGTCTGTACTGTAGGGCCTCTTCAGAAATAATATCGGCCAAAATCGCCTTTACGATGTGCTCAGAAGTGGATTATTACTCGCATACTGATTTAAAAAGAAAACAAACTTCTTTGAGTTGCAAAAAAATTCCGATTTACGAAGTGATGCAATGGCCTGATATTCATCATCCAATTAAAATCAAGTAAACGATTTGCTCCGTATAAAAAAATTAACGGAAATCAACGATTGACTGAAATTCGAACAATATACACCACTCGCCAGCATTCGGTAGATCTACGGAATAGCCGATTGCCATCTGCATTCGCTCGGCTGGTGACGTAATCGGTATTCCCCAATAATTCCCCCTTTTGGTTGGCTGAGTCGTATTAGACGCTTGGATAAGCTTTTTTGAAAGACCAAAACGTTACTTTTAATTTTTGGAATTTCCTATTCTATGTGTTTCTTCCGGCGCTCTTCGATCGTAATACGTTAACTGACGATTATCAAATGCGTATTCTTTATTTTAAATGCGTATCTGTACGCAATTTAATGAAAGTAAATGCGTATTTAGACCAAATCAATGCGTATTTTACGCAAATACGCATCCTATCTGGAGCTCTGGGGTTAACTAAAAAATCAGACAACCACTCTGATCTACCTAATGAATCACACACAAGTTTAATCAACTCCCACACCTTTACATACTGATGAGCCCAGTAGGCTTTCTAGTGGGGGTAAAACACAATGTTTATATCAGCATAATAATGCATTTCCAAAACGAAAGTGTGACATCGAAACAAGGCTATTTGTGATTCAGGGAAAGTCTGAAGTCAAAACCAGGTCTTATTTGAGAAAGGGTTAAGTTAGAAATCAGACAACAACTCTAATTTACCTAATGAATCACACACAATTTTAATCAACTCCCACACCTTTACATACTGATAAGCCCAGTAGGCTTTCTGCTGGGGTAAAACACAATGTTTATATCAGGCATATTTAACCCTTTTACAGACAACCATTTTTCTCACTTTTCTTCAAACCCCTTAACTCATTACCAAACGACAAAATTTTAGGGCGTTCTAAATTGAAAGATCCTTCAGACGACAATTTCAAGTTTTTGTCACAAGCAATTTCTTCATTTTCCACAACGTTTTTCATGACCATTATTCTGTGGGGAGTCAAAAAGAGCTATTGTGTGGTAATGGGTTAAAACATGCCGTAGTTACGAGAATTTTAAACAAATTATTATTGATATTTTTTAGATGACCATTTTAGATGTGCCAAATTTGAAAACATGTAGTTATGGTAGTCTACCCCTAATGAGATTCATCCAATGCCATAATTATTCGGGCTAAGTCGAAAACATTCTGCAATGGAACTTTCCATGCTTACGATGGCGCTCAAAAAGGTTTGGACATGTAATGACGCCGTCAAAAAAAGCCGTTGTTTAAGGAATTTCAAAATGGCCACATTACGGGTATTCTTCCTTAACAGGACAGCAACAATCC
The DNA here is from genome assembly GCA_963680895.1 of Fragum sueziense. Lineage (NCBI taxonomy): Eukaryota > Metazoa > Mollusca > Bivalvia > Cardiida > Cardiidae > Fragum > Fragum sueziense. The sequence continues at coordinate 16,474,805 of OY804602.1, read as the reverse complement.
GATTCTACCATATTAAAGAGTGACTTCCCTTGATAGTTATCTCCCTTTTAATTTTGGGTTGTTCCGCTTCCAGTTGGGGCTACAGATAAGATGGGTAAAGGCGTTTCAAAATGCAAAATATCTTGAATTTTTCATCAAACCAAGTGCTGTGGGTATTCAATGAATCATCATGTCAAAACGATTCAAAATTATAACCATAAGGTTTGTTGAAGATTTGAAATAAATATTTTAGAAGAGGTTACCCCTCTTATCAGTTGCCATGTACGGTTGTTATATATCAAGTATCATTCATCAACGATGATAAGGATACACGAACCTTTTCCCAAACAAAACCTGGTTTTTGACTCTCCCATAAGAAATAGGTAAGGAAAATAATGAGAGAAAAGGACAAACTGTTGATAATAAGTGATTTCTCTTTTTCCTTTAGTATTCAGTTTACTATGATTTATGCATATTTTGCCTTTGATGTAAAATATTTTGTAACATGCAATCAGCAACAGCTTCAAAATTAGAACAGTCCATTTGACATGATGCAATTTGGGAAAGGATTTAACTTCCAAAAGAATTTTTGTTTGACAATTTCACTTTTAAGCAAATGTGTTTATTCAGTTGTAAAATTATGTAATGGTAAATGCGGATGAAAAAGTTGGAATGTTGTCGTGTCTATTTATCACGTCAGTACTGTATATCTTTTGTCTATTGGTTTAGCGTGATATACACTGTAACTTGCAATTTATCTCGTGCTAGATAATTAAAGGAATTTGATCGGGATGATAATTATACACATACACGACGACGTGTCAATCTCCTTTTGTCGGTAGACAATTAATTCTTAGTCCCTTTCCAAGCAATAAGATTTAATGAAATTGTTACTTCACTTCAAATAAGGACACGCGGCATAGCATCATCTATGAATTAAAAATAAACCCATTAAAATTAAATTCTGAAAAAAACTTTTTCTACAGTTTACAAATGATAAATAATTATCTAGAAAAGAGCAAAAAATCGTATTTTTTTAACTTATTATGACGTCAGGGTATTAAAATTAACACTTTTTCTATATAGACATATAGAGTAAAATCCAACCGGAACTACCCAGTAGATTCAAGGGAGTTAATTCATTAGGTAAATTAGAGTTATCCCTCTAACCCAGTAGTGTCCCATTGATCTATGACATCAAATAACAAAATATCATACTCAAAGAAACATTTATTTTGTTGTCCGATATTGTCTAAACGCTTGTCATTGGGGAAAGGGGGTCAATTTAACAAAATGACTTCTTCTCTTGCCAGAATGATTTATCCACATACTCAAATTACATTGCTCCAGCCCTAATTTATTTGCTACATGCAAATTTGCCACAGCTTGAAATTTTACGGGTTTCCAATTTAACCCATACCCTAATAATTTAAACTGGTCTATAAGCCATTAAAGACGATTATCAGAATTTTCTTCTTTTCCTTCAACAGTTTCTTATTTTGAGCAAGTTAACATTCCATAAAGTCATCAAAACCAATTCTTATCTAGGAAAGGCAGTGGCTGATCCAGACGGGGTTAGTGGGATTAAAACAAACCTCTCTCTGTAGCCTGATTATTTCATTTCATGCTGCAATTCAGTCGAAAATGTGTACCTCTAGTCCCCCCTTTTGTATGTTCAAAGTTCAAACCCCCTTCACAGTAATCCTCGATCCGCAACAGAAAGGTTTTACAAACCCCATGGCATTGACAAAATTGATGATGTGAAATGAATACCATCACTTTTCAACTAAAATCTTGTAACTGCAGCTTGTTTTAAGATGCAGTTACAAGGTTTTTGTTGAAAAGTAACAATATATATTTTAAGGTCAGTGGTCCTGCTGTGAAATGACCTCATGATATAACTATTTCTGCTTCACATTCAATAATATGGATTAACCCTTTCCCAAACAAGACCTGGTTTTGACGTCCCTAGAAGAAATGGCTTAGGAAAACATTGAGACAAAAGAAGAAACTGCTGATAACCAGCAGTTTCTCCTTTTGTCTCAATCTTTTCTGTGTCATATTTTACACATATCTTTTCTTTAATAACATCCATTTTGCCATTTGTGGCAGTTTTTGACGTCGATCACCCTAAGATTTTGTCGTTTGGGAAAGGGATTAAAATACAGGTGCACACAGAAAACAGAAGAATGAAACAGGCTTCGCGGATTCATACAGTGTGATTAGATTTTATTTTTCATACCTGCATGAAAAAAATAAAATTGCATTCATTCCCTAGATAAGTTAAAACAGCAAATCAAAACAATGATCAAATGTTAAGCGCAAAAAGCAAAATTATTAATATTATTACAGGGGTCTTGCTACTAATTTTTGTTTGGGGCCAGGGGCCAGTGAAATTGGGAAAAATAGCGGCGTTCTTACCTTAAGGGGGAATGCTCCTGTTTTTCGGAACACTCGGTCATTACGGTAGTAAATTAAATGTTTCGTACCAATATGTTTCGCTACCATATTTTCAATAATATAACACATTGTTACATTTTACTATTTTCGACGGTAAAAGTGTATTTATTATGCGAAGCTGATTTCCTCAAGATGGAAACCGATTATTTAGAGCAAGACAGTCGTAAGTGTGTATGCAGCTACCATTGTTTTGCGTCATTTTATTCATGTGTAGCTGATAAAAATTGCTGTATTTCTCTAATAAGTGCGCTGACCTATACATTTTCTTTTTGAATTATTACCAGGACATGTTGCTTAATACAATGAGGCAGTTTTATCAAATTCTATTATGTAGAACTTGAAATATTTCCAAAAATATGCAAATTTTGACATAAAACACTCCAGCTTCGTTGATCTAACCGAACACGTGAGCATGCTGTTTTATACATTCACGCGTTTATAATAGCACAAATTTTGAATTTTCTGTTCTTATTAAATGTAAGACGTTACTTTAAATCCGTTTTCGGGACCAAAAGACGAATATACAGCATTTTATTAGCATTTTAGTGACCTTGGACAGGTGCAAGAAATTGTGCATTTTTTCGCAGTAGGGGTATGTGATACGAATGACTATAAAATTCAAACAAGATCGCTGACCAGCCATTTTTATTCTATTTTCCAATTGGTAATAACATGTAATTTCAACATACAAAATATAAATAAATTCTATTATTGGGAAAAGATTTAGGAAACTGGAGCATTCCCCCTTAATTGGGAAAAACTAAAACAAATGTATTCATACTGTCACTCAGTTTCAGCTGCAAATTAGACTGTAGTGATGTAAAATGCATTTGTACATGCTCTTGTTTTAAAGAATCTACTCTAAAACTGTCTTCAAAAATGTTTGTAAATGAAGATGAGGTCTTAACATGGGGCATTCTGGGTCCACATTGGGAATTTTCACCAGGGAATTGGGAAAAAAAGATACTTTTTGCCACTGGGAATGGGGCCCAATAACGGCCCCAAATTTTGGCAAAAAAGACCCCTGTATTATATAGACATATTGTAACTGTAGCTTAGAGAAAAAGTTTCGGAAAATATTGATACAAACAAGAAAATGCTGATCACCAGCAAACAATGGAATCATCAAAAGCTCAACGCCAAACTAGCACAAGTATGAATATAATTACAATTTATTTACAACAGTTTTGCAATAAACCCTTCACATAATAAAAACCTTATCTGATCAGGAATCATACATGTGTTTATCATCCTCAGATGCCCTAACCCTTTCATAGAATGTCTAGGAACTAATTAAACAAAACAATAACATGATTTGGGAGAAAATTAGGGAAAAAAAGAATGTGCATGCTAAAATGCTTGCATAAGAATTACTTCTTTAAACATTTATCCTCTTATAACACATGCTTTGCTCTTTGTTACATTTCTATATAAATGTTTGAGTTTAGACCTGTCTAGAAATGTACTGCTTGGGAAGGGTTGATTTCAGACTGATGCAGTCTACATCAAAACCAGACCTTTACTTCCTGCATGCATGTTTGTTTTTCTCATTAACAGATCATCCTTTCACAATCAGTATAGTAAGATGTGTTGCATGTTCAAAGGATCGAAAACCTTCAGAGCAAAAACAGAGAAAAAATGCATTTAAGGTTTACAGACCCTGAAAAAAATCTACACTTTCTAGCCATACGAAATGAATCAAATTTCACACACTTGTAAATACACTTCACATAAGTTTATTCACCGTGCCGGATTTCAAGATTATGCTTCAAGAAGTAAACAATTTACAAATATCATTTTACTCTATATTCATATGCAAGGGAGGTAATTTTTAACTTTTTTGTCAAATATTTTTATAAGTATGCATTAATTCAAAATTCTAAACCATGCAAAATGCTGATGTTTATATTTGAAATGGAAATGAAACACAGTTTAGGAATTATTTGCACTTTTAAAATTTCGCCTTGGGCTTTGGTGCTTTTAAGGGGTCGGATACCTTAAAGTGACATTTCAGAATTTTTTGTCATAAATTTTACTTCTATTTATATCTGAAAGAGCATATTTCCTTATGAAAATTCTGAAAATTTTAAGCCAAAATATTGCGACGTTTACGAGAAATTTATATTTTTGTGTTAAAATTGAACAAATTGTTGTGGACAACAGTTCGCATTTATATGCAATTTATCGATTATGTCTCAACTTTAAATGCATGTTTCTCGCTTATTGGCAACAACTTCAAAAAACTAATAGTATTTATACTCATTAGAATAACCAATCATGGCATCAAGACATACTTTAAAAAATTGAAATTGGAATGAAATGTCCCTTTAAGCTAACCTCATAAAAGTTAATTCAATTATCAACTGCTAAAGAATAATACTCTTGAAACATTTATAAAAGTTAATCGGAAATGATTTGTTAAAGAATGTTGATTATTTCCTTTACCACTCTTTTACATCCGAGTTCTTCCCTATATTTCATCTTTTAATTTACCATTTTAAAGTAGAGGACCCTAATTGTTCTAGAGAGACCATTTTTATTTCAAATTCAGTAAAAATTGTGTAATAATAGGAAAACAGCTCTACCCCCTCCCTCTATCAACCTCAACCCCACCCCCCATCCCCCTGAAATCCTGGATCCGCCATTAATTTTGCTTAACCCATTACTGCACAGTGACGCCTTTTGACTCTTTCACAAGAAAAGGCTTGGGAAAACATTGTGGAAAATGAAGAAATTGCTTATGACAAGCAATTTCTTCATTTTCCACAATGTTTTCTAACTCAAAACAGAAAGAATTCTAATATATCCTCAACTTGAAATTGTCGTCTGCAAGCCTTTCCAATTGGAATTGTCCTCAATTTTGCCATTCGGTAATGGGTTAACCTCATATTGTAGGTACTCATTGGGATCGTCTTATCAGGGTATTATCAGGATGCATGAGTTCCCAAATAACTTAGTGTTTGGATTAAGAAAAAGAAAATTAGAAAACCTTTGATTCAATGTAACCCTCCTATCTATTGCTCTGTATTTAAATGTCATTATAAATTTGTAACTCAATTCCAACTTCTATGTTGTTGGAACTCACTTAAATCATCAAGATTCAATGTGCACGCACCGTATAGAGTTTGATTAACAATAAACAAAATATTTCATTTTAAAAAGCCATTAACAATATAGCCCCTTGATTTGTTACAGCCTTGCATGTTGGTGTGCAACTTTTATGTTCCTCATGTCCCTGGGAATCATAAGCTCAAAATTGTGTTGTTTAAACTTTTCCCAAACAACAAAATTTTAGAGCTGTCCAATTCTAAAGGTGCTAAGCAGACCACAAAATAAACATTGAAAAAGAGAGGATTTGTGTATAAAATAGCTAGGAAAATATTGAGAAAAAGGAGAAACTGCTGGTTATCAGCAGTTTCTCCTTTTGTTTCAATGTTTTCTCAAGCCTTTTCTGTTAGGGACGTCAAAACCAGGCCCCGGTTTCTCGAAAGAACTTAAGTAAGTTCTCATGCTCAAATCTGAGCACCCTGCTCAAATCGCTCGAAATCCATGTGAACTTCAATCGAATACCCTTCAACGTTGAAGAGTATCCCTTTGAAGTTGAGCCTGTTCTCATGAGAATATACCTAAGTTTTTTCAAGAAACCGGGGCCAGGTCTTGTTTGGGAAAGGTTTAAACTTTTGCCAAACAGCAAAATTTCAGAATGGTCTGATTTAAAAGTTGTTTCAGACAACTAGAAATTGGTACTAATTGATAGAGTAATGTACATATCATGACCTGGAAAATATTGATACTTCAAGGGCGGATCTAGGGGTGGAGTCAGGGGTCATGACCCCCCCCTGGAATAGGCCGAAAATTGAATTTTGACTATCTAACTTCTTATTAAATGCCGTCATTTGGTCTTTGACCCCCCCTGGAAAAAAAATCCTGGATCGGCCATTGTAGTTCTAAACAAAGAAAATGCTGGTCACAAGTATTTTCCAATTTTGTCTATATGTTTTCTTTCGGAGGACATCAAAACCTGAGGTGCATTCTTCATAGCGAGATTTTTTATGATTTCTTACAATGTTTGAGATAAAGCGTATTTAAGACCTATTTTATGACTGTGGTGTTCCAAATGCTCCATACTTTTTACAAATGATGTTATGATGACATCATTTGTATAAAGTATGGAGTATTACCATGGTACATGGAGCATTTGGAACAGCTCCGTCAATTCTCTCTGATATTGTTTCTACATCTAGTTAATAGAGCTGACTATCGATGCCAATTTTAACTATCGCGATAGTATCGCTATCGGAGCAATCACTATCACGATACTATCACTATCGTGACATACTATCACGATACTATCACGATACTATCGTTTTTCATAAGAGGTTTTGTAAAAGGTGTGTTACTTACTTAAATTATTGACTTTTTATGAGGATTTATCTAGAATGTGTAACACTGCTTGATCAGTAAAGTGTAAGTAGAAAGATGTGTTCGGTTTGGGGTTAAGAACATCGTAATTGGATACCACCAATACGGTGTTTTAGTCACTCACAATTTATATGACATCACTTCTCCGAGATCAAATAAATGCCGCCGACTACAAAAATGCGGTGTTTTTCTTTACAAGGGATTATGTGTAAATGATTTTGAATATAGCTACGTCATGTCTCGTGATTTTTTTCCATTGATCTGCTCTCCCGCGTGCATGATTAATGTCGTAAGAGTAGCTTACCTGAGCTGGAGTTTGAACATTTTTAAGTGTGACCAAGGTTATCGTTAGAAGGGACACGCCTTTGCACGCGCCTTTGGGAGAATAGAAAATTGCTGTCTGGTTTTCGCACGCGCCTATGGGAGAATAGAAAAAAACTCTGTCTGGTTTTCAACCAATCAAAGTGGAGATGCTTTATGACGCACTTGTCCGCATGCGGGCTTTTTTGAGAATAAGAACCAAACACTTTTTTCAATGCATTTTAAAAACTGTTTTACCGATTTCATGACACGGACTTAGTCTTTAAAACTGGGATTTACTTTTATTAAGGTTTGTTGGTGTTAACAATTTTAAACAAGGAAATGCATATGTTTTGTTTTGCTACAAAGTTCTAAGCAAACTTAGACCGAATAATATGCCGTTTGCATGGTTAATTGGCTATATGATATCGCAGCTAGATCTAGTTTTCAAGCTGTCTGACAAACAAATATTCCGTCCACATGGCAAATTGTTGTAGCCTTCTTCATAGAATAAACCATGTGCAAATGACAGGAGCGGTTTGGTTTTGGTAAACGGAATCGTTGAGCAGAAGACTTTCATTCTCTGAAAGCCAAAAATATCGAACTCGGTTACACAGGCTCGGAAACAATTACGACATTATGACAGAGTAAAATATGTCAGGGTTTATAAACAGGACTAGGAAACAATGAGAGAAAGGTTCAACTGTCAATATGAAAGTAAACTATCGAAACTATCGATATTTGGACGAACTATCGGCGATAGTTATCGATAGTTCATTTCACAATCGATACATCAACATCGGAACAGTCTCTATCGCGATGCATCGATATATTGATCCATCGTTACACCCTACTAGTTAACCAAGAGGTTCCATACAAAGTATACTCTCTTATGAACAGAGCACATTATCTCTACATTCCATTTCGATAGAATGAGCTCTGTTCTCGCGGGGTCATTTCACGTCTAATCTCGGGGCCTTGGCGGGATTTCAGTATCCAATCGTTGGCAATACACAACAAAACAATTCAAAAAGCTGACACAAACTTTCATTGGCTGACGCTTCAAATTACCGGCTTCAGCCAAAAATAGAAGCGACGTAATGTATACGTAATCAAACCAGATCAAACTGAATGATTTTGATTCGATAATTCAAATGTTACCGGCTACAGCCAAAAATAGAAGCGACGTAATGTATACGTAATGATCATGCAAGATAAAACTGAATGATTTTGATTCGATAATTCAAATGATGTGCTATAATTAGATTATGACGACCAAATAGGCTGTTGGCGTACCGAAAACTGCAGAGGTCATATTTGATGGTTTAATCAATAGAGCTCGGCAATGGAGAGTATACAAAGTATAGAGTTATGGCGACTTCCATTGAGTGTTTTCAAAATCTTCTTTAAAGAACGCGCCTCAGGTCTGGTTTTGGAAAGTGTTTTATGTGCTGAGTCTACTGTAGACACTCTTCACTTGGCAGTTGAAAACCTCAGTCCTGTGAATGTCCCATATGACAAGATTTTGGACTCTACAAATTCGAAAAAAAGATTGACATCATTATACAGGTAATTTCCCCTGCTTGTACCCGGGGCACCACTTGCTATGCTAGTGTATGGACTCCGATGAGTCTGTGCTGTATCTAAACTGCAGGAAACTAATGTGCTCTATTTACTGTGCAATGAAACAATGTGAATAAAACAATGCTAATCTGTTACTCGGAAATGATGCGCAGAAGAGAAGAGATCAGGTTACGAGTTCAGAGCGCTTTCCACTGCACCACTGAGGCTACATCATGAATGTAAATCAAATTAAAGTCTGTGTTTTAGAGCATAGGCAAAACTGAGGAAAATGACGAATGCTGTTAAAGCCTTTCCCAAATGATATAATTTCAGCTTGGTCTAATTTGAAAACTGCTGCAGACGACAAAAAAAGTGTTGAACAAGGTAAGATTTATGAATGAAAACGGAAAAACTGACTTTCCCAAACAAGAACAGGTTTTTACATCCTTAACGCAAAAGGCTTGAGAAAACATTGAGACAAAAGAAGAATCTGAAGAAAATGCTGAGGATCAGTATTTTCAGCATTTTCTTTAACCTCAATATTTTCTTTGCTTTAATGTGCACCTTATGTGTAAAAATACAATACTGGTCCAAATGGGGGGTGGTATATAAAATTCATGAAAATAAAGTATTTAATAAAAGAAACATGTCATATTATTTGTTCAAGTGTGTTATGTTGATAATGAAGAGATAAATTAACCAATAAAATGTTAACAATGTTTTTTGTTTCATAGTCATTTTATTATGAATTGGCCAAAAATGACGATTTTTCAGCCCACAAAACGTTACATGAAAATAGGAGCTTTCCAAGATTGATTATGGTTTTTGCAATTTTTAAAATCCAAACAATTTTTCTTTAAAAACTGGTTAAGTAATAATTTAATTTTCCAAATATACTGCTTTGGTAATTTTATCTTTTAATGTACGAAAAATATTTCATTTAAAATAAACCCATGATGTAAGTTACATTCGGTGTCCAATAGGAAAGGTGAAAACAGGGCTAAAAATAGGTTGTACTATAAACCAACAGTTTTTTAAAAAATGTGTACTTATGCTGTCAAAACACTCAAGAAGTCGATTTTATTAGCAACTTGTTGGATATAAATGTGTAATGGGCAACATTTTGCTGAATATTGGGAACACCCAGTTTCGTGTCCAAATGTAACTTACGCTTTCAACCCAGCAACTTGCATATACTATAAACTGGATTCATCATGAATAAATATTTACCTAGAAGGGGTTATGACCTTTCCACATAAACACACTTTTTGGTGACATCATTCAGTTAGGAGCTCAAACATTATCCTCTGTGTCTTTTTCAACCTTGTAACTTACGCATTTTGTGTCTTTGTAACTTACAAATTTATTATTTCCTTAGTCATAACTTCACTTAAATGGTCATAAATTGAAAAAAGAACATAAAGAGGTTATCAATATACACAAAATGAATCTTCTTGTGTTTTTGGACATGTCTACAGTTTTTTATTAATTCTGTATGGGAAAAACAATTGAGTCAAAATTTGTGTAAGTTACGGTGTCCACATGACTTTGTCAATTTAGATTTTTCAAAAATGTGTCTCAAGTTGTACTCTGACATAAAAAGCAAGTGTTTGTATGACACTATTTGACATTGATGTCAAATGTTTGTTGTTTTGTGCAAAACATTCTAAAAAAGCAATCATGAGACACTATGTAACTTACAAAATTGGTTAGGTGTCTTTGTAACTTACAAATTTATTATTTCTTTAGTCATTATTTCACTTCAAAGGTCATAAATTAGAAAATAGAACATAAAAAGGTTATCAATTTGTAAAACTTGATTCTACTTATGTTTTTGGACATAACTACAGTTCATATTAATTCTGTGTGGGAAAAACAATTGAGTTAAAAATTTTGTAAGTTACGGTGTCCTTATGGTTTTGTCGATTTAGATTTTTTCAAAAATGTGTGTCAGGCTGTATTCATGTATAGAAAGCAAGTGTTTGTATGACACAATTAGATATTGATTTGAAACTTTTGTTTTGTTAGGAAACATACTTATTAAAGCCAGTCAAGAGACACCATGTAACTTACAAAATTCGTTTGGTGTCTTATGAACTTACAAATTTATTATTTCTTTTTTCATTATTTCACTTCAAAGGTCATAAAATAGAAAATGGAACATAAAAAGGTTATCAATATATAAAACTGGATTCTACTTATGTTTTTGGACATGTCTACAATTTATATCAATGCTGTGGGGGAAACACAATTGAGTCAAAGTTTTCGTAAGTTACGGTGTCCACATGGTTTTGTCGATTTAGATTTTTTAAAAAATGTGTCTCAGGTTTGTTTCATGCATTGATAGCAAATGTTTGTATGACACAATAAGACATTGATTTCAAACTTTTGTTGTGTTTGGAAAAATATTTATAAAATGCAGTCAAAGGACACCATGTAACTTACAAATTTTTTTTATTACATCACATTCACCGTGTACTGGACATGAAACCGTTGGACCGATTATCTTCCCCGTTTGGAATCATAGAAAACACTATTTAGTCTCTTCAAAAAAGACTATAAATAATGTTTAAAATAATTTTGAAAATTTGGGTTTCATGTAACACTTTTGTTCCCAGTATTGTATTTTTACACTTATCCAATCTTAACACACACATATTTTGTCGTCTGCCGAAGATCCCAAACTGGATCCATCAAAAATTTGCTGTCTGGTAATGGGTAAAAAGGATAACCCTTGGATATATCCGCATTTCCTGCTTTTGCCTCAATGTTTTCCAAATGGCATTAAAACCAAATTACCGTTTGTTGCCTTGAAAAAAGGACAAAACAAGTGTAAAAACAATATTATTTCACACATGCATTTGTATCAATGACAGCAATTCACAAATTTCGAGCAGAAATACAATTTACACATTTGACAGGTTACCCCACCCACTATTTTGACAGCTCGGTATCGTTCGGTACGTTTCGGTATTTCCGACTTACCTGCTGTGCCACAGGCTCCAAAATGCTTTCGATGGTTTTAGTATGAAAAACCGGCATCTTCCCGGTTAGTTAAACTCCACAACCAATTCACTAATCACTAGCTGTAACTTTTTGTAAAGTTCCTAATTGAAAACTTTTCTATCCAATTAACGTTCAGAGTTAGGCTCTCACATTCAGTAATAGTTTCGAATTATTCCGGCGAATCTTGGATTTTATCAAAAAATATTTTTATTCACTCACATCAAGAATATTTATGGTTGTTGTAATAGATCGAATCCTTTGAATTCCATTTAAATGACAGTGTGAGTGAAATTTAAAGGAGACCGGAAGTGGCAATATCCGGAATCCGATACGGTTTTCATCTACATACCATATATGGAATGTATGCCTGATTATCGTTTTATTTCAATGATTTGAAAAGAAAAACGTCCACAAAATATTAACACTATTTCCTTTATTATAAAATGACTAATCAAAGTCTTTGTCAATCTACAAGTTTGTAGTTTACCCAAGCAAAAACTCGTCGAATTATTGAATTGGTCTAAGCGAAGTAACTCTTACTAATCGTTGTGTTACGTTTCAATAGGATAGCCTCCCGTGTATTAAAAGAATCCTTAGAGGACATTCTAGGCCTAATATGATGCTTTTTGAAGCGAGCTTTGTCATTTTTAACCATTCTTATTTGACGCAGTCAATGAAACATGAGATAATAAAACCAGGATTTGTTTAAAGTAAAGATAGGAAAATATAAAGGCAATCTGATAAAAACGTTAGTTTCAAACAGGGTATTTATCAAGCGATAATTCTTCTCCTTGTGAAATGTTTTATTTCTCATGAAAAAAAAAATGTGAGGAGAATTGAAGTAAATATGCCTCTGCACTTTCGTAATTCAAAGCGCAAGACTTTGATCCTTTCTTGGACGATAAATCTTAGGATGGTCCAATTTGAAAGCTGCTACAGACGACAAAATCATCATTAAAAAGATTGGGACGTGAAAGGCAGAAAGCTACATGTATCTTAGGCCTATGTAGCACAGAAAATATTGAGACAAAAGGAGAAACTGCTGATTATCATCATTTTCTTCTTTTGTTTCAATGTTTCCCCCACACGTTTCCTTTTAGAAACGCCAAAACCATATCTTGTTTGGGAAAGGGCCATTGAATGCAGTAGAAATGAAGTGTTTCATTTTTCTGCCTTTACATGGTCTTGTCATTTCTGCGTTCACACACGGTTGGTATATAGCGAGCAAAGAAGAAAATCTAGGCCAAATTGAAATAAGCAAATGATCTTCTTTATCTTTTGTATTTCTATATTAAGATTTTTCTTAAAAACATCGGAGCCAGCCGCGACGGACCCAGGTTCTCTGTGAGGGGGTTCGAATATACAAATAAGGTGTTTCGTTTACCTAGTATTACATCATTTTGACTGAATTACTGCATGTAAGTGAAATAATCTGGCTACAGAGGGGGTCGTTTGAACCCCCGAACCCCATCGGGATCTGCAATCGGCCAGGATCGGGAAAGGGGGGATTTAGAACATTCTACTACTAGTCTAGTCTATGGGCTGAAACTGTTAAGTATCTATACATAATTTGAACTCGTTGAACACGTCTGACAATTACAGACGGGTACCCTGCGTAACCAGTTGAAATAATGTAACCGAAACCTTTTTGAATCTTAATCTCGGTTTAAGTTACAAATCCTTCCTATTTGATTCGATGGAGCCGACGATGCAACTCGTCTTTGTGTGTTTCATTGATAAGAATTTCTTTGTTACTGAATGAGTCATCCTACGTAACCCTTTCCCAAAGAAGACCTGGTTTTGACGTCCCTAAAAGAAAAGGCATGGGAAAACATTGAAACAAAAGAAGAAACTGCTGATAACCAGCAGTTTCTCCTTTTGTCTCAATATTTTCTGTGCCATATTTTACACAAATCCTATCTTTAACAACATCCATTCTGTCATTTGTAGCAGTTTTTGAAGTGGATCACCCTAAAATTTTGCCGTTTGGGAAATGGTTAACGAGATCATTGACAACATCTTGCTGTTGCACACTAATTTCCTAATTGTGTAAGTTTTACATAAATTATATCCAGAGTTCAAGTTATTACAGCAAGCTGTTCACAAAAACGTTTCTTCGAGTAACGGGTAATTTTGTAAGACATAGCGTCCACTAGGACGCGGAAGGTATGCGGAATCAAATAATCTTATTTCGGCATACCTTCCGCGACGAAACTATAATTTTTTAACCGTTATGAATTTATCAGCGCATTGTCCCTGAACTTAACGCATGCATACCTAGTATTGTCCGCGTAAACAATCCGTAATGATGCCGAATAAACGGCGACATATTCCAGACAACGCAGACTAGTTTAGGATTGCATCCGGAAGGATTTAAGAAATCCAGATCAAACATGCACGAGTTGCTTGTTAAATGAAATGCCAATTTCACATTCGTTTTCATTAGATGGAGTTTCATCAAGGACGTCGAATGTATACAGGCTGCTTTACTATTGAATATTATCTTCCGATGAGGATGTCATACTTTAACAATTATAGACATCGACGACGCCATAGAGATGGTGGATTTGGCCATGGCTTACAATTGAAAGATGGTGTCAGTTAGGGCAATATGAAACCCTTACGTACGATCTACGTATTGAAGACGTTTCAGACAATGAAACTGTAGAAAACATAATTATAAAATCATATTGGTAACGACATTAATTTGTGCCTTTCCTTTCACTATTGTTTCTAGGCCATATAAAACACATCGCAGATTTTCGTATGTTTAAATGTTTATTTTATTCAAGAATAGTAGATCTACGATTATCGTTATTTTTCTGAATGCCTCCTGTACTATGCATGTTTATAATGTTATTCTGTAACCATGGAACATATATTAAGACGCCTTCAATTAATGTTCATTTCCTCCAACCAACTTTGACTTGGAACTAACTATCTTTTAAACCCTACTTTGCAAAAAAGCAAACATTAAATAAATCAAATTCAAAGGCGTTGTAGTGTTGCCAGAATGAACAATCTCTGCGATGAGGTGGGAAATATTGAGGAAGAAAGTGCTTCAATTATTTCGACACTATTACATTTACATGTATGCGTCAAATGACGCAACTTTTCTGGAAAGGATTTTGCTAGCTATCAAGCTTGTATTGTGTTTGGTATTAGATTAAGATGTAAAACGGTAAAATGAAGAAAATACCTTTACTTTTCCTCGATGTTTTTATACAAATAATAATGATGATATTATACAGAGTGTCCCAATAAAAACGGAACCCATTTTTGAAAGTGAATTGCTCATGTATAAAGTGATGTGTCTCAACCAAATTTAAATTTATGCAATAGAAACGACAGTTTTCTATCAGCAGTTAAAATTTGGTTGAAAAATGTTAATTAGTTTCGAAAATATTGGCATTCAAATGAATGCACCCGGAAAACCATTTTAACACGATATCGATCTTTCCGTTCGCAGCGCGCGCCTACACTAGACTCTTCACAATTGTCTAATACGATACAAATGTGATATTGAAACATTTTACTAACAATAGTGCATATTCGTTTCATCTTTACCGCTAACAAATAAACTGTTAAAGTAGAGCTGCGGTGTAACCAAAACAAAAAAATGAATACAAACAAAATATCAAAGTGTATCAAAGATTCATAATCAAATAATCAAATGCAGTTATTTTATTACTCTACAACATGCCCGTCAGCGCTCAAATGCCAAGTACTTTAACCCTTTCCCAAACAAGACCTGGTTTTGACATCCATGAGATAATTAGCTTGAGAAAGTATTTAGACAAAAGAAGAAAATAACGGTCACCAGCATTTTCTCCTTTTGCCTCTATATTTTCTGTCCAATATTTTACGCAAATTCTGTTTTTATCAGCGTCAATTTTGTCATCAGCAACAGCTTTCAATCCAGTCCACCCTAACTTTTTGTGGTCTGGGAAAGGGTTAAACTATTTCAAACAACCACCTTACGGACTGCATTTGCACATGCGACACTTTTATATTAATAAATTTTGAGAAAATTGGTACGTACTTGTACAACGGTAAAGAACTCAACAGATGACCGTCAGTGCGCTTTTACGAACAAACAAGACGCAAAAATCGATTTCGTGTTAAAACGGTTTTTTAGTGTCTTTATTAAATTTTATATAACTTTTGAACCAATACATATTTTGAAGTGAACTTTTGAACAATTATGCAAAAATAATGTATCTTTAGTACTGCAAATTCAAAAATTAGATTTTATGCTTTCGCTTTAAAATATTTGACTTTGAAAAAGGGTTCCATTTTTTTTGGGACACTCTGTATAATAATAATAATAATAATAATAATAATAATAATAATAATAATAATAATAATAATAATAATAATAATAATAATAATAATAATAATAATAATAATAATAATAATAATAATAATAATAATAATAATAATAATAATAATAATAATAATAATAATAATAATAATAATTATTATTATTATTAAAAAATGAATTCCGTTTCATTTACTCTGTAGCCCAAAATGACTGATCCAGTGAATAATTTTATTCGCGGGGTGTTCCATGTGAGTTCAGTTTCAGTGAGTATACCGAAACCATTCTCATCGTCCTGAATTCGTGCCGAAACCCTTCCGTACCGTTAACCCGGATATTCCGTGCAATCAACTGAGTGTCTGCTAGCTGACCGCGTGCCTGAAGTAGTCCGGGTCAATCGCGAAAGATTCGGGATATCATGACGACGTCCTCACGACAACGCAAACAAGTTGCCGAAGATATGCGGACAATCATTTCCGCGTCGAAATTTTGCTCTCGATCAAAATTTCGACGCGGACAAAATTGGTGGTCCGGAAGGCTACGAATCATTCGGAAGGTTTGGTGATAACATTAAGAAGGCATTAGGAACGTGCGGAAGGTCTGCAGAACATTACTTTTTCTGTCCGAATACATTCGGCGTATTGTCCGTGCCCTAGTGGACGCTAGGTCTAACTGGATACTGGCAAATGTGTACCCTGTCCGCGTTTCAGCCCTAGATACTAGTAAATTCAGACTTGGCTGTGTCTGACATAAGTGCAGCCCGGTCTGTTACTACATGTCATTAAGGAGCTAGTGGTAAACAGCATGGTCGGTTTCGACAAAATTGTGACCCGTCACGCTAAAAGGGACCTTATGAGTTTTGTGAAAAATATCGACCTAGTCAGTCTGCGCAGTCCGCGCAGCAAGACTAGGGCCGACATTGTTCACTTTTATGTACTTATCTGAATCTGGAATGTTTTTTCTATCTTTCTATATGTTCAGTTTTCACATATCGTCGTTGTAAATGTAAAACTTCGTATCTCGTTTTTGAAAAACAATGAAATAGGAAGGAAAAAGCGTAATATCTTTTCCAAAACTGAAAGGATTTTCTTGAAATTTGGACATAAAGTTCACAAATAATGTGTCATTATCACTGGTCAGTGGAAATATCTCAAAACCTGCAAGACTTGTTTTAATTTGGCACACAAAGTCCTACTTTGAAAACCTCAAAAATCGACGTATAATATTACGAGGTTTTGCATTTACACCGACGATATGGGATTAGGTTGACCTGTGCTTGGTCTGACAAGTTTGTCAAGATTTGGATTTTTGGAGGTAGGTTAAGGTCCCTTTTAGCGTGACGGGTCACAATTGTAAAATTTGCCTCTTAGAAGTGTAAATAAAGTTTTAAAAATGGGACAAACAGGCATGTATAAATTATATACGTGTGCGCAATTTTGTTATTTGATCCATTTAGTACGCCATACGATGAAGCATAGATCTAGAATTACATTTATACACACTAAAACTGAATTAGCTAGAGCTATATGCGCATTTCTTTTTTCACTCGGAATTTCAACAAAGCCACAGTGTTTTACAAGGTATATCATTACATTTTTATTCATCTGTATCGTCTTTTAACCTTTTTCAAACGACTATTCATAAAATTTGAAAACAGCTTCAGACGACGAATGTAGATCTAGAAGGCTAGAATTTGGGATTTATCTAAACTACATTATTGCACAGAAAATATTGAGTCAAAAGAAAAAAAATGATGGTTATCAGAATTTACTTCTTTTGCTTCAATGATGTCTCTAAAACTGTTTTTTTTTCAACGGATGTTCTCTTCTCACACATCTCCAGTAAGTCGCGTTCGGACGTTGTCCTAATACAACTTCAAGTTTTTTTTAACATCGGCAGATCCAGACACTTTTACCGAAAGGAAAGGCATGTTTTCGCGTGGGTGGGAGGGGGCGAATGTATTGTCACATGAAAACTTCTTATAAAATCACGTTGATGAGCTATTTTTGTTTGCAAATTCGAGCCCCCATCCCCTCTGGAGCCACACATGTTCTTTCACGTCCAAAGCGGTTTCGATTTAATACCAACCATACCTTGTCCATACCTCGTATACCACGACTATACATCGGCTCTAACCTAATAGTCTTAAAATTCATGTACGATATTGGGCAGCACGAGGAGTCTGCTTTTGACACCTTTTCGCGCGTGCTCGGACAGTTATGAGGAGCGTGACCGGGTTGTAACTTTTAACCTATTGACAAAGTATGTACAAGATAGCTTCTCTCCGCGCAGAGGTCAACGACCAAACATCGCATTCGACAGTAGGTCTAGAACACCTACTTTATCCATTACCAAACCACAAAATTTTAGGGCTGTCCAAATTGAAAGATCTTGCAGACGACAATTTTATGTGAATGGAATTTTTAATTTCTATGTCTTTTGTATAAGAAAAAACATCATGGGAAATAGAGAAATTTCTTGTCACAAGCAATTTCTTTATTTTCCACAATGTTTTCCATTGCAATTATTTTGTGGGGAGTCAAAAAGAGTCATTGCGTGGTAATGGGTTAACATTGACAATGGGTAGACCGAATTTTCCTCATTTTACACTAAAAAAGGGAAATAGCCTACCAATTAAGCCCCCTCCCATTAGTCACCCCAACATGAAATTGCTTCCTACGGGCCGATGGATGGATATAAGGGCAGACGGATAGACAGAGGAACGAACAGAAGACAGTCGGGAAGACCAACAGTCGGACATACGGACGGAGTGGTGTCAGTCTGTTAGATTTATATAACCCATTACCACACAATGACTCATGTCGACTCCATACAAGATAATGGCTTTGAAAAACATTGTGGGAAATGAAGAAATTGCTTGTAACAAGCAATTTCTTCATTTCCCACAATTTTTTTCTACCCAGAAAGATCAAAGAATGCGAAATTTCATTCAATTCATATTGTCGTCTGAAGCATCTTTGAATTTGGACAAGTTTAAAATTTCGCCGTTTGGTAATGGGTCAAAGAAAGTTTTTTCTCTCTACCCCGAGCATCTTAGTGAACATGTGTTCCAAACCAAGGGAAAGTACGGGATTACTGCATTTCTGATGTTTAGATAGGTCCCATTCAAAACCGGCTGCAGGTGACAAATGTGTTGTTGATAGAAATAAAATTTGTGTAAGCTATGTACAGCATACAAGGACTGATTGGGGGAGAGGGGTCCAAGCCCATATGATGGCTTTAAATGTGTTTTCTAAAACTTGAAATTATGTAACATTATACTAACGTCAAAATTTAATTTTCGGAAAATGCCAGTAGGAGGTCCGGACCCCCCGACCCCCTCTAGATCCGTCACGGGCATGACAATTACTGAGACAAAATGAAAAAAAAAATGTTTGTTATCAATGTTTTCCAATGACTTCTCTTTTATGGACGCCAAAACCAGAGGTGCGTTCTTTAGAGCGAGATTTCTCGGGATATCTTGAGATTTCTTAAGATATTTTAGGATAAGGCGTTCTGTAGAGCAAGATTTTTAAGACGCTCAATGGGAGGCGCCATTACCCTATACTTCGTGCTGAACCCCTCGGTCAACTCTGTACAAACAATATAAAAGAGATTTAACCGAGTTGTTCCGAACGCTCCATATTTCATAAACCGCGGTGTTCCGAATGCTCCATACTTTATACAAATGACGTCATGATGACGTCATTTGTATAAATATGGAGCATTCGGAACAGCTCGGTCAAAGTCTTGGTCGTAATTTTAAACGCTTCATCCAAAACATCTTAAGAAATCTTAAAAAATCTCGCTCAGGTCTTGTTTTGGAAATGGTTAATCTAGCTGGGATCCAGAAAAGGGACCTTTATTGCATATCGTCGGCTACATTCGAAACTGTCGTAACTACAACTTGAATAAGCTGTAGTTACGGCATTTTCGAATGTAACCGACGATATGAGACAAACATTGATCCAGATCAGCCAGTATATACGCACATCTGATCAAATATCAATGTTGTTCCCAAATACTAGTAGCAGCCATTAACAAATCTGGGAGAGTAGCATAGGTCATAACCAGGTTGCTTTTAGGCACAGAATGAGCTAGAAGCATATCGGCCTCAAATATCATAAGGGCTCTTATTCCAGATAATGACTCGTCTGGTTTCTGTCGGTCCACGTTTTCACAAAAGGGGTTAATTTGACTCATGGCTCCTTAGTACCAACATTATAAACCATTACCAAAACAAAACCCGTTTTGACGTCCCCTTTAGAAAGAGGCTTGAGAAAACATTGACGCAAAAGAAGAAAATGCTGATAATCATCATTTTCTCTTTTTGTTTCAATGCATTCTTTACTAAACTGTACAGAAATCATATCATCATAAACAACCATTTTGTCACATGCAGCAACTTTCAAAACGGCCAATAAAATTGTGTTCGTTGGGCAAGGGTTAGATTGCATGCTATGAGTCAAATGTGCGGTGGAGATTGTGCATCATGGGATGGATAATAACTACAGACAAAATAGCATAGATTCTGTTAAGATTTTTGCAATAACTTGCTTAATTCTGTGTCAATTTTCAAAAGGCTTGTTGCATGTAGTGAGCTCTCTCCTCGGATGTATGACTTACTAGAAATCTTTAGAAAATACTTTTCCAAATTATTTAGAAAGCGAAATGATAAATTAGCCCCGCTTCGGGAAAGAAATTTTGAAAGAACTTTCTTAATTCTGCGTCGAGTTCTTTCCTCAGATGTATGACTTATTTTTAAACTTCTAGTACTTTTACCATAATTTGATCCAAGTCGACCAGGAAAACGATATAATATTATCAGAGGGAAGAGCGCATTAAGGCGGGCTACATGCAACAAACCGTTTGAAAATTGACACAGAAATAAGAAAGTTATCGCAAAATGTCTTACCTGAAGCGAGGCAAATTTTCCCGTAGATTTAATAATCCATCATCCCATTATGCACAATCTCCACAGTGCTATGGTGTTCACAAACTGCGTCTTTGACAGAAAAACATACCAGAACAAGAGCCGTCGGTCTATACAAAGAAGTAAAGGCATTTCCCCTCGACAGTTGCTGCCCAGGCCAGACAATAGGAATGGTTTATGATAAATGACCTGGCAGAGCATATCTAGCTATTAGTTAGAGACGCTCTGTCATGTCATTTTCATTAGCTAAAACACTTGGTTTCTGTCGTCCATGTTTCCTTTCTGCGTCTTTGACGAGAACATAGGCCGTCGGTTTCATTAGCTAAAACACTTGGTTTCTGTCGTCCATGTTTCCTTTCTGCGTCTTTGACGAGAACATAGGCCGTCGGCATCTACAAAGATAGTCCCCCTCGACAATTGCTAATCTGGCTAGACAATAAGAATAGCTCACGATAAATGATCTGATAGAGCATCTCTAGTTAGATCTCTAGTTACTAGCTAGAGATACTCTGCCAGGTCAGTCACTTATTAAGAGCTATAAACAATTGTTTGACAGAAACAATGGCGGAACAAGAGACGTCGGTCCCTACAAAGATAACACCTCGGAGACAGTTGCTGGTGGAGCATGACGGGGCCTACCACTGGAAGGGTACCGAGTTCGAGAAAGCCAAGAACTTCAGATGTAGAGACACCGACATCTGGGTCTGCAGTTACCCCAGATCAGGTTGGTATTGCTGATTCCATTTGACATGGCACTGACAATTATATAAACATGATCATATTATGCAGAAAGCCTAACATGCACCAAAATAGTACACGGATATGAAAGGAATGTAAGAAAACACAAGCGAACTGTTAGAACCGGAGAAGGCTTAGGTATTCAATTTATGATGATAAATACTAAATCTACGCCATGTCAAATGGAACCATTTATACCCACACTCTAGCACACAGTTCATTAACCCATTACCAGACGGCAAAATAATAGACTTGTCCAAATTCAAAGATGCGGAAGACGAAAATTTCAAGTGAATGGAATTTAACACTTTTTTTTATATTTTGTGTAGAAAACACTGTGAGATTTTTTTTTTCATTTCCCATAATGTTTTCCGAAGTCTTTATCTTGCAGGCGTCTAAAAGCGTCAATGTGTGGTAATTGGTTGATTCCCTCCCGGTTCATTCTATGGGGGGTTCGGAAATTATGACACTCATGAGGAAATTATGTAAAAATGGTATCAAAATGACAGTTAGGAGTAATTAATACGAGATGAGAATTAAAAGATTTATCTCCTTTCCAAAGTCCGAGATACCAGTGATTCACTTTGCTGAAGTTTAAATCTATTGCCAAAACGGTTGTATTTTAGATGGTCCAAATTTAACATTATTGTGGACGACTATTTCAAGTGCATGTAATTGTACTCTTTTTGATCTTCATCGGTGGAAAACATAGTGGGAAATGAAGAAATTGCTTGTCATTTATAAGAAATTTCTTTGTTTTCGATAATGTGTTCCAAAACCATTATCTCGTGGGATGTCAAAGAGAATCAGTAGGCCTATGTGGGAAAGGGCTATAGCTTGTTTCCATGTATATTTGTGATAAGAATGATGAATAATAAGACACGTTAGCATTGGAAAAAAGAGAAACGAAACATTTGATCAGACTTTTCAAAACCAGACTGCCTTTCTTGCGTATTTATCCCTATTCCAGGAACTACTTTGACTCAGCAGACAACCTACCTGATCAAAACTCTAGATTTTGTTAAAGGTTCGACTATACTGCTGGATGATCGTTTCCCACAGTTTGAGTTTAAAGCTGAGAGGTCTAAGACCTATAGGTAATGTTTAATTACAATACACGGGTACAAACAAGGGTCGCATTTCTCATAAAGTTTTGTTAAAATGTGTTGATTTTAATTGAAGTTCAATTTTTTAACCAACATTGTGTTTTAAAAAACTCGCTCGCAACGTTGAAAGCGAAATTCTGTGAACAAATATAGCTGCCGTATGATATTCTCTACCACTGATTGAAGCCTCTATTCACATGTCGGTAGACAATAAGTGACAGTGAAAACTATAAGGCGATGATGGCGTCAAATACAAAGAAGTAGCATTTTCATGTTTTAAGTACAGAAATTAAATCGGTCGAGGTGACAGTATTGGTAAGAGAAATTACAAGAATCAATGCATAGGTGCTCGAGCTAATTCATGACTGAAAAAAGTTAAAATTACTTAAAATTCTATAAAGGTATTCCATCCATCATTAGATATAAACACATCGTGTAACTTTGGGCGTCATCCGTAGAAACGGAATTTGACGATAGTGCCCCTCGTCCATTTTCGGGGATCATACGTGGCGACGGAAATTGACGAGGGATACCCTCGTCAATTTCTGTTATTAGGGATTACAACCGAAGATGCACGAATTATTTTGTAGTTAGTGATGGGTTGTAATACCTAAAACAATCTAACACAGGATGGCTTGCAACAAGGGATCAAAAATAGGTTTTCTTTAAATTCTGTGGATTATTTTGATCAGATCTTTGCAGAAAAAGTAAGATCTATTTTACTTCAAAAAAAGCTTCTCGTGTCAATTTACCCCACCCACTTTGTTAGCCATTATCTCCAAAAATAAAACCTCATCAGATTATTCACACATACAGATTAAAGACATCATGTAACCCTATCAATCCACAGAATTGAAAAAAAAATCTATTTTTGAGCCCTTGTTGCATGCTGCTTTTTAACCCATGGATCCTTTCTTGTTACAGGGGTGTTGATTATGTTGATCAACTTCCAGAGGACGAGCCACGATTTATAAAGTGCCATTTACACTATCGTCATCTGCCTACAGAGCTACAGGCTGGGAAAGGGAAGGTTCGTGAAAATTATTATACTAAAATTACTAAAACGGTGCCTTATAACACGGTGTATAATCACGTGACTCAGATTTTTAGAAAATCATTGTTAGTACTTGACCGATTTGAATTCGGTTTGAAGCAGGGAAGATGTGAAAATTCCAGGAATAAACTAGACGTGCTGGAATTTAGAAAAATCAACTGATAAAAGAGTTGTTGAAGATCAACCAAAATATTTTTAAGCTGATTTTCCAAATATCGATTACCTATTTAATGCTTGACTTCTGTCCACCTTCTCTGCTTCAAATCGAATTAAAATCAGTCCCGTATTAATTAACCCTTTCCCAAACGACAAAATTTTAGGGTGATCCATTTCAAAAACTGCGACAAATGACAAAATGTATGTTATGAAAGATGAGATTTGTGTAAAATATGGCATAGAAAATATTGAGGCAAAAGGAGAAACTGCTGGTTATCAGCAGTTTCTTCTTTTGTTTCAATGTTTTCCCAATCGATTTCTATTAGGGACGTCAAAACCAGGTCTTGTTTGGGAAAGGGTTAACAAAATTATCGTGATATCACGTAATTATCCACCGTATATAAACAACGTGAATAACGTGACACAACAATTGCAGAAAGTCTTCAATAATTCTGTTAGTATGTGAGTAATTCTAATTTGTTTTTGAAGTAGAGAATGTGTATGAATGTCATGGATTTTCTGTATGTGGTGGATATTTAACCCTTTCCCAAACAAGACCTGGTTTTGACGTCTCTGATATTAATGGCTTGGGAAAACATTGAGACAAAAGTAGAAACTGCTGATAACCAACAGTTTCTCCTTTTGTCTCAATATTTTTTATGCCATATTTTACACAAATGCTTTCTTTGATAACACCCATTTTGTCATTTGTGGCAGTTTTTTTAAGTGGATCACCCTAAAATTTTGTCGTTTGGAAAGGGTTAAACACCTCGTGATAGAAACGATTACTGACAACTACACGAAGTTTTCGTTGGTCATCAATATTCCTTTGATCGTGAGCTGTTTTAAAGATACACCACATCCAGAAAATCGCCCGTGTATTAGTCCCCTCGTCCCCAAACTATTCTAAGCGGTTATAGATACAGTTATTTAAGGACCCCCCCCCCTCCCCCCTTACACACACGCACACACACAAAAGGAAAACAACAACAACAACAACAACAACAACAACAACAACAACCCCCACATACACACAATTGTTGTTGTGTCACGTTATTTCCCAAAGAGTAAAGGCATTCGACTTATACTTGTTTCAAGATAAGGTTTCCATCCGTTAATGGTCAATGCTGTTCTCAAAGAGCATTCAAATGTCATTTGATAAAAGCCTTGGATTATTGATTTATTATAGTATTAGGTTTTCTCAAAGTCTGTGTTTTTTGTTTGTCGTTAATATTTCCCAAATTTTGGCCAGGGTCGTTTTCCTAAAATTACTCACGAAAAGCCCTGCACATGCATATGAATTTCTATTAAAACAGAAAAGGTTTTACATTGTTTATGATTATATGTGTAATTCATTGCAAAAGTCATTTCCTTTGCAATATAATTATACTGAACAAAAGTGAAAACGCTACACTGCAAGATTCCTTATTTCTGGAAAGGTATCGAACTGAAAGCATGAAATATATTTTGACGTTATTTCCCAGGCTTTCAGCAATCGTTTTGTAGAAATTCCATTGCCTTGTCTCTTTTAAGGTCAGAGTTACAGCCCTTAATGCGTTTAGAGCTAATTTTTCATGCGCAGAAAACGCTTCATTATTTTTTCGGAATTTGTCATATCAGGGTTGCCAAAAAAAAAAAAAAAAAAAAAAAAAAAAAAAAAAAAAAAAAAAAAAAAAAACACTTAAAATCTCACTTATCTCTTGTTGCAAGCTCTAAAATCAAAGTCTAATCTGTCGATTTTGCGAATTACCCCCCTTTTACATAAACAAATAGGGAATTTAAAATGTTTTGTATTCACAAATGTATCACGGTTTTCGATTGGAATTTTTTGCAACATCACACAGGCCTTACAGGGGATTTTTGAATCATTTCTTCGACTAGGATTGTACCCAGATGTCCATGCAATAGCGATTTCAATTTCCTATGGAGATAACGTTGTAAAATCTCCAAGCTTTGGAACATAATGAAAATTCTGCTTTTTAAACATCATTTTCTTAACGCCGAAACAATGTTACGCAAGCTTCTTTACATTTCCTGACTGGTAACTTGTCAGACTACCATTTCGTGCAGTCCGGCATAGTTTACACTCTTCTGCTTAGATTTCTGAAGGTTTAAAGGGATAATAGCTGTGAAAAAGGAAGAAATACCACAAAAAAATATTTTTTGTGTTATCGAGGTCTAATCATCTGATATTATGAAAGGAGTCTTTTCCGCCTGTAACAGAAATGTGTTTTTGCGTATTTTCCCCCTTTTACAATGTATGTCAGTAGGTAATGTTTACAATTTCAAGTGCGAGTCGGAATTATCCGAGTTCTGAACGGTAAAATACGAAAATCAACGGAATTTATTTTCAAATCGTGTGCACGCATTGAAATGACGTCAGAGAATATAAACAGTAATATTG
Organism: Fragum sueziense; assembly: GCA_963680895.1. Classification (NCBI taxonomy): domain Eukaryota; kingdom Metazoa; phylum Mollusca; class Bivalvia; order Cardiida; family Cardiidae; genus Fragum; species Fragum sueziense. The sequence goes on along the minus strand of OY804602.1, from coordinate 16,448,363 downwards.
CAAAATGTGACCTGTCTCGGTAAAAGGGATCTTCTGGTAATTGTTAAAGTACCAGTCCTTGTCAATCTATGAAGACTGCAAAGACTACCCAGGATCGGAACTTTTTACTCTAAGTTAGTTTTCTGAATCAAGATTGTTCTTCCTATCTACCTATAATATATTAAATATCCGATTTCAAAATTCGAATGAAGTTGGTGTCCGATAGATGTTATCTCAAAATTCAGTTTTCAACTAACTTCATAGAAGCACGCCTTTAGCGTGACGGGACACGTTAATACGGATGAGCACTGACTCTTTCCCAAACATGACCTTGTTTGAATGCCCTTACTAAAAAGAGTTCAAAAAGCATTCGTGCAATCTGAGGAAACGCTGATAACCAACATTTCCCCCTATTGCCTAGATATTTCACCAGCAGTATTTTACTAAACCCTATGTTTATATACTCATTTTGTCGTCTACAAAACATTCAATATTCCAATTTATGAAAAGTTAAAATTATTGCCGCATGGGAAAGGGTTAAGTACAACAATTTACTTCAATTTGAGGTTAACCCTTTCCCATACAAAACCTGATTCGGACGCCCCTATTTGCTAAAGCTGAGGAACCACCGTGACAAAAGAAAGGAATGCTTATTATTAGCAGTTTCTCCTTTTGCCTTTATATTGTCTAAGCTATTTCTTAAATATTTTACATTTTCAATGCCATTTATTTTGCAGTTTGGATCCGATTTCAATTGGAAATGGAAACATTTATTTTTTGTCGTTTTGGGAAAGGGTTTAACATTATTCATAAGAAAGCACGCACTGGAATCCCGTGGAAATCGAAATGTTTCAAATTTGTGACCCGTCATGTTAAAAGGGACCGTATGGGAAGCGTGGAAAGTATCGACCTTGGTCAGTCTGATCTGACTGCGCAGACTGACTAGGATCGGAACTTTTGATTCAAAGGTTATTTTCTGAATCTAGAATGGTTTATACATCTTACCTTATTTACATTTTCCAGAAGCAAAAAATGATTGACATCTGTTGAGTCTGGTTCATTTCGCAAAATTTGATTTTATAGACTTCCCATTAGGCCCTTTTCTGCGTGACGGGCAACATTCATGAAATAACGGGAACTCATTTAAATTTGTGACGCACATTTTCCTGTGTATCACATGATCAACCGACTGTATACGGATGTTCACGGCTGTGACAAGTACCCGTTATGCTAAATTTAGCCAGGAATGTAAACATACTTTGAGCGCCGTGGAAATGTGAGAATACCAACATTTATACGCTTGTTGTGGGTAAACCGCGCATGGTTACTCGCTTGAAATACGGTCTTTCTGCATCTTTTTGTTCATACTTTAAAAAGGTAAACCTTTTTTTAGGCAAATATACAGTTTTTTCACAGCTATTATCCCTTTAAATTGTGTAAAATTTCCGTTCAAATTGTACACATGAAAAACGGACCCCTGTCACACTTTAAGGGTCCGTTCTTCATCCCTGTAATTAAGATTCACAAAAGGTTTAGTGCTTGGCACAACCAGGTCAATGAACAATGCGAAATACTTTCATTTAATTTTTTTACTAGTTGTATTTAGAAAAAAATATGACAAGCAAATAGGTGTAGCGTTTTCACTTTTGTTCAGTATATATAGTTACACAATTCCTTTGAAACAGACAAAAAGATACTTTAATTAGTGTTTATGATTACAGATAATTTACATCGTAAGAAACCCCAAATCTGCGGTACCGTCTCTGTTCAGACTTCTCAGTTTCATGAACATGCCTCCAGCTGCATCATTGAGGGAGTACTTAGAGAGGTTTCTCACAGGAAAAGATGGTACGAGCATCCAATATTTACTTTTGTTTTAAAGTTCGCTGTATGATTATTAAATTCATGAGTTTATTATGAATGATTCACATAGTGTGCATCTGAGCCGATGCTTGAGAGAATTAATCGTTAACCCATTACCAAACAATAAAATTTTAGCGTGATCTAAATTGAAAGATCCTGCAGACGACAATTTCAAGTGAATGAAACTTCACTTTTTTCGGTCTTTTTACATAGAAAACATTGTGGGAAATGAAGAAATTGCTTGTCACAAGCAATTTCTTCATTTTCCACTTTGTTTTCCAAAGCCTTTATCTCTTGGGGAGTCAAAAAGAGTCACTGTGTGGTAATGGGTTAACATGTGTGGGTTAGCAACCGGAGGTTTGGTAAGAATGTTGTGGTAGCACTGGTATGAGAAAAGCCAGGAATCCATGGTTAGATGTTCCAGCCATTGCAATATGACCATGTTAGTTGAAAGAGGCGTTAAACCCAAATCAATCCCAATGTGCATTCCCGTCTGTTCTCTCGATCTCCGCGAGATTTCAGTAACGGAGAATGCATATAGACAAGTAAGAAAACTCAGCAAATAGACACGTTTGATTTGACAAAACTGTTTAGAAAAAAACGAACAGCTCATTCATCCTATGGAACTGTTCCATAATTAGTTTATGTACTTTTCAGTGTACGTCTGTCCCTGGGGACCCCATGTGACAGAATACTGGGAACACAGAAATGACCAAAATGTACTGTTTCTGCAGTTTGAACAAACTATAAAGGTATTTCTTAGTTAACTATCTTGTTATTCATATCTCGGTTAATGTATTTACCATTCTGATTCTCAGATCACTCTATTTCTCTGCTTTTCTTCAAAAACGTCGAGTTAAGACGACACTAGCTAAGGGAAGGTAAAGTTTTTTATTATTACTTTTCATCGTAAATCCGAATCATGTGTTGTCGATGCTCGTTTGAATCGTCGCAATAAGACGATTCCCACGAGCACCAAAAACTGCAGAGGGTTGTGAAATAATAAATGCTGTTTTGAAGTTTGAATCGTATCTCTGGCCCCAATTCAATGAGTACCGACAACACACGATATGAAAACAATCTTGGAATATTTTGCAGTTTGAAAATCCATTAGTCATTATAATGTGTCGCTCTTTATATCGCTAGGATCGGGCGGGTACAGTGAAGAGAATAGCTGACTTTCTGGATGTAACGTTAACAGAGGAAGATATTAACAGAGTCGTACAGGAAACGACAATTGAGAGCATGAAAGCCAACAAATCAGTCAACTTCGCCCATTTTGAAGATAAATACACCACGGACAAGTCTTTTGGAGGATTTATAAATAAAGGTTACAGTGACTGTTTTACTTTATTTTGTTCATTTTTGTGTTATGGTAATCGATATCAATGTTGACTCCTTAATACTTCCGTAACGTTACGACATTTGATAATAATATTGACTCTTTTATACTTCATTAATGTTATCTTATGGCATTTGATATCAGTGCTGTTTCTTAAAATTTTTCGTAATATTATGGCATTTGATATCAATGTTGTTTCTTTAATACTTTCTTAACGTTGTGGCATTTCGTAATGTTATTGCATTTGATATCAATGTTGACTTTTTGATACTTTTTAGTGTTAGGGTATGATAATTGATATCGATGTTGACTCTATAATACTGGTAAGCGACTCAGCTATGAAAGTATCATTTTTGGCGAAATTTCGTCCTGACCCTTTCCCCACAACAGATAACATTGATGTCGTCAGACAAGGTTATACATTTGTGACCCGTCACACTAAAAGGTACCTTCTGTAAAATCTGTTATACTTAAGGTAGAACCGGATACTTTTAAAACTTTAAGCTACGGCCATAAATTTGATATCTTTGGAAACTAGAAGCTATTTCTGGTTCCAATCCGATATTCATTTCCTCGTTCATGTCGTGACGACGTTACCATGACGACGTCAACATAGGTACCTCGCACGTTTTTTACGTCGAATTTCTATAGCCCGGAAATGCACAAAACAGCGTTTTAGTCGGGCAATTTCAACGTCACAACAATGAAAATTACATTGATGGAAAGATCTTTTCAAACCTAATAAAATGATACAAGGATCAATTATTTCGGACTGATGACGCAGAAATAAACAACTTACTTTCATCTTTTTTCCGCGTCAGATTTCGAGGAAAAACTAACTTTAGAGCAGAATGTCGTAAAATTGGCCAGAACGATTTTTGCCATTTTTCATTATTATATTGCACGCTCATATTGTAAGCATTTGGCAAGAAATCAGAAAAATTCACCGTACCGATTTTTAATAAAACATTTTTAATATTGTTGGTATGCGTCAAAGTTATGCAGTCGGGCGTCAGCAAATTTCGACGAAAAATCACTTTATGAAGGAATTTCGTGATATTGGCCAACGTGATTTTAAATTATTTTATTTTGCATCCATATTGCAGCAGAAATGCAAAAAATCAGAAAAGTCTATTGTATAGTTTTTTAATACAACGTGTTTGAATGTTTTAGGTATAAATCAAAATTTACACAGTCGGACGTCGACGTCGAAATTACGTACGTTGATGAGCATGAGCAACAAGGATGAACACACACCAGGATTTAAAACTGCGCCACGAGAAAAAAAAACTTATGCAAATGCAGTTACATGGAATTCGCGTATTTTATTCCATAAAAAATATTGAAATAAAAAAGAGAAATTGTGACTATCGCTATTTTCTTCTTTTCGCTAAACGTTTTCTCAAACAATTTTGGTCGAAACGTCAAAATCACATCGTAGAACTTTAGATAATGGTCAATTGTAACATTTGGGTTGAAGTAAAAACATTTATAAATTCTGACTGTGCATATATGATAGAGTCTTTGTTTATTTTTCATCGATGGCGTTTTAACGAGATATTAGATAAGCTGCATTTACTAAGTACTGCGATTTTGATATTAGAAATGAAACAAAAAGTATCCGATAGAAATTGATGCAATGCGAAAAACATTATTTTTTGATATTGCGATGTTATGCATGTTCGCATTAAATTTTATTTATTTTATTCATTCCATTCATTTTATTATTTTTACATTTTCTATTTTGCCACATCATGCGACCAGAAGTGGTTTAATTATTCTATGACATTTTTTAATGTTGGTTACCAATATTTTCCGCATATTCTTTTTCGAAATCATCATTTCAATCCCGTTTTCGTTTTCCCCTCGAATAGGCTTTCGTGAGCGTGTCGACTATTATCCCGATTCTGTACTTCTTGCTAGGTATTTACTTAGACAATAGATATTTACTTTCGCTGTCCGACTAATTGAGTACACAAATGTGGTCTCCTTGGGCAGTTTGAAAACCCAGGCGCGTCTGCATCCTTGTTGCTCGTCAACGTACGTAGTTTCAAAACCGACGTCGACGTCCGACTGTGCAAATTTTGATTGATACCTAATGTATTCAAACACGTTTTATTAAAAAAACGATACATTAAACTTTTCTGATTTTTTGCGTAGCACCTACAATATGGATGTAAAATGAAATAATGTAAAGTCCTTCTAGTCAATTTTACGAAAATCCGTCGTAAAGTGATTTTTCGTCGAAATTTGCCGACGCCCGATTGCATAACTTTGACGCATACCAACAATATTTGAATATGTTTTATTAAAAATCGGTACGGTGAATTTTTCTGATTTCTTGCCAAATGCATACAATATGAGCGTGCAATATAATAATGAAAAATGGCAAAAATCGTTCTGGCAATTTTTACCAAATTCTGCTCTAAAGTTAGTTTTTCCTCGAAATCTGACGCGGAAAAAAATGAAAGTAAGTTGTTTATTTCTGCGTCGTCAGTCCGAAATATTTGATTCTTGTATCATCTTATTACGTTTGAAAAGATCTTTCCATCGATGTAATTTTCATTGTCCTGACGTTGAAATTACCCGACTAAAACGTTGTTTTGTGCATTTTCGGGCTATAGAAATTCGACGTAAAAAACGTGCGAGGTACCTTTGTTGACGTCGTCGTGGTAACGTCGTCACGACATGAAAGAGGAAATGAATATCGGATTTGAACCAGAAATAGCTTCTAGTTTCCAAAGATATCAAATTTATGACCGTAGCTTAAAGTTTTAATAGTATCCGGTTCTACCTTAAGGTATTCGCACACTAATGGACGTCAAAAATCATCGGCAAATGTCGACATATGTCGACATTTTCCGTATTTTCTTTCAAATATTTTTTCCAAAGGAAATTATTTGTGTTAGTATAATTAAATCCATTTGTTCCAATATTTTAGAGTTTTAAAGATAAAATGTTGAAAAAAAATAACCTCTTAATGCATTTATCTTGAAACAAAAGTTAAAATTCAGGATTTGTTTCGATGACGTCATAACGTCGCCGCCAAAAAATACGACGTCGTTCCCGCGTTCTGTATAATTGACGTCGACGCGTGTAGAGCTTGTTGTCATACAATTAAAACCAAATTGTAGGGAAATCGGTTAATAGATTTGTAAATGGACGATTTTTAAGTGATTTATAATTCAATTTTCAGTTTAACCTCTTCACAAAATCATGTCCGAAAGGATAGATAGTTAAAGCAAAATAAAATTTAACATGTTCTTTGTGTGTGTCAAAAAAGGCACAAGGCATGTTACCATGGCGACTTCTTTAATTTTGGACGGCGAACCTGTCCTATTCTTGTGTATTTACTTCCTACACCTGTGTAGATATTTTTCAAGTTCTGATTAGAAAGGCCCCACTAATACTTAATGTAGAATGGCTTTTTAAATATGACAACCCAAATAATTTCAAACAGATTTTCAAGAGAATTTTGTTGCTATGCACTCCGACTTTTGCATTTTTCCCAATATCAATAGTTGCCAAAATATGTCAAGAGCAATTTTTATAGTAGTATATTCAATAAACTCTTGTTTGGTGCATAAATTATAGATGTTTCTGGAAAATGTCACTTTTTATTCAGTTTTGAACATATGTTACTCAGTGCACGAAAAGCCCATTTTTCATATCGGTATGATAAATCTTAAATTTGTCATAAAATTGTAAAATTTCGGTCAAATTCCCTTATTTTTTCAGAAATGGTGTCTCTTTGTGTGTAGATTGAAAAAATAAAGTGATCCACCCCGTAGAATTTTATGCTCATTAGTGTGTGAATACCTTAAACTAAATTTCGTGACACAGACTTAGAAGGCGTCATCTATACGTAAACTTTGTAAAATTAAACATAAAAAGAGACAATGAAAAGTCTAGATCCAGTAAATTACATCAGGGTTAAAAGTCTCGACCCTAGTCAGTCTGCGCAGACTGACTAGTGCCCAATACTTTTCACTCTTTACATAACACTCCTTTTAGTGTGACAGGTCACATTTTTTCTGTTATTCAGGTGAGGTGACAGGATGGCGAAAGTTTATACCCGAGGACCTCATACCAAAATTTGATGAGATGATTGAACGAGAGATTGGACATACGGATATTAGATTTGCTGATTGACATTGCTGATGATGATGCTACTGCGCTTGTGTTCTCGTTAGGATGGGATTTGACAAATCGAATTTACAATGCCTTTTCCCTACCCCTTCTATATGTTTATTATGGGCTTATCTGGTACATACTTGGACAGCAATTCGAGATTTATTACAAATACTCATTAATTTTATTGTAAATCACACATATTCACTATTCCGAAAACAAATACATGTTTAGCATAATTCATTATGAAAGGGCATGATTATTTTTTTTTTCTTTCAAAAAATCACAATACTTGATTGACCAAAAAGTTAAACTTGTGTATTATCGTCGATGCACCAACTTAGAGGTGACGTAACTTGATTTCATAATGATGAATATAAATTCCTCCTGTGCTGCTTTCAAAGGAGTCCATCTCCAAATTACCTTACGACCTATAAAATAAATTTTGTTACATTGACCACTCTAGGAAACTGAGATGATTTCTGGTCTACGTAGATTTTTCCTTCATTGACATTTGGTGAAAATAATTAAAATCATATGGCCTATCACTTAAACAATTTGACAATCCGATTAAAGCCAGATGTTTCATCTTATTTCATACAATAACATCTGACAGTCACCAGTTAGAGGCCATCTTCTATGATCTAGGGAAAACTGAAATCTTTTGTTGCATATGGCAATCCATGAAAAGCATGTGAAAAAACTCGGTTCTGCACTAAAGTGAGATGCTAGCACGTGATATTTTTAGTTTTTTTAGTTTTCATAATTTGGTTAAACGTTAAAGATCTATTTGATTGGTCAGAGGAAAAGGTAATTGAAGATGGCCCCAAACGGGTGTCTGTCAGGTGGTATTTTAGATAACGATACCATCGGATGTTATTCAGATTTTGATCAACAAAAATCGTAGATATAATGTAATTTCTGTAAGGAATTGAAGAACTGTTATCAAAATATATAGCAAAAAGGCAAATATGTGGATGTTCGAGAGTTGATTGATAAATTCATGGTATTTCTTTCTCTATAGCTCAGGTGAGCATTTGTGGTAAGGTGGATGTCCGTCGTCCGTTGTCCTTCGTCAACATTTACCTAGTATGCACTCTAGAAGTCCCATTTTTGCCCGATCAACCTGAAATTTGGTCAGAATGATTGTCTTGATATCATCTCGATCGAATTCGACCTACTGGGGTCAAAAACTAGGCCACGCGGTCAAATCTTAGAAAAACCTTGTATGCATTCTTTATGCCATTTTTTGCCCGACCAAGCTGATATTTGCTCAGAAAGATATGTTGATGAAATCTTGGACGAGTTTGAAATTAGGCCAACTTTGGTAAAAGTAGTAGGTCATGGAGTCAAATGTTAAAAAAAAACCTTGTATGCACTCTAGAGACCATATTTTTCGCCTGATAAATGTGATATTTGGTCAGAATTATTATCTAGATAAATTCTCGGACGACTTTGAAATTGGGTCAACTGAGGTCAAAAAGTAGGTCATAGGGTCAAATCTTTTAAAAAGTGATTGTAGGCACACTAGAGGCCACATTATTTGTCCGATCAACCTAAAATTTTGTCAGAATAATTGTTTTGATGTTTTTCCATACAAATTTGAAATTGAGTAAACTGGGGTCATAAACTAGGTCACAAGGCCAAATCTCTGAAAAAAAGATGTATGCACTTTATGGGCTACATTTTTTGCCCGATCAACCTGACAGTTGGTCAGAATCACTGTCTTGATAAATGCTCGAATGAGTTTTAAACTAGGTCAACTGGGGTCAAAAAGTAGGTCATGAGGTCAGATTTTAGAAAAACCTTGTATGCACTCTAGAGACAACATTTTGTCCGATCAAGCTGATATTTGGTCAGAATAATTGTCTTAAGGATTTTCTTGATAATATAAAAAAAAATCGGAAAACTGGGATCAAAAACTATGTCCGTCAAATCAGGTGATCGATTTAGTGCCCCTATGGCCTTCTTGGTTTATTTCATGGTCAAAAATATTTAAATCAAATACAAGTAGAAAAATTCATGTCATACATTGGGGTATAACGACATTAATTTCTTCCCACCCATTTTCCCCATAGCAACACGTAAACGCGACGTTGCCTTTGACTTGTTTTAAAAAAAAAATGTGCAATTGAAAACCGTACCAGAGCACCATACCTTGTTCACCAAAACTTTAGAATCAATCTTACTTTTGATGGGTATTGTAAAGTCTTTTCCTGAAAATTTGTCGTTTTGTATTAAAGATTTACATGAACATATAGCTCAATCCTGATTTTCACATACCTGGCGTCATACACGGTGACATGGCGTTACGTGACGCTCTGGCGTTAGACAACCGTCCAGACATAGCTATATTAATGGTATCTGCAGAAATTTTATGTTAACATTTCGTGTTGATATTTTGCCTTCTTTATAAACAGATTTATTTTGATATTAAATCTCGATTTTGAATTACAGAATTTTATCGCCAATTTTTCAAACAGCCCTCGCGAGAAAATGTAAAATAAAAACAAACAAAACCGCAACATCAGCTATTGGTTCGCGAAGTCGAACAGATTTGAACGACACCAGAGGGTATATGGACGCTAGATCTCATTCGTTGATCAGTGGGTTTTGTCAAGCATTGTTTATCATGAAAAATAAAGTTATTTTTGTGTGATAGGCCTAATTACGCTGCAATTCAGGATTAATTACCCTTTCACGAACAAACCCAGGCCCCGGTTTCTCGAAAAAACTTAAGTACGCTCTCATGCTCAAATCTGAGCACTGTGCTCAAATCGCACGAAATCCACGTGGACTTCAATCGAACACCCTTCAACGTTGGAGAGTATTCCTTTGAAGTTGAACATGTTATCATGAGTATGTACTTAAGTTTTTTTCGAGAAACCGGGGCCTGGTTTGGACGTCCCTATTCCCTAAAAGTGATAGGCTTGGAAAAACATTACACTAAATAATAATTTTCTCCTTTTGCATGAGTATTTTATGTGATATATGATTCATAAATATCTTCCTCAACACCAATTTTATATTTTACAGCAGCTCTTAAATTGGAGACCTAGGCTACAATATAATTGTCGTTTGGGAAAAGGTTAATAAATAGATTCACAAAATGTTACTCTGCGTGCCAGCGCATAAATACGTTATCATAAATTTTACAAGCGCAGTCAAACCTTAACCCCTTCCCAAACAAGACCTGGTTTTGACGTCCTAATAGAAAAGACATAGGAAACATTGAAACAAAAGAAGAAACTGCTGATAATCAGCAGTTTCTCCTTTTGTTTCAATATTTTCTATGCCATATTTTGCACATAGATCTAGTCTATCTTTAAAAAATAGTATTTTGTTATTTGTATTGTGGCAGTTTTTGAAGTGGATCACCCTAAAATTTTGTAGTTTTGGAAAGGGTTAAAATATTAGATAATGGGATAATCAGTGGCAAAATATCTTTCATGGCCATGATTTTGGGTTAAGGCATATTGATATTTCTTCGGACATATATGTACATACGACACTGAGGGAATTTCAACAAGGCGACGGTGTCTGACGGTATATACTAACATTTTAACCCTTTCCCAAACGACAAAATTTTAGGGTGGTTCAAATTGAAAGAAGTTGCAGACGACATTTTCTAGTTGATAACGGTTAACATTTGGTTGTCTTTTTGGTTAGAAAACATTGTGGGAAATGAAGAAATTGCTTGTCACAAGCAATGTCTTCATTTTCCACAATGTTTTTCAAAGCTATTATCTTGTGGGGAGTCAAAAAGAGCCACTGTGTGGTAATGGGTTAATCATTTGTATCGTCTTTTATCATTTAACAAACGACGCATCATGAGACTATTTCAATCTTAATGTTGCTAGAGATCAGAGCATTGGCTCGTATTAAACATGCCATGAACAAGTTCAACACAGTCTTTTGTGCTCCATAAGTACTTAGACATATGTGACCCGTCACGCTAAAAGGGGCCTAATTCGAACTCCAAAAATCCATATTTTGACAGACTTGTCAGACTCAGCACAGGTCAACCAGACCCCGTTGCGAACAATGAACATATACAGGGTGTTTAATATTATGTGATACACTTTGAAACAATTGTTACTCCGTTGATACTATGGTTATAAGCAAAATGATTATACTTTTACAAAGTACATTTTGTATGCAATATATAACGTTCGGAAAAACGTTGACGTCATGACGTCATTAATGACTGCTACTTTCAAGATAGCGTTATCCATAGAAAAGTGTCACGAAATCGTAAAATTACACTATGAGCATCGTTATATAGTAGCTGTACTAAGAAGAATGAGGAAATTACACCTTGGCGACAGGAGGACAACTAGACCACAAGTAAGCAGAGTTATTAAACGATTTGAGCAGCATGTAAACGCATTGGACCAGAGACGTAAAAATCAAGGTCGCCCTAGGACGAGCAGGAGTACCGAGAATATTGCGGAGGTGAAGTAGGTAATAAGTGGAACACCACAGAGGTCAATACGAAGGTTTTTTTCTGATGTTAAAAATTCCAAGGTTTCAAGGTTTCAAGGTTTTAATTCAGACAAGACCCTTAACCAGGGTATATGTCCACAAACTTTTACAACATGTAACAATTAAAAATGCAAAACACATGAAGATGAAAGCTTCAAAAGTGACTAGAATTAGATTGACGACAAACGTAGGGCATCACAATGATTATTACCTAATGATGGTCGAGTTTCCAGATATTTAAGTGTTCCTGTTTTAACCATTCCCAAGCGAAGACAGATTCCTAGTGCTGCAGATTACATGAGAAATTAAGTATTTTTAATTCTAGAGAGCCCTGAGAGAAACGAGGGCAGTACTGGTGGGCAGCACCCCCTCCCCTCCCCCAGTGCTCTCATCTCTAAGTTCCTCAAAACAGTATCCTGTTCAGCCCATACCGAAACGGCAAAATTGCTCCAATTTGAAAGCTGTTGCAGCTGGTAATTCCATGTACATAATATAGAGGCAGACTTTGTGTGTAGTATAGCAAAGAGAACACTGAAACAATGGGAGAAAATGCTGGTCATCAGTATCCTCTCCCCCATCTCAGTGCTCTCCCAAACATTTATAATGAAGAATGTTTAATCCAGGTCAACCTTGCTCGGTAAATGGGCAAAAAAGAATCCAATTACAAACTCATCTTCAGTAGATCAAAATTTTAAACTGTGTCAATTTGGGAGCTACTGTATATGGCAATATTGTTTTTGGCAGGGATAGTATCCACTGACATTACAGAACAGTACAGCAACTTTTGCAAACACAAACACAAAAGAGGGACATGCCTGTTATCAGCAAATCCCTCCCCCGTATCGGTGTTCAGAGCCCCCTCGCAAAGTAACGTCACAACCAGGCTCCACTCGTGAAACGCAGTCACCTAATCACCAATTTCGCCCACAAAACAATAACTTTCTTGATCCACACTTATATATGAAAAGTTCAGCTGCTGATGTAAGCCGACACATTAAATGAATTTTGTTTGCACATCCAAGGATGGGCAACACTGATAACCATGGCACACTTTGTAATACCTGGAGTGTTATTCTGGTTCACCCTGACAGATCATTTATGATTCATGGTTTAGGATATATGACTATATATAACTTTAAGAGTATTTAAAATTTCCTTGCAAAATTTAGCAAGTTTGGACAGGGAATTTAAATCCTTAACATTCATGAGATTCTCAAAGCTAACTGCATTTGGACAATTCAACAAATCCCTAGGAATATAAGCTTTTTGTTGAACAGCAAAGTAGCTACACTCAAAAAGGTAATGGAATTCATCACCAAATCTGTCTGATAAGCATAAATGACACACTCTATCATCTCTCTCTATACCCCAAAATCTGCCTAATTCAATAGGCAATTTATGGTTTAACGTTCTAAATTGACACATAGCAGAAGCTAAATCATGAGGAAGCAGATTGAAATACTGCTCAAATACTAATTGGGACTTAAAAACTCTATAATTTAGACATTTAGAGGATTGAAAGACCGCTAGGGCCCATTCGTTTTTGTAATTGTCAACACGTTTAGCTTTGACCAGTTTAGCAATACCTTTAGGGATTTTCTCTTGATTCTGCCATAGATCTTGAAAGCCTGTTACATCAAGACAGTTCTTAATGGCTAATAACCACTTTGAATGGAATAGGTCTCTTTCATGCATTGACAGTATTATATTGTACAATTTATATGCAATTTTATCCTGTTTACCATTTAAAATACACTGCCAGAACCCTATCATTCTAGATTTGACTAAAATATCAATTGGGTATCTACCCAATTCACCTTGCAAGATGATATTAGGTGTTGATTTTTTAAGATTTAAAATTAGCTTGTAAAATTGAGAACATAGCCTTTCAAGGCAATCAGATTTTCTCCAGTGTCATATGTGTGTACAGGACTCTAAGGTTTAATCTTAAACTAACACACTACACAATACCAATGCTCCAACACAAGATTCATTTCTTTGGAGACGTAACGCCCTTGGCCACCCCACTCTCCGGATCTCATTCCTTTGGATTTTTTTCTCTGGGGTCATCTCAAGGACAGGGTTTACAAAGTGCAACCGAAATCAGCTGAAGAGCTTAAACTATCCATCAGACGCGAAATTAGAGAGACAACCAGTGACATGTGTCATAACGTGTGACGAATTTCATGAAACGTGGGAAGATGGTGCGACGTCATAATGGACGTCTTTTTGAGTACAGGTTGTAAATGGACTCTGTTTTCAAACGTTGCTTAAACATTTCATAGGTATGTGTTATGTGTAAAAACTCAACTTATGAAAATGTACACTATTTACCTTTAATTTGATATATTTTTCACTGCTATGGACATTCGCTCATGAAAGAGATGCTTGGTTTAATGTGTATCACATATTATGAAACACCCTGTACATGTAGTCAGATATGGAAAACATTCCGGATTTAAAAAAAATACATAAAAGTTAAAAGTCTCGGCCCTAGTCTGGCTGCGAGGACTGCCGAACGATCTACCACTGAATTAATCTGACATATTCTTCCGAACATAGCCAAATCGTCACAATATAGTTTACCTGATCGTGATTAATCAAAGTACTGATAGTACTGAAGGTCGGGAAATTGAGGTTTCTAAATACAATAAATGGTCAATTTTCTTAAATCTAAATTTGAGTAATTAACGTTGAATTCGTAAAATATTCTCAGTGTCGTTATCTGATGGAATCATTAAAATTAATCCGTATACTCTAATTCCCGAGTCTATGTAAGCAGAAATGTGATATTTCTGGAAAAGAACCCTGCTGATGTCGTTAATATTCGGTGTTGGATAGTGTCGATTACACGTAACGTGTCCGTATTGAACGGGTAGCCGTTTGTTACAAATGTTTACTGCGTCGTCAGAAAAGATCCTATGTCGCATGAATCTCATTAGGGATGGACTGCTTTGATAAACTGTCTGGGTTGACAGTTTGTAAAACATTATATCATTTTGATATCCATAATAAAGGTTCGAAGAAACATGGTGGCAAAATGAAAACCATTTTGATACCCAACATCTTTTCGTTGTCTCAATTTGTTTTCAACAATTCTTCAGCTAAATTTTAATGAATATTTATCTAAATTATCAACACAAACTTGACATTAGCAACAGTATTCAAATTTTGATGTAGGCACGTAGGCACAGGTGGGGGGGGGGCAACGGGAGGGAGGGGACAAGCCCCGAATGTTCCTCATTTTACATAGAAAATTGGAGAAAAAGCCAATTTAGCCCCTCAAATGTTCAGACACTAGCCCGGACAGGAATTTGAGCCCTCTCCCTTATCGGATTGCTTCCTTCGGGCCTGAGAACAGTTTTACATTTCACTGTTTAGGAAAGGTAAAACTTTGCACGACCAGAATGAGGAATGGAGTTGAATTTGATATGGTCCACATGAGAACTGACTAGATCTGTTTTCCGCGATTCTACGAAGGCTTCACGGAAATGTATGATTACATGAACAGCGGAGTAATTTGTAATCGTGATGAAATATTATCGCCTGCTCTAGTCTGCTATACCAGTTAGAATCGAACGAATCAACCCTTTCGCCGTAAAGAGAAGTTGACAGGTTTTCGCACTTATGAGCAAACTGCTGCATTGTTTTGATAAAACAATTAGGAAATGAATATCTGTACGATGATTATGTTATTTGGGCAATTTTGAACTGCTCAACGGTAGGCCTACTTCGTTCGGCGGACTAAGACAGACGACTATGCATAATACTGTTACAATTTCCATTATTCTATTGAAATGAATTGTCTGATTTCTATCAAGATTATAAAATTAGATATTTGCAATGATAAGTCAGACAAAATTGCGTTGTTAAGAATTCAAAATGGCGTCCAAAATGGCGTCCAAAATGGCGTCCAAAATGGCGAAAAAGGCGATTTCTTTCAAAATAACAAGTACAGTGTATTGTCTTTTGGTTGTCTATTACTTTTGTAGAATGATAATAATAATTATAATATAAATATAATGTGAATACATGTTAATGTACTAGTATCAGCAGCTTAATGTATTCACTATTTACATACAGAAAAAAGAAGAGATCCCATATTTTACCCCACCCGCGCCAATTTTCAATGATTGAAACTCATCCCAATCTTAATAGAACCGCAACTAACAGACTTGAGCAAATCACATTTAAAATCCATTTAGAAGAGCTTAATACAAAATTTTATATGTTTTTACTATGATATCAGACAGAAAAACAGGTCTTTCCCTCTCTAAACTCTTTGCCAAACAACCCATGGTTTTGCCGCATACTAGATGCGATGTCTGTCAATCATTGTAAATAACATTTTTTAAAGTTGGGAATGAAAATGAAAGTGATATCAAAACTATAGAAAGCCTATGACTGGTTAAATTGACAATATAATAATGTGCTTGTAAAATACTACCACCTCTGATTAGATGCATGGATATTTAGAATTTTATGCAATAACATTCCTGATAATAAAGGTTTATGATCGCTTGATAAATTTATTCACGACTGAAAATAAACTCTTTGACAACTCTGATCACATTGTTAGACGATCTTCATCATTCAGGTTAAATTCCTATAAATTCAAATGCTGGTTCATTCAAAGACCACAAAGCCAAGTTTAGTGCACCCAAACTTGTTCTATAGAACAAAATCAATGGTCACTAAATGGTTGCATACTTAGGCATTCATTAACTTTGAAAGAAACACAAATTTAGGATAAAGTCAACACACAAGACATTTACTGTGTATTTTCTCGGTATTATGAGAAGTCAGGGATCGTTTTCCGCCCAGAAGCATCCTGAAACACTTTCCTGATAGCTTACACAACACATGCCGTTTCCATTAATTTGTTCTCTGTAGAGAGTAGACCTTGCATCATTGCCTAGATTGACTTGATTTCAGTCTGCTCTAGCTGGTTTATTTGAGGTGACGGTTGATCACTAGTACATATACCGACATCTATCAGTAGGTGCTTGTACTGGTCCGACATATCAGTCGTTGCTGGTAATACACTGCAACAAGCAACTTTTAATAATTCACAAAATGGACACTGTCGCCATAAATGTTATACTTATGAGATAGTTGATGCCCGAAGATGCGTGAAGGCTCTATGTATCTCGGTTTTTGGCCTTGAAGAAGGCCAAATTTAGCATGCCATTTTTCTCAGGGCGTGCAGAATCACTAGCCGGCATTATCTTGTGAAAACGTTGAACGCAGATAGATAGTGTTCTTGCGCGATGAAAAGTAGATCGGAACTGGATTAGATCTATATTACTTTATGCAGATTTTGTAAATTTCGACCCGTGTACATTACAAAAGAAGTAAATACAAACAAGCGGCGATGAAATGATGAAATGATTTTTTTTATCCCCGTCTCGATCTGCGAATGGGTTGACCCCCCCCCCTGGGAAAAGTCCCTGATTCCGCGCTTGTATATTAATACGCGTAGATCGACTGAAGACGATGAATCTTCCCGTAAGATCAATTACGGAAATGTATAGCTCTAAGCACTGGGGTTCTGCTTTATAATGCTTATATGGGTATGGCAATTTGTCATTCAACCAAATGCATTTTTAAAACACTCAACGTATTGCGGCATATTGTAATCTCTTACTATGCTAATTATACGCCCGTCGAAGACGGGACGTATTATGGGATCACCCGTGACGTCCGGCGTCCGGGCGTCCGGCGGCGTCCACTTCTTTGTCCGGAGCATAACTCTGTCACCTTAAGTCCGATTGACTTTAAACTTGGCAGTTATATTTTTCTCATCATTACGGAGTGCAGTGCACAAGAACCATAACTCTACCCGGCTTATTATTTGAGTTATTGCTCTTTGTTGTTTTTCATACTTGAATCTTGTCCGGAGTATATCTCTAAAAGTATAATAGCTAGGATCATGAAACTTCATGGGTGTATAGATCTTAACAATGGGGAGTGCAGTGCACAAGAACCATAACTCTACCTGGCCTATTCTTTGAGTTATTGCCCTTTGTTGTTTTTCCTACTTGAATCTTGTCCGGAGTATATCTCTAAAAGTATAATAGCTAGGATCATGAAACTTCATGGGTGTATAGATCTCATCATGGGAGTGTGCAGTGCATAAGAACCATAACTCTACCTTGCTTATTTTTTTAGTTATTGCCCTTTGTTGTGTTTCATACTTGAATCTTGTCCGGAGTATATCTTTAAAAGTATAATAGCTAGGATCACGAAACTTCATTTGGTGTATAGATCTCAACAAGGGGGAGTGCAGTGCACAAGAACTATAACTCTAACTGCCCTATTCTTTGAGTTATTGCTCTTTGTTTTTTTTCATACTTGAATCTTGTCCGGAGTATCTCTCTAAAAGTATAATAGCTAGGATCATGAAACTTCATTGGTGTATAGATCTTATCAAAGGGGAGTGCAGTTCAAAAGAACCATAATTCTACCTGGCCTATTCTTTGAGTTATTGCCCTTTGTTATTTTTCATACTTGAATCTTGTCCGGAGTATATCTCTAAAATTTTTGTCCAGGGCATATCCCAAAAAGTATAATAGCTAGGACCATGGAACTTTTACCAACCTGCTCCCCCGGTCGACATAAAGCAGTGTTACGGGCGTATCTTGTGACAGTTTGACACCTTGTTAATATTTAAAGAAACTCGTTCATTGCAAAATTTTCCGTAAATGTTCGTTTTTCCCCCGCGAAAGAACTATTGGGTCCATAGAAATACCGGAACACCATGGAACGCATAGTAATTACCGGAACACACGGAACGCGTTAGTGATTACCGATACACACTTGAAATATTTGGTTTTCCAATACCGTAGGTAATAGTAACGATTTGTTATTCTTTAATCTGTCTTAAAACTTTGTTATGTATATGTCGGAGGCCACATTGGAATCTAGGCCGATCCGGAATCGGCCTAGTCCAGATTGGAATTCTACTCTGGCCTAGTCCAAAGTGGAATTCTGATCTGGGCTAGTCCGATCTGGAATCGGCCTAGAAAGTTTCTAGTCCAGATGAGAATTCCAATCTGGCTAGGCCAGTCCAGAATCTGCCTAGACCAGATTGGAATCTGTTATTAACAGTAATTTGATGTTGATATCCTCCTCTTTTTTAACCAATTTGAATTTTATACACTATTTTTGTTTGGAAAATAGTTGCAATAAGCCTTTCCTACTATGAGTATTAAAAAATCCTAAAATATTCAACAAACAATAATAATAATCATTCCCAAACTAGATATGAACTTACTAAAATATCAAACAAAAAATAACTATAGCTGTCCCGAAAATCTAAGAATAATTCCTTTTTTTTATTTATTTTTTCTGAATTCTAAGGTTTTTTTATTATTGTTATCATTTATTTCTGCAATAGAGCTATAGGCCATTTTTTGTATCTTAATGACTGGAGAATGGTAACAACAACACAAAATACTGAATTGAATGCTGAGATTAAGCCGTAGCCATATATTTTCATTTCTTAATCTGTTGAGAAGGAAAAAAAGTATGCAAATCAATTATCTTTTTGTCACCTTTAATCTGCAATGTTTTATATTCAGTTCTGATAAGAAGTGATTAATTACATAAGTATATGTGTCTTTGGTCATTTCTGGGCTTGCCTTCTCAACCAGAATCAGATATTTTGCATTCCAAGACAACTTAAATTATTTTATTAAAGTAAAATGTTATCAGACAACCTGTGATTGACCATATTATGTACTTTAAATTTTGTTTCATCTGGCCAGTGTAAGACCATATCTTAATCCATGTTAAGTTTTAAATTAATGCTTTATCGCAAAATGTTTTAAATTTCCAAAGCTGTTATAAAACTCTTTTTAAATTCTGAAATAGTGAAATAGATGTGATGGAGTTTTATTGGATATAGCTTGGAAAAAAGTGTAGAATGGATTTTAAACAGGGAATTAATTACGATCAGGCGATACAAGCTGGACGCTGAGATGTGCAGGTAAACGATTTACTCAATTTACCAAGTTACATGTACATAATATTTTCTGTCTTGTTTATTAACCCTTTCCCAAATGACGCAGCGTTGTGATTGCCCAAATGTAAAGTTGCTATTGATTGCAAAATTAAGCCTATCTATAAAACTGAAAACTTACAATGCAAAAGCATGAAAACATTTAACGAAGGGAAGAAAATTCAGGTCATCATCATTTTTTCTCGCATTGTCTTAAAAAGCCTTTTATTAGGGATGCCAGAACTAGGGCTTGTTGAGAAAAGGGTTAATTACTAAAAACGTTTTACATTTGGGTTTTCATATATGTTCTCTCTTAAGAGTAGGGTTAATAAAAATGAGAAACAAATCCAACATAAATTATATCACTGTAGAAAAACAAGAAATTGCTGTAAACTCATTTGTTCGCAGCTTACAGTTTTGTACTTTGATTCTCGCTATTTGTAATTGTTCCTTGACTTTAAAGTAACATTTCACAATAATTTTTACATAAATTTTACATTTATTTCATCTGAAAGAGCATATTTTCTTATGGAAATTCTGAAAATTTCAGACCAAAATATTGAACCTTTTACGAGAAATATATATTTTTGTGCTAACATTAAACAAATTGTTGTGGACAACAGTTCAGATTTATATAGAATTGGTCATTTCTGTCTCAACTTTAAAGGCGTAATTTTCGCTTTTAAATAACAACTTCAAAAAACTGATAGCATTTCTACGCATTAGAATAAGCAATATTTGCATCAAGACATACTTTTAAAAATGAAATAAATGTGAAATGTCACTTTAAAGTATGAAAACTAATTTAATATTTAGTTTATTGAATCAAACTTGTGCAATTTTGATATTTCCAAGTTTCTTTATTTTCAATTTCAATTTTCGAATGGATTCCAAACTGGTCTAGGCAGATTCTAGATCGGCCTAGCCAGATTGGAATTCCATTCTGGCCTAGACCGATCCAGAATCTGCCTAGACCAAACTAGAATTCTAATCTGGACTAGTCCAAACTAGAATTCCAGTTTGGCCTAGACCGATTCTGGATCGGCCTAGGCCGATTCCGGATCGGCCTAGATTCCAATCTGGACTCCGACATATACATCTATGTATTTGTATGTGTTAGATAGTTATATGTTTTAATAGGCAGATTCATGATTTAACGATCTGGAACCATAATGGATTTCGGTTATTATCGCCGATGATCGGGTATTTACGGCACTCGGTTATTTCCGTGAAACGCACTTCGGAAAGATTCGATTTTGTTCTCACCTCGGTTTACTTTCTCGTAAATATTAATATATATCGGCCGTATAAGCTATTTAAAGTGTATTTTTCTGCATAGATAGAGATAGTTCTCGTATTTCTGGTTGTTAGTAGCATCAAAAATGCATTAATATTATCGTTCTGAACACTCTGGCGATTAAACGTATATTAAACGTACATTCATTCCATTAGAATAGGAAATATATGAAAAATACTTTTTCATGTTGTATTCTATAAATAGCAACAAAAAAAAAGTGAAAGTACAGCGAAATAGGGAACGATTTTATCCAGTTAATCGTGACGTTATTTCGGACATACAATAGTAAATCGTTGCAGCTGTTATGAAATCTCGTAGCTACGGCTTAAATCAGGCCGTAGTTTCGATATTTTATGACAACACTGACGGTTCATCAAAACATAACTTCAAACCCAGTCTATTGTTAGCACAAAATCCATTGCTGTTCGTATGAATCTTCCGTGGTTTGTTCAATTTCAAAATTTGCTTTCATAGATATTTTGACATTTTCAGTAATTTTGGGGTTATCAAGGCTTTAAACGGTAAATTTAGGCATCGACAGTGGTGACGAACAGATTTACGTCAACTATTTTTGATCGTTAAGCTAGGAAAAAACTTAGGAAATTCTAATCTTAGCTGCGAACATGTTTTGTAAAACGCACTTACGCAAATTATTATTATAGTCCAGTCACAATATAATGACACATGTTTACAAATTTTACAGTAATAAACAAAAGGTAATCCTTGTTAATTTTCAGTTCAACGTTGCATGTCTTGGTTCAAATCTTGAAGGTGTAAGGGACCTGCAAGATTCGAACCATCACATGCAAATTTACAGTAGTTATGACTTTGCTATTGCGTTTTTTGCAAGGGTAAATTTTGTAAACATGTGCCATAATATCGTTAAAGGACCATAGGTATGTAAAGACCCGGTAATCAAAGATACATGTTCGTGTAAGATTAGCTTAATTTGATTAAAAAAAGACGTTCTTATACAGTAGTACATGACACCAATTTCAACCCTCTTCCACCCCACAAATCTTATATCACGGCGGGGAATCACCTGACATAATATTTTCGATATTTTCCCACAATTCTGTCAAAAGATGACCGATTTGAAAAGAAGAATTTAAGCAGAGACAGCAGGAACACTCCATGACTTTGCTGAATGCCAAGGATAATCTTTGAAAAATCAGCTGATATGAAAGTTATTGACGACCAACCAAAACTTAATCTGGCCGTCAATAACGTTTATATCACTTGATTTGTAAAAGAGTTGACACCCATCTGATATCGGGCGTTTTACACTTTTTTCTGTTTCAAACCGATTTCAAATTGGTCAAGTATTTACAAAATTATTGACGATTTCTTGAAATTTAGTGTCACATGATTCCCCACCGATGTATATAATGCCCTTGTTTTGTTAACAATAGTTTATGTAGTAACTACAGGGAAATCTGGCAATGAATATTTGATAAAAATAAGTTCTTTCTATAAGTAACTATAAAAAATAATGTGTTGTTACATTTGCCCTTACAATGAATATTTGATGGAATTGAATGACCTATTTTGGATAATTTTGTCCTTGTTTTATGCGCCCCTACTAAGTTTGAATTCATAAAAAACCAAAATTTAACGGTAACCTTTTCCCATTCTTGTTTTATTTGCACAAGTAAAAATTAGAGATAATTTTGGTGTAGGTCTCATACCCTGCCAGTCAATATTACAAAAATTACAGATCAAAGAAAAATGTTCATTTTTCTTAAACATGGAAAAAATTCAGTCGCAAAATCATAAACCTTATGTATAATCAAGTGTTTTTTTCTCAATTTTGTTTTTCATAGATTTGTATTTAGCTTATTTATGTTACATACATATCTGTTGTAGCATACAAGCTGAAAAATGTCAGATATTATCATCTTCTGGGAAAAAATATGAGATTTACGGAGTTGGTGCTTCCCCTTTTCTCGCCTTTTTTGTAAAAGGGGGTCAATAACTAAAAAAAAATATAAAATTCCAGCATATCGGTAAAAAATGTTTTAAGTTTCATTTTACCTCCGTCTTATATCATAGAAATAATATATAACAATACTTTTTGTATTTTCAAAAGTGTCTATTATGGTTCCAGATCGTTAATAAGGTTCTAAATATATTGTGAAGATATATAGAAATAACATCACGATTGTCGGCAATGATTTAACTTCATTTAATAAATCGTTATCCAATCTATTACTTCATTTTGATTGTTTGAACAAGATATGAAATATGGAATTTACCATTATCTCACCCATTCCAAAATGTAAAAACTTTTGACTTGTCAAATTCCAAAGCTAATGCAGACGACATAATGGGCATTAATAAATTTGGAAATTGTGCTCAATATAGCAAAAAAAAAAAAAAAAAAAAAAAAAAAAATACAGAGCAGAACGTACATTTTCTAATTATGCCGCATTGTTTCCCAAAAACATATTTTACCAGAGGTGTAAAGAAATAATACAAGATATACAGTTGATCTATTGTCAAGGTCATCTCCAATCTTTCTCTAGAAACAGGTATTGTCCCCAAAGATTAGAGAAGTAAAACAGTAGCACCCGTCTATAAAAAGCTGTCTAAAGAATAAGGCCAGCAACTATAGGCCAATCTCTTTAATCTGCATAGCATCAACAATTATGGCGCGCATCCTGATAACAAACATCACGGGCCACTTTGATAAGAATAATCTACTTAGCCAGTACCAGCATGGCTTCAGAGCAAAACATACCTGTGAATCTCAATCGATTAGCCTTACCCAAGAAGCATACGACGATCTTGAAAATGGTCAACAAGCGGATATATACTTGAAACGGATTTTAGAAAGGCATTTGATTTGGAACCACCTTCCTATAGCCGTCTCAGATGCTACTACGCTCAGGGGCTCAGGGTCGCCCTACCACAGCATGCTGCGGCCCTACCCAGTAGCAAGTAACCGGTTGATGGGTGTACATAGTTTTAACTGTACCGTATAGACTTTTAGCTGTACATTACCAATGGAAGTGATGATTATCTCATCCCATCCTAGGTCAAATATACATTCTATGAAGAACCCTGACCTAAACCGGAAGAAGAAGAAGGTTGATCACAGCAATTAAATATCCAAATTGAATAAGCTGGACGTCCTTCCACTGATCTCAAGATGGATATAATCCTTCTAAAAGGATCGTTCTCAAAGAGTAGGTATTGATTATCACTCATCAACTACTCTACCCGTTCTCTTAGGCGTCCCTCAGGGTTCAGTGCTCTGTCCATGTCTTTTCTTAGTCTAAATAAATGATCTGCATGTGTTCAAATTCTTCAAGGCCTTCAGCGCTTTCAGCGCTTTGATTAAGGTATAAAATTAGATTAATTAGATTTCAACGAGAACCAGTTCTGTGTAGCCTTTGTGTTGCAGGCACCTTTACCTTACGCCTTGAAAATCAGCACAATTGATATGTTTTCTTGAGCATCCAATCATTTTACAGTGGCTCAAAAAGGAATGCCAAACAAGTGCTTCAACTGACTAAATTGTGATTACTAAGATGTTTAATTTGTGCACTAAATGTACGTACATTTAAAGACAAAATTGTTACATATCACAAAAGAGACCGTCTGGGAAGTGTGAAAAATCTCGACCTCGGTCAGGCTAAGAAGTCCGCGTAGACAGGCTAGGATCTAAACTGTTCATCCAGAGGTAATATTCTGGATCTAGACCTTATAATATCCATGAACATTTCCCAAATGTGACACTGGTTGATGCCTGTTTATTCTGATCCTTTTCTCAAAATTTTGTTTTATTGACATACAACGTGGTCCCTATAGCATTACGGGTCACAATTTATTTTTCATATCATTCTGTTTGCTGAGCGCATACTGTTATAGGATGTCTTAAGATCATGTAAAGAAATTGTATCAAGGACAATAATGTTTTCAATTAGTTTTTTTTAATGGATGTAGAAGATAAGTGGGTAAGAAGGTAAGTTGATATAAAATTGAAGTTTGAAGCCCATAAGAAGCAAATTCATATGGGGGCTAAGCCCCTGTCCATGCAGGCCAGTGTCTGAATACTGGGGAGGCTCTATAAAGGGATTTCCTTAATTTTTCAGTGTACAATGGGGAAATTTCGGCATTTTTGGCAAACTTAGGGGGCTTAGCCTACCCCCCATTTTCTAACGGACCTGGCCGTTTGGAATTGACTTGTTTTTTTTTAAAAAAGTTCATTCCGTTACTAAAGACGAAATTACTTTTTCATGGATACTGTAAACAGATAAGAGGACGCAAACCCCAAAGGCATTCTTTTTTGAATTTAAAATCCAAAGCCGATGTTGTGGGTACTCGTTTCATTTGTCTCGAGAAAACAATTAGTACCCACACAATAGGGTTTGATAAACATTAAGGGATATCTTGCATTGTAAAAGTCAATACAACCTGCAATCTGTAGTAGGCCAGTAGGAACAGGGGGACAAGGGGGGGGGAAGGGGGGGGGGTAAGCCCCTCCATATTGGTCAAAAATGCCAAATTTTCTTTATTTTACACTAAAAATTCAGTGAAAATCCAATTAAGCCCCCAATATTCAGACATTGGGGCTTTAGCCACCCCAATATCAAATTGCTTCCTACGGGCCTGTGTAGCTCAGTATAAATTGTATCCAATCCGTTAGAAAATGTGTAAAGATGTTGTACAAGTCTTACAAAGTATTTTGAAAAGCTGCCATTCTGGAAGCCATTTCAAATTTTCTAAGACACTTTATCATTTATTTTTTAAGTTTATTGTGTAGTTTGATGTTTTAGAGTGTTTATTTGCAAAATTAAATAAAAAGTCAATTGTTGTATATATTTAAAGATTTTACCTATACTAAATGTAGTGGGTGGGGTAAGATAGTGCAACAACGCTATATTCTGGTAGAAATACCACTAAATTATATACACTTAAGATCTAAGACGCACTTCACATGAATGAATTGAAATAAATTATTGCCATTTCAAAGACGATTTTAGAACATTTTTGATGTTTGTTTAACCTAAAACTTTATAATCCGCCATCTTGGACGCCATCTTGATGTTTGAGAATTGCTCAAGGGTACCCGGTTAATACTCGCCATTTTTCATAACTACAATATCTCAGCTTTCAGAAACAACAAAAACATTTACTATGGTATTTAAATCCAGGTTCGGTAAAAAAATGCAATTTTTCTGCCGGACTATTTATCTTTGTAGTGGAATCACCCCACTTGAGGTCACCATTTTTACTGAGTGCCTGGCGTACTAAAATACATAGTACGACAGGGAAACAGACTATGATATATACTCCTTTAACCCATTACCAAACGACAAAATTTTGGGGTAGTCCACTTTGAAAAGAAGTTGCAGACGACATTTCAATGTGAAGAAATGGCGAAATGGTATAGCTTTTTGGGTAGAAAACATAGTGGGAAATGAAGAAATTGCTTGTCACAATGTTTTTCAAAGCCATTATATTGTTGGGAGTCAAAAGGAGTTACTCTGTGGTAATGGGTATAATCAGTATAATGGCTACTGCTTATCATAATTATCACAAGATATTTACTACCCTTCGTCTGCTTCAAATGTAAGATGCCTGCATCAAAGGTTGGCCATTAAGGGGACATATATGTTTTACAAACATCTGTTGTTTGATCTATATACATTTATATGAGGTATAAACTCTTATTTTCTGTCGTCCATGTTTTCACTCGTCGTTGTTTGACAGAAATAATGGCAGATCAAGAGCCTTCGGTTGCTACAAAAAAGAACCCTATCCCGGTGCCGCTAGTGGAGCATGACGGGGCCTATCATTTGAAGGGTACCGAATTCGAGAAGACGAAGAACCTCAGATGTAGAGACTCCGATATCTGGGTCTGCAGTTACCCCAGATCAGGTTGGTGTCCACTCTTGGACCGAAATTATGACGTCGTCAAATGAAAATAACGAAACTTGGCATCATACTAGCAATTAAAACAATTTTAACAATTAAGGGGGAATGCTCCAGTTTCCTAAATCCTTTCCCAATAATAGAATTTATTTATATTTTGTATGTTGAAATTACATATTATTACCAATTGATAAATAAAATAAACATGGATGGTTAGCGATCTTGTTTGAAATTAATAGGCGTTCGTATAACATACCCCTACATCAGAAATGCACAATTCTTGCACCTAACCAAGGTCACTTAAATTAGAATTTAATAATCTAAACAAAGACTGGAAAAAGGTTTACTCTAATGTTTTCAAATTTACAAACGACTCATTTATCCAGTGGTTACAGACTCGAATCGTTCATAGGATATTTCCAACAAACTCACTTTTACAAAAAATGAATATCACGGATGACAACACGTGTACCTTTTGTCACACAAATGAAGAGATTTTTTACATCTATTTTTCGAATGTAACAAAATAAAACCAGTAATTCAATTTTTAAATAAAAAACTAAACGAAATGAATTATATTAATCAACTAATGAGTATAGATGTGTTGCTCGGTTTTGATGACAATCCTGAATTAGAAATTTTATGCTTAGAATTTAAACGTTATATTTACAACAACAAATTAAAATAGATAAGACCCACGCGAAACGCTTTCATACGACACCTCAAACTAGCCCTTGAAATTATCAAGCAAACAAAGAAAAATGACAACAAAAAGAAATATTGGGCAATTGTTGAAAGACTGGTACAAGTTCAATAATCACTTCAAATTATACAAATCTATAGCTTGCTTTAATTTTTTTTGTTTATTCCATTTTCATTTAAAGGACATCTTTTACCACCATTACCGGTGGAAAATATATATTCCCTTTCTTTTCATTCATATCATGTTAAACTCTATTTTTCAAATTATTATAAATGTATGATCTGTCTAATACATATCGTCGGTGTGAATGCAAAACCTCGTATGTCGATTTGAGCGATTTTCAAAGTACAAACTTGTGTGCTCAGTTAAAGACAATTCTTGCAGGTTTTGGGAAATTTTTAATGATCGGTATCAAAGACAATTCATTTGTGTACAATATGTCCAAATTTCAAGTAAAACAATTCTGTGTAAGAAAAGTTATTGCACTTTTTTCTCTCCCCTTTAAAATTTTCCAAAAACGAGGTGCGAGGTTTTGAATTTACAACGACGATATACCTATCTACAATTTTACAGTTGACTGTATATCACACGTATGCGGTTTATTTTTCATCAAAAGTGGAGAAACCTTCCCAAAAACGAACATTCATAAGAAAACATTAAGACAATGAGAGAAAAACGTTATGTCTCGACTCTTTTCTTTCACTGTTTCAATGAACACTAAAACAGGTTATATATGATTAGTAACTATCATCTGATACATTAAAAGCTACTCTGAAAAGCTGAAAGCATACAGTCAACTGTAATCTAATGTATATTTGTACTTCTAAAAAACCTTTTGACTATAATATCATGTAAAACTTTGTATATGATGTAATTATCTGAAAAATAAAGTTCTACCTAATATAATTTGATAAAACTCCATTATTGTATTAAGCAACTTGTCCTGGTAATAATTCAAAAAGAAAATGTATAGGTCAGCCCACTTATTACAGTAATTTTTATCAGCTACACACTAATAAAATGACGTAAAACAGTGGTAACGTCCTATGCACTTACAACTCTCTTGCTCTAAGTAATCGATTACGAACTTTAGGAAATCAGTCTCGCATAATACGTCCGCTTTTACCATCGAATATGGTAAATTGTAATGGCGTGTTTTTGTATTGAAAATATGGTAGTAAAACATATATGGTACGAAACGTTTATTTTTCTATAGTAATGACCGAGTGTTCCGAAAAATTGGATCATTCCCCCTTAAGTTAAGATAATATTGGTGATTACCTTTGCTTTAAATGTTCACAAAACCTCGTTTTGTGGGTACTCATTGAAATCGTCTTGTTGAGGCTATTCTAATGAATATCCATAACATATGGTCTGCATTTGAAATTAAGCAGGGTGACCATGTGAGCAACATTCAATGTTTATTTTAATAGTAATTTCAATGGGGAGAATCACGTGATTGACAATGGTATTGAACACGAAAAAATGGCGACGAAATGACCGCTTCGGCGTGAAAATCCAAACTTTGGAAAGGTATGTATTCAATCTACTTAGCTTCTCAGACAAACCACCTATCCTAAAGTACCCGCTATTATCTAAGGTTTTCACAGATACCCAACTTTCCCCTATCCGTTCGCTGTTTTTAGAGAACACTCAAAGAATGTTTTCGAAATTGCAAAAATTTTGGTTGTATGTTAAGCACGTCGCATCATATTTACAGCTTTATTTCTTACCAAAAGAACTCTCTGATCACACCATATATTTCCGGACCATTTTTTATCCATGACATTTCATTCTAGTTCATTTACAAGGTCCGTGTTGTCTTTTTAAGCGTATTTACGAAAAAGATGTTAAACACATGTACAGTGCTGTAGTGTTTGGCACGCCGAATTCTTTTGAGTGTAATGTTAAGCACGCAACCATTTGCTTGTGTACTAGGGAAGCCAAGGATACTGAACAAATTGGTTGTTTATTCATGACCGAACCCGATTGTAATCCGGAAATTTCAAATATATGACAGACATCGTAACGGGTTATCTTTAATTTACTTGGGAAAAACGAAATCGGCTATAATGTTATCGCTCTAACTAATCAAATATCTTGTTATATATAATTTTCCATGACAAACACGTGCAAACAAAATGATTCTGATCTGAAATGTGATGTCCTCGTTGCCTAGTATACGATGTGTTACATACCTGTTACATAGTATCTTATATTGTATGTGTGAAAAATGACAAGGTGGGTGGGGTAAAATGAAATGTGAAGCAAATTGTTTACTTTGAAGTTAAATCACTTTTTCTGTATCGATCATATCAAAATGAAATTTTACACGTACTTTCAATAGACAAGGACATGATATTCTTACTAGCCATTTATCATATATCAGGGTTTTTTTAATTTCTGTATTCGTTCTTCTGCCAATCTCAGATTTTGCTTTTTTTGAAGTACTGAATTTACGAAACCATCTCTACATCCTTTATTATTGTATTAATTGTTATTATTTCTTGGAACAACTCCAAAAATAAGCCCAAATCAGAATTTTTACACAAGTAAATTAAGTATAGTATGTAACAATTGTAACCCAATAAATCCACAGAATTTAACGAAAATCTAATTCATGGTCCATTCTTGCAACCCATCCTTTTGAGAAAGTCGTCTTATCTCTTTTACCAGTAGATCTCTTGAAATTCTTCTTGTGGCAATGGAGATTGGACCTGTAAATTAGAGTTTTACCACAGTCGCACACATACATTCTTCTACCTTCATCGAAATTAAGTGTCTTTCCTGATGTGTCTGTAATTTGTCGTAAAAGAACACATGTGGCATGCCATGTCTGAACTCCCTCTGTGATCTCTCTGATGTAATCACAGGACACAGGCTAGGAGGAACGAATTTTCACAAATTTATACTGCATTTGTATTTTCTTTCAGCATCATGTTTCCTGCACCTGAAATTATAATGTTGACTTTAGAATATAAATGTAAATTCAAATGATCGGGATAATTCGAATTGATTTCACCTGGTTCTGAATAGTATATTAACTGGGTTCTTGCCTGGACCTTTTTAAACGTTTCTTCAATGGTGAAGCACTATATAACGGTGATTTACAAGGTGAAGCTCGGTACAATTATGGAGATTTATAATGACTTTTTATCTGAGTTTCCGATTTTGAAGGCGTTGCGTGGTTCCTTTTGATTCCAGACTGTTGGCTTGTGTAATGAAAGCCGATACTTCTTTCGAGTCATTTAAAAAAGTAAATTGTAAAGTTATATGTTAACAGCAGTTAAAAAGGTAACCGTTTTATCAAAATATGACATATATAGGTTGTGAACAATCCACCTGTTTGGGCATGAAAGTAACATATAGTATCATTGTAAAACCTTGTTTATGATGTAATTATCTGAAAAATAGTGTTAAAAAAATGACAGTAACATCTGACAGGGACAAATAAAGGGCCATCTTCTACAATATTTTCTTCTTGCCAATTCAATGAACACTTTCAATATTCTGATATATTCTGATTTTAACCGTAAACTAAGCAACGAGGACATCACATTTCAGTTCAGTTTGTGATTAGTTAGAGCAACTATAGCCGATTTCCTTTTTTCCGAGTTCATAAAAGATTACCCCGTGCGATGTCTGCCACATGTTACTGTAAGTTAACACCAGTTTTCAATCGGGTTGGGTCGTGAATAAACAATAGATTTGACCAATACCCGTGGCTTCCGTTGTACACGAGCAACTGTGTGCGTGTTTAACATTACACTCACAAGAATTCGGCGTGCCAAACACTACAGCACTGTACGTGTGTTTAACATCTTTTTCGTAAATACGCTTAAAAAAGACAACACGGACCTTGTAAATGAACTAGAATGGAATGTCATCGATAAACAAGAGCCGTCATAGACGGATTATGCTCCCCGAATAAGTGTTTGTCACAAAATAAAAATTATCATACATTAAGCCCCCTTTTCCCATGACAGATTTTTTTGTACACACATTATTTATAGAATATGGTCTAGAACATCTCATTTATCACAAAAGTACAAAATTTCATTAAATTCTGCCCATTGGATGAAGAAAAATTGGAGAAAATCTAATTTTTACATTAAGGCCCCTTTTTCCATGACGCAGCCTCAAATCAACAAACGGAGAAAAAGGTCCCTATGGATTATCCCTAGGAGTTCACATGTGAAGTTTGGTTGAATTTGGTCTAAGGGTTGCTGAGATATGGCTGTGGACGGACGGACGGACGGACGGACGGACGGACACACGGACGGACAGCCGGACGGACGGACGGACGGACGGACAGCATGGCGACTATATGCTCCCCCGAAATTTTTTCGGGGAGCATAAAAAATGGTCCGGAAATATATGGTGTGATCAGAGAGTTCTTTTGGTAAGAAATAAAGCTGTAAATATGATGCGACGTGCTTAACATACAACCAAAATTTTTGCAATTTAGAAAACATTCTTTCAGTGTTCTCTAAATACAGCGAACGGATAGGGACAAGTTGGGTATCTGTGAAAACCTTAGACAATAGCGGGTACTTTAGGATAGGTGGTTTGTCTGAGAAGCTAAGGAGAATAAATACATACCTTTCCAAAGTTTGGATTTTCACGCCGAAGCGGTCATTTCGTCGCCATTTTATCGTGTTCAATACCATTGTCAATCACGTGATTCTCCCTATTGAATTTGGTATTCTGTCTGTTGATGGCATACAAGTATTTTACTATTATTTGTGGATGACGCGGCTGTATTTTTGCAGGATCCAAAAGACTTTCCAGCCCATTCTTTATAATATTGAAGAATAATGTGAGGTGGAACCTTAAATTCAATGTCAATAAAACTAAAACTCTGGTAAATTATGGTAGATCTAATTATTTTTTTCTTACAAAATACGATGCCGAATGACCTGTCTCATCAAAACTGGATTTATTCGATATAATTATTTTGCCCGGCTTAAATTACACAGGAATGAACAAAATTGCCAATATTGTACTTCTAGCATGGCTAAGAATGAGTTCCACTTTTTTACTAATATTACCAAAGTTTGATAATTTGAGAAAAAATACATCAAAAATTATTGTTGTGTGTGGCCTACAATTACAAAAATTACTAACCTTCTTGCAACCAACTCGAAATAACAAACAATAAAACTAGTACAAAATATTATTTTTGTATGTTTAATGCAAAAAAAAAAAAAAAAAAAAAAAACCTCTGATATGTACTGTAATTGAAATAATAAAAAAAAATGCTTGTCTGTTACTCTGGTGACTATTTAGAATTTATCCCTATTCCAGGAACAACTTTGACTAAGCAGACAACATACCTGATCAAAACTAGACTGCCTTTTTGCGTATTTATCCCTATTCCAGGAACTACTTTGACTAAGCAGACAACATACCTGATCAAAACTAGACTGCCTTTCTTGCGTATTTATCCCTATTCCAGGAACTACTTTGACTAAGCAGACAACATACCTGATCAAAACTAGACTGCCTTTCTTGCGTATTTATCCCTATTCCAGGAACTACTTTGACTAAGCAGACAACATACCTGATCAAAACTAGACTGCCTTTCTTGCGTATTTATCCCTATTCCAGGAACTACTTTGACTAAGCAGACAACATACCTGATCAAAACTAGACTGCCTTTCTTGCGTATTAATCCCTATTCCAGGAACTACTTTGACTAAGCAGACAACATACCCGATCAAAACTAGACTGCCTTTCTTGTGTATTTATCCCTATTCCAGGAACTACTTTGACTAAGCAGACAACATACCTGATCAAAACTAGACTGCCTTTCTTGTGTATTTATCCCTATTCCAGGAACTACTTTGACTAAGCAGACAACATAACCGATCAAAACTAGACTGCCTTTCTTGCGTATTTATCCCTATTCCAGGAACTACTTTGACTAAGCAGACAACATACCTGATCAAAACTAGACTGCCTTTCTTGCGTATTTATCCCTATTCAAGGAACTACTTTGACTAAGCAGACAACATACCCAATCAAAACTACACTGCCTTTCTTGCGTATTTATCCCTATTCCAGGAACTACTTTGACTAAGCAGACAACATACCTGATCAAAACTAGACTGCCTTTCTTGCGTATTTATCCTTATTCCAGGAACTACTTTGACTAAGCAGACAACATACCTGATCAAAACTAGACTGCCTTTCTTGCGTATTTATCCCTATTCCAGGAACTACTTTGACTAAGCAGACAACATACCTGATCAAAACTAGACTGCCTTTCTTGCGTATTTATCCCTATTCCAGGAACTACTTTGACTAAGCAGACAACATACCTGATCAAAACTAGACTGCCTTTCTTGCGTATTTATCCCTATTCCAGGAACTACTTTGACTAAGCAGACAACATACCTGATCAAAACTAGACTGCCTTTCTTGCGTATTTATCCCTATTCCAGGAACTACTTTGACTAAGCAGACAACATACCTGATCAAAACTAGACTGCCTTTCTTGCGTATTTATCCCTATTCCAGGAACTACTTTGACTCAGCAGACGACCTACCTGATTAAAACTCTAGATTTTGTGAAAGGTTCGACTATACTGCTAGATGATCGATTCCCACTTTTAGAGTTTAAACCTGAGGAGTTTATGACATACAGGTAATGTTTGAATCGAAACACAAAGGCCCCTTTCTACTAAGTTTAGTGCAGATTTGAAAATAGGGGGCCTACGTTCAAAATCTTATCCCAAGGTTTGATTTACTAATCTCGGCCATAGCTGTGAAAGTCTTAAAATATTTTTCGTAACACTATAAACAATAATACTTACCCAAAACCAGCTCATAGCTGTTGTTTATCTAAAATTAATGAGTGATAATTATGACGTTATAATCTTCAGTGATAATCCATTTGTGGAAATAAATCGTGTAGTAGGCCTATCGCCACGACATGGCTTTAGAAATACATGTAGTTGACACCATCAATTCAATCAAAATAGATCTGGAAATAACGGCCCTAATGTAGCAATATAGAAAAATGAGTTTCAAGATCCTCCTGTGATCATATGCAGTCCAATAAGGATCTATTCAAGTTACTACAGGTGACCAAGTACAATGAAGCTTTTAACAGAACAACATTGATCCTGATCAGACTGTGCGTATGCACAGGCAGTTCAGGATTCATGTTATTCTTAAACGCCCTATCACGGGACCTTTTTCCATGTACCGGATCAATTATTTACAATTATGTATTTTGCAGTTACAGAGGTGTTGATTATGTTGATCAATTTCCAGAGGACGAGCCACGATTTATAAAGTCACATTTACACTATCGCCATCTGCCTACAGAGCTACATGGAGGGAAAGGAAAGGTACGTTGTTGGTCATAATTCTGGTATAAAGGTCCTTAAGGTTGTCAAACCGTAATGAGATTCGCGCTACGTCGCAATTAATCGGGCGACGTCGAAAACAGTTTACGACCGCACCCGCATAAGTTCGGATACGTAACGACGCCGCTCGAAAAAGCCTATGTTTTATGAATATCTAAATGGTGACATTACGGGTATTCTACCTTGATAGCATCTGAGACTATTATGTTTTTAAATAAGACTACACATAAAGCTTTTGATTTTATCTATGAATAATTTACCAGTGACGTTGAAGTAAAAGATCCAGTATTTTGCTGATTGTACGGAACTGCGCGTGTTACCATAAGCGTTGGAATAAAACACCGATACCTTACCCGTATATCGTCATTCGTGGCCCCTTGTAGGTATGCTGCATGTATTATTAGTACAACGACCTGTGAATGACCAAAGATAATCGAGTCTAAATTGACGGGGAAGATGGTTTTCGAATTATAAGATACATGTGTCTCGAACCCGTCACCCTTGAACAAATCGACATAGTACTTCGTGAACACAGCTACAGAACTGTCAATGCATCGGGGACAGCGCGCAATACATGTCACTAGCTATTTGCTTTTATTCAGTGGAAAATTTGCACTCCCCCTTTTTACATGTATTCGAATATACCGTGACATTTCGTCACTGCTCATGATTCGATGTCGAATTATACATTATGATGTGACATCGATTCATGAGCCATGACGAAATGTTACGGTATAGTCCAATACATGTAAAAAGCGAGAGAATCTAGATACTAACGGAAAAAGTAACTGTTCAGATTTTCTTACTCATTAACAGTTTGACAAACATACATTAAGCCTTTCATTCCAAAGAATTGTCACCTTATTAACATGTACCAGTTATCATCGTAACAAGTCTGGAAAGTGGATAAGGGTACAGATCAAGTGCACACGCCATTTTCGAATGTGGACACAATTAACATCGATAAATACTAAATGCAACAAAGAAGCAACTAAACTGTCAAAAACTGTTCGTTGAATGTTCTGCTTTAGATGTTGACAAAAGAAAGGGCTAGTCAGTCATGCACTGACGTTGTATAAAGCCATGACATTCTCCAACACGGTTATAGACAGGAGTCCGACCATCCGGGCTGTCCAGATGTACGAAACGCGTCAAAAAACACCGCGTCCCAATAACCGTGTACACGAAACCGTAGATGCTGTCCAAGCCACTGAAGAAGGTGTTGACAACGACGTCGTATCAAGACTGTGCGTATTGCAAGACCCATGGGACGGAAAATACGCCCCCATTAACTGATCTCTAACTGTTATTCTGCTAGTAGAACTAAACCCAGGAATCAACCTAGAAATAACGTTGCCGTTTGCAATCAATTTCACAGATGGTCGTTCCGATTATGATTGACTTGTTCAAGGTGGTCATACCACGTGATAGATAACGTCATAAATCGACAGTGTTTGGATTTGGAACACCTTGGACAATTCCATCGAATCATACCTTGGATGCAAGTCGTGGAACTACATTCAGAATATAATAGAACAGAATAGAATAACAACAACAACACAGAACGTTCATCTGTAACTAATATCAACAATGAAGCGATAATGATAATGAAATGCATTGTTTGCAGTTTCCGGCTAAGAAACTGCATTTTTTTTCTAAATATTTCTTCATACACATACTTCCGAGGCAATAATTCGACAGAATTGTCCGAGTTGTTCCAAATTACGGTGTTTGGTAAATTGTTACCCGGATACCTCATGACTCGAGTTTTCAAACGGTTGTAAGTACTTTTTTTTTAAGTTAAACGAGACCTGGCCCAGGTTTC
This sequence comes from Fragum sueziense, assembly GCA_963680895.1. NCBI lineage: Eukaryota > Metazoa > Mollusca > Bivalvia > Cardiida > Cardiidae > Fragum > Fragum sueziense. Next base: position 16,411,480 of record OY804602.1, on the reverse strand, counting down.
TCGCAAATAAAACTTAAGTACATAGGCTTATCATGAGAACATGCTCAACTTCAAAGGAATACTCTCCAACGTTGAAGGGTATTCGATTGAAGTTCACGTGGATTTCGTGCGATTCGAGCACGGTGCTCAGATTTGGGTATGATAACGTACTTAAAGTGACATTTCAATTTCTTAAAGTATGTCTTGATACAAAGATTGTTTATTCTAATGCGCAGAAAGGCTATCAGTTTATTGAAGTTGTTATTTATATGCGAAAAATACGCATTTAAAGTTGGGACAGAAATGACCAATTCTATATAAATCTTAACTGTTGTCCACAACAATTTGTTTAATTTTAGCACAAAAATATTTATTTCTCGTAAACGGTTCAATATTTTGACTTGAAATTTTCAGAATTTTCATAAGAAAATACGCTCTTTCAGATAGAATAAAAGTGAAATTTGTGTAAAAATAATTGTGAAATGTCACTTTAAGTTTTTTCGAGAAACCAGGGCATGGCCTATTCGAACCGCAATTTTGTAAGTTTAACCCGTGTCTTTACATCTTGCTCCTTAAATTCGCGGTTTTTGCAATAATCATGAACAACTGGTTCACTGGTCGATTTTCTCCGGTTTCACCAACTTGTCAACGATTAATGCTAAAACCACGCTTTGTCATAACATGCGATTAAATATTACAAAATTACGCTTTGAATAGGCCCAGTTTCGTTTAATTTGAACAAAAATTAGTTCTTACAGTCTTTTGAAAACTCAAGTTGTGTCAGTTCGTGACGTCATTTATCACGTGGTATGGCCTCCTTGTTGTTGGAATGTCGTCACCCATGGAAATCTCAAATTTGGCCGGTAGCTTGGATTTCAAAGCTTTTTAAATCATCTCAAAAGTGTCAATATGACGTTCTGTACACACTAAAACGCTATGCAACCTATGTCTTGGGCACCAAGGGACATACTGCCTGAAGAACGTAAATGACAGATAAATGTGCATATTCGGATAAATGTATCGCGTTGTTTTCTGTTCAAGTCAAGAAGTTTACATGTTTCCCTTAATAACAATACAGTTAACAAGTTCGACATAAAACAAATTTCAACATCACTTAGGAAAAACGCAGTGCAACAAAACACTCAAACGAATAGCGCGATAACGTCGAACGGCCGTGCATGTTTAGTTGTTCAGTATTATCTTAACAAGCGTATCTTACGGACACATGTAATACATATTTCTTGTATTTCAATAATACATCAGACAAAGATAAGTGTGCACAATTATTTTTTCTGTTAGTGTTTTCTCCACTGAATAAAATCGAATAATGATACATATTGAGTGCTATCCGCGGTGGTTGTGACGGTACAGAAGCTGTCTCCAGATAGTGTAATACTAGCTCCCAGTAGGATTTTGAAAGTAGGATTCCAAGAATCCAACTTCAGAAAAAGTTGGATTCCACACAGAAAATTTGGATTCCATCATTATAAAGTTGGTTTCTGTACCGCTTTGAAGCCTTTGGTCATACACAGGTCGTTGTCCTATTTATTATACTATATGTGATTCATGTACCGATTTCTAGAAAACAATCATATGATCCACTGTTGTTGATGATTACACATCGAATTCTATAACTTAGTGCTTATGATTTCAGATCATTTACATCGTAAGAAACCCCAAAGCCACAGTACCGTCTTCGTTCAGATTTCTCAGCTTTCTGAACATGCCTCCAGCCTCGTCGTTAAGAGAGTAGGGGAGACCGGGGTATCATGAACCACTTTTTGATAAATTTCAACTAGGGTTTTCTTGGTTTCACACAGAGTGCTCTGATCAACACCATGTCAAAGATCAACATCTCTCGCGTTTTTCTAAACCTTTGACAGATACTTTCGACATCCAGAATCCACAGAAAATCATTTTAAACAGAGCTGGTGAAATGGTTCATTTAACCCCTTTGACGGGGTAGGTTGAACCAGTACACGGGGTAAGTTGAACCAATAGGCATATTTTCGATAATTATTCACACTAAAGAGAGAATTAAACACGAGATTTCATTCATAATAATGAATAAGGGTGTTACCTACAATAATATCATAAAATTTCATACAAAGAATAAAAAAATATTCGAGTGTTCAAGATTATTCGCTAGGTCATACAATAGACACTTTAATAGATCCAGGATATTAAGTACATGTTTTCTGCTCTTATTTTCATAGTGGTTCAACTTACCCCGGTACACACCATGGTCATATACTTGCCATTTGTGATGAAACTATCTTACCATGTCAATAACGAAATGCAATATTACATTCTGAAGATATCATACATCTGTATGATGTAAAGAATACTGTTGAGATTTGCTGTGCATTGTAGTGCGAAGGCGGAATGCATGAAATGTGAAAACCAATTTTAAGGTCGAAAATTCGTTTTTTAGACATAAAATCCACCTAATATGACAAAATCTGTCGATATTTTCACCGATGAATACTTCAACATTCGAATACTTACACCGAAGACGTGAAATTCAAAATCACTCGAGAGAAAATTGAAGTGGTTCATTTAACCCGTGGCTCAACTTACCCCGGTCTCCCCTACCTTGAAAGATTTCTAACAGGAAAGGATGGTACGGACTTTTTTCTACTTTTGTAATACGGCAATGAAGCCTTGTGACATGTACATGGGAATTTGTTTTGTAAATACCATTTAGCCTCGTAACAAACAGTATTTCAGACACACGTGGAAATCATATAATCAGTCATGTCATAGCCTAATCCTGGTATGATGTTCATTTTAATCGCAACCTGATGATTTTCCGGGTGATAAATGATACAGTATTAATCGTGATATGGCCTGTTATGTCCTTTTCAGTGTACGCTTGTCCCTGGGGACCACATGTGAGAGAATACTGGGAACACAGAAATGACCAAAATGTACTATTTCTGCAATTTGAACATACTATAAAGGTATTTCGGAATTATTTTGTATCTTGCAATCAATATCTTAATAAATGTAAGATTGGGGTTGTTGAAGGAAAACCGACGGTTTGTTTAATCTCCTGGATACCTCGGCTCTTATGTCTCGTCCACGCATACACACATTTGTCCGGATTGGAACCAACTGCCTCAGATTTTCTAAGTGGATGAAGACTTCACTAGCTTAGATTGTGTAATTTCTGTTGTATTTTAGTACAAATCCAAACCTGTGCTGAAGATGCTCATTTGAATCGTCTCTAACAGACGATTCAAATGAGAACACAAACATAGCATTTGAGAAACAATTAAAGATATGTCCGCATTTTATTGTGTAACTGTTTTTGTACATGTATATCGCTAGGATCGGGCGGGTACAGTGAAGAGAATAGCTGACTTTCTGGATGTAACGTTAACAGAGGAAGATGTTAACAGAGTCGTACAGGAAACGACAATTGAGAGCATGAAGGCCAACAAATCTGTTAACTTCGCCCATTTTGAAGATAGATACAATAAGGACAAGTCGTTTGGAGGATTCATCAATAAAGGTTGGTTATAGATGTTTCATATACAGCAACAGACAAGAGGGAGATTTTAATTTTGTTATTTCAAATCAAACATTTATGATGTGAATACTCAATTAACCCATTACCACACAGTGACCCCTTTTGATTCCCCACAAGATAATGGCTTTGGAAAACATTGTGGAAAATGACAAGCAATTACTTCATTTCCCTCAATGTTTTTTCTGTGTAAAAGACCAAAAAATGCAAAATTCCATTCACTTGAAATTGTCGTCTGCATCATCATTGTATTTTGACGGGTCTAAGATTTTGTCCTTTGGTTATGGGTTAAATCGTCTCAACGAGATAATTCTAATGAGAACACACACAACATGGTTTGAGAAACATTGAAAATATATTTTGCACTATGAAAAATAATTACCATGTCTTTATGTAGCTTTGGTTGTCTGGTATGTTTCACAACTTTGGACCAACAGGCATATTCTGATTCGATTGGGAAATAAATCATCAAGTGTTGAGCAATAAATAAGATGTTTCATTGGAAAAGTCAATAACCCCTCGAATCTGTAGATCAGATGTAATATTGATATATTATTCGTCATGTAAACGTTGAAAATAATAACAAGAGCCAGGGCGGAGAAAAGTGTCATCCTTGTATTTGAGATCAACATGATAAAAAAATAAGAATGTGTCATACATAAGCATAATATATAAGACTTCTTCGTTCGCTCGGTGTTGCTACACAATTAAATTTAACTTCAATGTTTTTTCGCCTTTTATACTTGTGTAATTTACAACGCCTTTTGTCCAAACAATATTTTTTCGCTTGTTTTCTGACAGTCATTCTGTTATTCAGGTGAGGTGACAGGATGGCGAAAGTTTATACCCGAGGATCTTATACCAAAATTTGACGAGATGATAGAACGAGAGATTGGACATACGGATATTAAATTTGCTGACTAGCACCGCTGGTGATTCAACTGTTTGTGTTGGCTCATACCAATGACAATGACAATGACAAATTTTTTATTAGCAATACAAGGCCACCGGCCCAAAATACCAATACGTAGTACAATAATATTAAGAGTCAACAGTCAAACGTAGAAAAATCAACTTATGAAATTATGACAATGTATTTTCATGTAGTTGTCAATAGTGTAAATAATATTTTTGCAATGCAATACATGTAGGAAACAATAGCCATCATATTTTGGGTATGTATGCGTTTCTTTGACCACGTTCAAGAGTGTCGTAACTATAACGTTTTACAGTTGTTTTTACGATAATCTTAAACCTAGCAGACGGTTTGTTATCAGTATTTATATTATAAAAGAAATCATTTGTGTATGGTTTATTGATATCAACATTTATAAATATATCTATCCACATGTTTAAGTCATTTTTGGTTCAAATTTCTTTATGTTGGAATAATTATGTTATGAAATAATTGTATAAATCTTGAATAGGCTGCTAATCATAAGCATTATTACTCTGTCTTAAAGTAAATGTAAGATACAAGTATTTCGCGAGTGCAAATATACTCTCCCTTTTCTGATCAGTCATTATTTTCACAAACAGATTCACATTGGCATTGTCACTTTTACAATCTGCTTTGAAATATTGTTCTCGTAATGTTTCGTGCAATGGACAAAACAGAAGAAAGTGTATCTCGTCCTCGATTACCATTTCACCACCATTCGCACAGTATTCACAGTATCTCATGTCTCTTTCTACACCAAGATGTCTGCCTTTTTCAATCATAAGGTTATGCCCAGAACAACGGAAATTCGAAATAGCTCGCTTGTAAGCGTAAGGCATTGTTAAATATAGATACTTTTCTGGATTAAGCGTAGTCTTGTACACACAGTAGTTCATAGCTTTGGGGGAAGTATTTATATCTATTAATGTTTGCTTTGCGCAGTCTAATAATCTGTTTTTAAAACTATGCATGAATACATTTGTGTTACCAACTTCATTCGCTAGCCACGCATACCCAAAACCATACTGGAACAACATTTGTTTGATATGAGTTGCCCATGTTACTCGTCCTGCATCGTCCATTCTGCGCAACATCAAGTAACACTGTTTGGGATACCGATTAGATGACATACTAAGAAGCTTTAACCAGTATCTAATACATGACAGTTTATAATTTGTAGACAATGGCAATCGTCCACACTCACATAGGGCAAAAAAGTTTGCGACTTTACCGTTTAATAATGAAAGTCTTTTGCAGAATACGACCTGAACCTTTTCGATTTCATCACACTCTTTGTATCCCCAGAGGACAGACGAGTACAAAAGTATTGGTTTTATCACGGCGTCAAACAGTTTAAATGCATCGGTTGGATCAAAGTACCCAAAGTGTTTTTGGTAGCATAATATAGTATTAAAAACTTTTTAGCCTGTGTACATGACATAGTAATTGTTTTAGACCACGATAGCTGTGAAGAAAAATCATCGAGTTCATTTTCATCCAATTCATCATCATCAATTTCATTATGCTTTGCAAATAAAGTAGCGAAATACTCAAACCATTTATCACTTGCTATACCACAATTATTATTTTTTCTTTGTGTATTCTTATTCACTGATTTAATGCAATTCCAAAATGCCTTTGGATTCTTTCTATTTTCTAGCAACGTGTCTCTTCTTTGTCGTTCGAGATTAAGTCTTTTAGCTCGGCATAAGTTTTTTAAAGGCCCTTTTACTATCAATATAGTTTTTTAAGTCTTGGGTAGAGAGCGTTGTACGATACTTTCTCAGTCTAGATTATTTGTCATACTTCGCATTTTTACAATCTAAATCCCACCACTGCGGTTGTATTGTAACGTTGTATATTTGCTGTTTACGTTTTTGCTTGATTTCCATACGTTCACCGGCTTTCTGATATGGTTTTATGAAATCACTTTGGCTTGACAGTATATTTCATCATTTATGGTTCGCTCAAAATCGACGAATAAATGCTCAAATGTTTGTAGGAAAGACTGTCCTTCAGTCTCTTTCCATTTAAACTTCTTTCTTGGAGTTAAATTTGAGTTACTGTTACATGTTACTAGTAAATATTCACGAGAAAGCATTCATAAATAAACCCAACAGAGCGCGAAATACATCCTAAATTGCTGTAGATCACGATAAATGACACAGAAGAGCATCCCTAGGGATGTTGTTACGGGTCGTTTAGCGTGAGCTTTAATATACTCCACCCAAATTAATCCGGGACAACTTAACTTTCGTGCGCAAAGTCAGTTAGATGGGCGCCTTAACAAAACATTGCCGAAGTTGGGTCATTACATATGCAGATGCCCCGGGTTAATGTTGCTGGACTATACCACATACATAATGTCAGTATTTTTCTACAATACCCCATGATTATACATAGTTTGTTGTTATGTACCAATCCAGTAGACATATGGACAAAGATATAAAGTTTATTACAAATATTCTTTAATTGTAAAGCATACACCATGAAAAAAGTAGTACTTCAACTATCATCAAATCATATACATGTATAGAATAATTTATATATTAGGCCTACACACAAACAAGCGTCCTTTATACGGAAAGATCAGTATCAAGTTTCACATTTGCGTTGTTACAACACGTGTGTTTTTTAAATCCTTAAATATCCAGACAACTAAAGCTAAAAGACATACAATTTGTTTGAACCACACGCCTTGATTGAACAAAAGTTAAATGTTGTTGACGGTGTTTTAACGTCGGTGCGTCAGATGATACGTGACGTAACTTGTCGACAGCATGGTGAACGAAAATTCCACTTTAACTGCTTTCAAAGGTTTCATGACCAAATTTCTCATACCTATTTTAATGAAGTCTGCATGAATACGAAGAACTGCACACTATTTACATTGATCTTTTAGGAAACTTTGATGATTTCTGGTCTACATATTATTATTAAAGTGACATTTCAGAATTTTTTGTCATAAATCTTACTTTCATTTCTATCTGAAAGAGCATAATTTCTTATGAAAATTCTGAAAATTTCGAGCCAAAATATTGCGCCGTTTACGAGAAATTTATATTTTTGTGTTAAAATTGAACAAATTGTTGTGGACAACAGTTCGGATTTATATGTAATTTATCGATTATGTCTCAACTTTAAATGCGTGTTTCTCGTTTATTGGTAACAACTTCAAGAAACTAATAGTATTTATACTCATTAGAGTAACCAATCTTGGCATCAAGACATACTTTAAAAAATTGAAATTGGAATGAAATGCCCCTTTAAGTGTGTGTGTGTGTGGGGGGGGCGGTTAACGCCATTTAGGTTAGTACAAATTATAGGCAATTCCTGTTCTTTTTATCTGGGCTAAAGGATATCGTTTATATGCATTTCTTAAAAGGAAATAATTGTAAATTTTGAACGCAGCAAGTACACATGTATTGCATTAATTTCGTAGTAGAATTGCATAATACAGTACACAAAAATCGTAGACATGGTGCAATTTCTGAAACTACAGCAAAAGGACAAACTTTGTAATATGTATTTCAAAATGGGCTGCGAGATTAATTCTTGATAAGGTATATATTGAAAACATTAGTAATATTGTCCGCACGTCGTCGCTTTTCGTGATAAATCTCGTAAAGTCTACTGCTTGTTTTTAGCTGTAGTTTTAAAGTTGTTGAAGAAAAAAAGCGAAGTACTTCGGCTCGAATAATACTCAATTTTGAATTTGCAAAATTATTTTCAACGCGTCATTTCAATATCTGAAGGAGAACTCACTGTCCTGCACGATTATGTTTCTCTTTTCAGTTTATATGAAAGAAAAGGTCCCGGAATCTCTTGAAATATGTACATTAGCCAATCGAAAACGTTTTTCTTGATTGGTAGCATAAATATAACATCACAAATATTTGTGAAGTATGCCATACAATCTTAGTTCTAAATGTGTAGATATATTTTTTGGTCTTAACAAATAACTTAGGACGTCACACAAAAGTAGTACTAAGTGCGCGCAGATAGGGGGAATCGTGCTGGACAAAATTGATACACCAATAAAGGTTAAGTTACGTCGTGCAAGTTACATCACTACTGTGTCCAGTTACACTTTAATATACAATGTTTTTTGGGTGTTATGTCTTATTATTTAGCAAAAATATATCCCTTAAACTTGGTAAATGAACTGTTTTGCAGACAAAGGAAACATATTTATGAAGAAGAAAAGGTTACATTTTAAGTTTGATGTCTTTGTAACATCACCGTATTTCCATTTTATAAAAATACATTTATTTTTCCGGCTAAGGTTTGCTTTAATTTTAGGTTAATCATCGGTAGTCTGCGAGTATGAAAATCAGCAAATACAATTTGATCAAATTGCAAATCACATTTATTGAATAAATTTAAATTCCTTTGAAAAATAATTAGGAAACTAAGAAATTAGTGATGTAACAAATGCAGTTGGACAGATAAGTCTTCTTCATCTACGAAATGCAAGTGTTGGTTTGAATCTTTAAGACGTGAAACACATGTGTGATTCGTACCATCGTAAGCAACACTACTGTAGTTTGGAAACTTACATTGTTTTGCATGCAAGTTATTTGATACTCGCATTTCGCGCGCGTTGTTTGGATGAATTTGGTAAACATGTGATAACGTATCCTAACCGAATTATAAATACAGTCATTGTCAGTGGACTTTGTATACCATTATGCATTCGACAAACATGTCCTAAATGTTAAAAAAAAACTGTCCTGAATGCTTGAAAAAATCCATTTGGGGAATAGAAAAGGTACAATTCGAAAAGGATCCCTGTTTGCCAATGAACAGAAAGTTAATTTACACCTTTTTCATTGTCTGTAAATCCTGCAGTTTGACTTTAAATTATATTAAGTTCTGAATTTAGTACATGTAGTCGCACATCGTTCAGACATGGGATCTACGTATATTCAATAAGATATTCAGGATATGCTTGCGTATCGTGGAATATAACAAAGATGGAGGGATTTCTGAGATCGTTCACAGCCGAGTCATACAGAATTTTAACATTGTTGACTGTTGCTCTCTCTGGTAGTACTGTCATGGTAGACTGGCTCCTAGTAGATTCTCCAACCAGCACTCTAGTCAGAAACATCCTACAGATTCCAGATGATGGATCGGGAACAGCATATCCATTGGAATAGCTAGACGTTGATGCAAAGTATACACCTTTCCCGTGAGCAGTAGCTGCAAAAATCAATTTGGGGTTATTGTAGATTTTTCCCAACAAGCAGAGCTGAAGACTTCTAGTTGAAAGAATTTGTTAACGACGAACGTAATAAACATGAGACCTGTGTACAATATAACATGAAATCATATTGAAATAAAACATAAGATGTGTGATTAGGCTCAGAATAAAGTCATCAAAGATCTTACGGTCTTCATTTTTTTGTTCAAATTCTGCCTAATTCGGTCTATATTGATTTTAGCTCCACTGGCCGTCAGACCAGCGGGCTTTAGAAATCTTCTCATAAACTACTTGATGGATTTCAACCAAATTTCATTCTCCCTCACATTCCTTCATAGAAGTCTGATCGAAGCAGAGACTGGAGTTATCCGCTCTTGAGTGTAAAAAATGGATGTTTTGACTTTGTTTTCACTCTAGCAACTACAAATATTGACCAATCAAGACAATTTTTGTCGTTCCTTGGGCAACCTGGAGCAAAGCGCATGAAAAGCCAATTTCTTTAAAAAAAACAAAGGAACAATTATTCGAAAATCACATTTCTAATCTGACTGAAATGGACCACAGTTAGTATCTAATGGTCACCAACAATTTTTCTGAACGTTCTGATTTAATGAGCCATTTTTTCGTGGTCGCTACATTTCTTCTAATTAAATGGAACATAACATGACAATTCCAAACAGACTGAAAATTATTTTAAGATTGATACGTAGATTACCGACGTTTTGTCCGACTTTAGAGTTGGTGGGTCAATATTTCTCGCAGTTACAAATTAAGTTCATGTCAGATATGTAGAAAACACATTTTTGTCTTTATTGGTCATAATGCGTAGATGCTACAGTGTAAGTACAAGTCAAAAGCAGCTATTTTTCCATTCACGGGCAGATAATTGATCTTTCTAGTATAATAACAAATCTTGTAGATGTTCGGGGTCATGCAAGGATTATTCTTGTTAACTTAGGTAGAAATATATTTTAGGGTTTCTTTGAAGACGATTCTCACAGAAAAAAATGTTAACAAACTTTACGGACGCCAGGCACATCACCATGACAATAACCCACTGACCTTACAGCAACGGAAGCAAAAATAAATTCTTTCGTATCAATTCAATATGAACTATTGGAATCTTACCATTTTTTCCAGCGAAACTTCTATCAAATCCATTCTTTAATATTTTGAGATGAGTTTCTGCATCAGTCCCATGCCATAGTAGTCTGTCATTTATCTTGCCTTTATTTTGTTTTCGAATTTGTATCTCTTTGGACTTGTATTGCAAGTACTTGTACCTGTCTTCGATGCGATTAATCTGGATATAAAAACAATGAAAAAGATAAATGGTATATAACGAAGTCAGTATAACATCTCTACTTTTCTTCAAAAGTTTCGTAACTGCAGCGTTAAACGTGGTGAATTCGAATCTGGTTTGAAGAAGAGAAGATATATAAATGTCTGGAATGTGTTTGACGTAATGGATCTTTCAAACATCACCAGATAAACACGTATTTGAGTTAAAAAAATATGTTTGCTCGTAAACTACTTTTTTTTAATCAGGTGACGTCTAAAAGATATTTTTTTTTTTTTGACTTCTCACTTTTTCAAGTCGTCCCAGTATTTACAGAAGTATAATCAGTATTGAATATTTTATGAAATTGTTGATGTTGTGTCACGTGATTTCCCACTGTGTAGTTAGATGGGACGTAGAATTACATCGAGATATCTATATTTTCAAATGAATGCGTAATCTTGAGACGATTACTGTTTTTTTCCTTTGCATGCAACTGTTACATAGCCGCACGCTGATATTGAAATATGGTCGATGCCATGAAAATTACAACTTAAAACAAATACCCACATTTAAGATTCCGGTAAAAGGGCACCCATCGCCCACAAACTTCTTTTTTACTTCGTCAAACTCACTAGAGCTGGGATCCAATGTGACAAGTTCTTGATCTTTGTCCGTGCCCAGAATGGACCATGTTTCTGGAATTTGGATTCCTTGAGAAAACAACAACAGAAAATAAATAAAGATGAGCCAGAATGTGGGAAAATGTCTCTTATGGCATTTCAGAACAACAAGTTCCAGATCAGCCTGTGCATAAAAAAAGTTAAAGTTTCTATTTAAAGTCTATTTTCACTTGCGTGTTCAACCGACTTTACACTTTAACCCACGATCACTGAGTCTCAAGTCGGCTGTCAACAGTCGGCGCCTTCGGCAGCCACAGCTCTTTGACTTTCAGCTCTCCCGTGTACCCATTTATACACCTAGGTGAATACACACAGTCTGACTCGATTCACGATGTTATTTAATATCTTCTTAATGACTGTAGCAAATGTAAGAGAGCAGTAGGCATCCCTATCCGACTCCACATTGGCACAGGTTGTTGTGGAATCATGCTTGTCTCAGATGTCATAAATGACCTTTTCCAGATCCTGGTTCAAAACTATCTCCGTGATCACTATCATCTTAAAATCAATTTTTATAATTCTTAGCAACGTATCAAACAATCTTATTTGATTGTGGCATATGTCACGCGATGCTTTCGACAATGCCATTCCTACATAAAATCAGTCACACACATATATTCAATGCCTTATTGATCACCGTTGGAGCACGTCCATACATAAGGTCACACATGCAGCATGCTTTTTGACGTGATATGGACGCGGAGTTGTGTGTAACCAGGTTTTCATTGGTAATATTTTGTTATGTAATTATCAGCTCTGCAAGTAAACTTGACGAATACAATTCCGCGGAATTTCAATCCCTAAGTTGTTGTCTTTCAACCATTAAGTAGTGTTATGATAGTTATGACCTTGACCTTACATTATCAGTTTGCAAGAGTATTGCAAAAAATAAGAGAGCAAACAATTTCGACTATATATCACATTTACGATATATATATTGTCGTCTGTTTTAACAATTGATTTAATCATAATTAAAGTGAAGTTTAATCATAATTAAAGTGAAGCCACCAAAGGAAATTATAAATAAACATGTAAAGCAAAATGAATGAATCGAAAAATGACGGTATCTACGATTTCGACACAACGACCTTCAATTTAGATAACCATTACCTTGCTGTACTTTCTGCCTTTGTATCATTCTCCTCTTCTTTGTGCCGTCATTGGCTGGATGTTCTTCAAGGGTCTGAATGAGTACCCTAAACTTCTTTTGCTCCGAATCATTCCAGTATTCAAAGTCAGTTTGGCCTAAGTAGCCAAAATGTATGTCGAAGTTGGACACTTTGTCGTATTCTTTAAATTGTCCATCTAAAGGAAAAAAATATCGGCGCTTTACTACAAAAACCTCTTAACTGCAGCTTAAAACAAGCTGCAGTTACAAGGTTTTGTTGAAACGCAGCGATAACCTCGTAATTTAAATCAAATTTATAACAGGAATGTAACGAGCTTTTTGATATGCTAGTTCACAAAAACGGATAGTTTGGCTTTCTTGGTAATCCGCATTTACCAAGATCTAGAGTGATTTCCCTTGATAGTTATCTCCCTTGCAATTTTGGGTTGTTCCGGTTCCGGTTGGGGCTACAGATAAGAGAGGTGAAGGCATTTCAAAATGCAAAATATCTTAAATTTTTCATCAAACCCTGTGTTGTCACTGTTGTGGGTATTCAATGAATCATCCTGTCAAAACGATTCAAATTATAGCCTTAAGGTTTGTTGAAGATTTGAAATACTTATTTTAGAAGAGTTTACCCCTCCTATCTGTTGCCGTGTACGGTTGTTTTATACCCAATACCGTCCATTAACATTAACCCTTTCCCAAGCAAAACCTGTTTTTTACTTCCCCATTAGAAATATGTTACGAAAAAATGAGAGAAAGGGGCAAATTGCTGATTATTAGCGATTCCCCTATTTCCTTTAATATCCAGTTTACTATGATTTATGCATACATGTATTTTGCCTTTGGAATAAAATATTTTGTAACATGCAAGCAGCAACAGCTTCACAATAAGAACATTTAATTTAAAATGATGGAATTTGGGAAAGGGTTAAACTTCCGCCAGACTTTTTGTTTGTCACTTGTCATACATATTGCAATTTCACTTTTAAGCAAATGTGTTTATTCAGTCGTAAAATTACGTAATGCGGGATGAAAGTTGGAATGTTGTCATGCCTATTTATCACGTCGTCCTTGTAGATCTTTTGTCTATTGACTTAGTGTGATAAACAGGAACTTGTAATCTCGTGCTGGATAATTAAAGGAATTTGATTAGGATGATATGCACATACACATAAACATGTCAATCTCCTTTTGTCGGTAACAATTAATTCTTAATCCCTTTCCAAGCAATGAAATTTAAGTATGTTATACTAGAAGGTCATTTACTATGACAACGGAGTTGCTGAGATTTAAAAGCATAATCAGAGAAAAGTATTATAGGCTATACCTCATTTTACTTTAGTTTGCATATTTGCAATGTCTTATAAAAAATTGAAGGGAGGGAGTCGGATTAAAAAGTATGAAACAATTAAATCAAATTGTTAATTCGTTTCAAACAAGGACACGCGGCATAGAATTCTCTATGAATTGAAAATAAACCCATTAAAATTACATTCTGAAAAAACTGTTTTCTACAGTTTACGAATGATAAATAATTATCTAGAAAAGAGCAAAAATTCGTATAAATTTTTTGCTTATATGATGTCAGATGGTTAGAATCAACACTATTTCTATATAGGCATATAGAGTAAAACCCAACCGGAACTACCCAGTAGATTCAAGGGAGTAAATCCGATAGGGTTATCTTTCGAACCTGGTACTGTCCCATTGGTATATATCTTATCGAAGTCTGTCAGATCTTAACGAGGCCCAAGCTAGGGTATTCAGGGATCAGAACAACATATGGACCGTCAGAAGTTGCATTTTTAGCGGTGCATTGAATTATTTAGGAATTTTACCAATGTTTTAACGATCTATGAAGGTCCACCTCCCCACGAATGTTACTAAAGATACAATTAGCGGACCAGTCAATTATATACAATTATGATCTAGATGGATTGGATTGAATGGAGTTTTACGTCCCACTCAACAGCTATCTCATATGGAGACGGGACCTCGGTTTAAAGTCTCCGACGAATGACTGGAGAGGCGGGGGATCGAACCAGCGATCCCTGAGATTCAAGTCCAGTGCGTTACCACTGCACCACCTCCGCCCCTTTGATCTAGATGGACTAAATAAACTTCATTAGATAGTTTCACTTCCACCGGACAGACGTTATCTAGCTATTCAGGTTGACTATTCCATAGATATTTCTTGAATATGCTCTTACCTCCGACAACCTACCATGTGCCCATTTCATAGTGACATTACAATGACTATCAAGAAATTATCAGATAATTAATGAGTTCAGTTTAATGGGTAAACAAATATCACTTACTGTCTTCATACAACCATTGAACATGTTCCATAATTCCTTCTTTCATAGATTTTGTTCTCCTTTCTGTCGGTATTGTTAGTTTAAGCAGTTCTCTGAGGGTCATTTCAGCATGCGAGATACTCTCACTCAGTCCCTCAATGACAACACGACCTTTAGCATCAATGGTTACCCTAACGTTGTGGACCTTCTCAATATTCTGAATTTGTGTAACCTAGAAAATAGGTAGATGTGTATTTAGTTATTACAATACATGCTTCGTTTTTATCGATGTACTATCAACAATTCGCGGTCTTCTCATAAAATGAAAGGTACATCGCATAGTTACGGCTTGATTTTAACAGATAGCGCACAATGCTTATTGTACTTAGCACAGTTTTAAGGCACCATAGAAGTGCACTTAGTACCATACAAACCTCTTCGGACGTAAAGTTTTCTCCCACGATGTGTATAACGTCCTCTTTCTGCGTCTTCTTTTTTACTTCTTCGTGTTCTTTCGTCAAAACATATTTGACTTCTTTTCTCACAAATGTTCGACCGACTACATCTTCGAAGTCTTTCACAGCAGTTTTGATATCACCCTCCATCGTTAACTTGAAGAACATGAGGTCGTCAGCTTCACTATGCTTGTCTGGCCTTTTTGACGGTAGAAACATCAACTTCTTCATTTGTTTTTCTGCTGTATGTGCTCGGCTATCTATATAGTAGTATTTTAAAGATGTTAAGTATTTTTAAAGTAATCGAATTCTTTGTTATAAACAGGTGTACATTTGACCCATGATCTGAAGAATGGTCCCTTAAAGCGTTTGAGGACAATATGGTTCTAAATTAGTCTACGTACATGTTTACATGCAGTCTGATCAAGAACCATGCTGTTGTAAAATATCTTATTCGTGTCGTGTAGCAACTTCGAAAGAGTAGAATGAGTTTCCAATTGGGCACAAACTAATTTGGAGACAAGGTTGTCTAAAATGCTGTAAGGGACTTTAGTCGAGATTCCGGCTCGTGAGTGAAAAACTGGCAAGATCAAATTTACTCAACTGAGATATCACAGGATTTCATTTTGTGTTTGAAAAGAGAAGATTTTTAACATAGTTTTTGCAGTTTTCCTATTTTCCTCCGCGGCAGCTAAAACGTTTGATAGAATGAAAATAAAGTATTAATTGACAAGTTTGGTAGAATTTGACCCGAGGAGTATGCCATCCCAAAGGTTTGGCCTTAGTGGTTCAAAAAGGGAAGGCAAGAGCTCTTAGCGCTAGATGGGCAAATAAAAAATATGGTATCTGCTTTAAATTTTTTTTAATTGACATAACTATAACCTTTAGGTTTTCCTTTTCGGGGGTTCCCTTTTTTCTCGTTTCTTTCGACTGAGGTACCTACACGAACAAGACGTGGAACAGTATCTTCGAATACCTGCAATAAAGATAACCCACAACTGTTCAATAAAAAATACATTATACAGGTCATAATGGAAGGGCTTGTTTGAAAAAGAAAACGTTTATACTCTTTGGGAGGACAAGACTTAGTATGGTACGTCATGCTAAAAGGGACCTAATGAGAAGTCCATAAAACGCAATTTCGAGAAACAAACCAGGCTTAGCAGAGGTCAAACAAGTGTCTTATTCAAAACTAGTAAATGAACACATAAAACGATAAATGGTAAAAAATCTAGACTTAGAAAATCATTTTTGAGTGAGAAGTATCGACCATAGTCAGGCTGTGCAGACTGCGCAGACAGACTAGGGTGGATACTTTCCACGACTACTATAAAGTCCCTTTTGGCGTGACGAGTCACAAATACTACCGCAACAGGCAATGTCTTATAGTAAGCAAAGTACGATTGTGTTTCTAGACGAGATTAAACTTCATGTTTTACACACAACCACGGTGGGGAAACACCAGACAAAACAAGGTCAGAAAACCGTGTCACATACGTGTACAATTTGAATTCGGTTTAGATCTAAAGCAAAGAAATCTTTTTTTATTATGTTGACGTATGATTAACCATGTCCTCCAAATATAAGTCATGTCTTTCGCGAATCTTCCAAAATTGTTTTTGAGGACACTAATGGTGTTGAATTAAATGGTTAAAGCTATCAATATCCTATCCTCTAGTTAATTGTTTTGTGGCCCGCAAATGATAATTTGGAACATTCTGAAATGCTGGCATATCTAAAATAGTTCATACATATGGATATGGATATTTATACATATGGGTATTTTCTGTTGCACTCGTATAATTATGAAACATGACTATAAAACGATTATAAACTATTCAATTCAAACCTTTAGTGGCGAAGTTTTTTTTTGCATATAACACACTGTCACACACACATGTGTGATTGTAATTGGAAGAGGAATTTTAGTGGAATATAAATGTACCCGAATTGTAGCGTCATCTTTGTAGAATATAACAATAACAATTTCTCTGATTGCTGTGTCATCAACTCTGTCTGTAAACTCGAAAGCGGCTTTGACCATCGCTTCAGCCACTTTATCGGCAGGAAATCGACTTGCACCTGTACCTATGGCAGGAAATGCTATTGACTTCATCTGGTTTCCGTGAGCCAATGCTAGACTATGGGAAACAATAACTCGAACAGCCTGTTTCAAGTAATAGAAACATTTATAGCACAATAGAAGATGTCTAAATGGATTTTTACGATTACAGTGCAAGTGCTCAGCTTTTATACAGATTATTTGTTTCGGTGTGAATATGTCTATCATTACTCTACATACAGAGTTAATTGCTATAATCAATATACCGAATTAACATCAATCTAAGAATTAATAATAAAGATATAGAGACTTTAATTTGAAATTTGACATCATCAACTGCGTCACCGTAATTGTCATTCAGCATTGTTCAATGAAATTCTACACAAATAGCAATCATGAGTCCTGCCACACACTGATCCAACAAAAATATTTGAAATAGTCTTTTGTCGAATTTTCTCCTACATTCAATCAAAACAAAAGTGGTTTTATTCAAATAGTCAAATATGCCACATGATTTTCCAGCAAATGAAATTTTGTAACACATAGACATAGGGCATTTGGGCCAAAGGTCATTCGGTCGTCTCGTCAAACAAACTACACTCCCCAAAAGTTCTTATTGGCCACTCGTTTACTAGGAAAATGGCTGAAACTTAAACAGAAAAAATGAAAATTTGACAGTTGTTTGTCAATTTCATAACACTGATCGTTATACTTTGCATAAGTTATTGGTGAGAAATGGGTTGGGGGGGGGGGGGGGGCAAACTTGCACGAAAAACACGTGTGCAATTCAAAACTCATAAATGTTAGATACTACATATCCTATACAGCCTAGAACATAGGAAAACCAGAAAACATGGAAAAATCAAGTAATAGGAATAAGTTAGAGCTTGGCAAAATCGAATCTGGCAGGTCAATTATATGGGTATGTTGTCAATAAACTTTTCAGTCATTATTCCATAATCAGACCATATTAAGTAATATTCTATTATGGTTTCTAGTGCCTTTAACAATAATTTTCTTGTTTTTGAAATTTTCAATCGTCCTAATTCTGCCTAAAAAGGACTTTTCCTGGAATTTCGAAGGACCGAAAGTGGATATGTAAATGTGACGTTTATAAAGCCGATTAAACACCGGCTACCCTTTCGAACCTTTACACTGTTAGATTCAACAATAATATACATGAAAACGGTATTCGCTTCAAATAACATCTCCAGCCTTCATTATCATTGCAAACTTTAACCTTAACCCCGTTAAGCATAGTGGGTTGGGTTGAAGAGACTTCAGACAACCATCTACAAAGCAATTTTTTGATGATTTGTATTGTGCAGTCGCTCACGAATTGAGAACAATCCAAAAGAAATACGACCTTATCTGTGAACGAAACATCAAAAAGCAATGACAAACTATTACCAATGCTGTTTCGAGAAAATACGCCACCGGCCTCTGTTTGTGACTTTTCTTTTGTAGGGGTGTTTATCTAGTGCCATTGTTTGGACTATATCCGTATTATATAAGAATAAATAATTATAGATAAATATGTCAGTTAATGATATTGAAATGAGTATGATTTCAACATAGTTGAAGTCTGTATTTTCCGAAATATGAGATGGCCAATTAGAACTTTTGGGCAATGGTGTACATTGTATGGATTTATAGCTTACATCAAAGCCCGTGTTTGAATCCCAGTCCACTGGTTGTATTGTGTGATACAACGTCTTGCAATTCAGATTTCCAGCAGTTGTTGGTTTCACCTCGCCAGCTTGTATTCTGCCATGTTGTTTGCACTCGTCACGAATTATTGGTCCTCCTTTCTTTACTAAGGCGTTTGATATAGCCCCAACTATATCAGGAAAATGTGGGGTGGGATTCACGATCACGTCTGTCTGTAAGGAAGCGAAAATGATTTAAAGATTGCATTCGAAATAAAACAAAAAAACGTTGTGGATTTTTATACCATTTTAAACTTGATTTGTCTGTGCATACACTTCTCCATGGCTTGTCGTCATTACACGAGCACAATCAGGCTCAACCGAGATACAGACATACTGTTTGCTTTGCCTTATGGTCCAAAGCAATCTAAGATAATGACAAAGTCTCAAACCAATATAGTGACAGATGAATGTTATGTCTAGAAACGAATTTCACCAACAACGGTCAAAAGTTTTCTAAGAAACGAACATGATACATTTCACGATTCTGATATGTCTAGTAGGCAAGGAGGCAGAACGGTCATTATAATGTTTGACCTTGTCAAGAAAGACTTTCATTAATGCTTAGGGGTTTTCGAATGTTGTAGCATTGGAATCGGTAAAAGGGTTGTTGTTGTTGTTGTTGTTGTTCTTGTTGTTGTTGTTGTTGTTGTTGTTGTTGTTGTTGTTGTTGTTGTTGTTGTTGTTGTTGTTTCAATACAAATGTTAAATAAGCGATACAATGCTGAAAGACCATAATTTTCTCTGCAATAGAGTGCAACGAAATCATATTGATTGCATTTTAAACACAATGTACATATTTTTAAAATCAATAAAATTCTTACAAATGTTATTCACTGTTTCATATACACAATTGCTCTAGAAGTAAAGTAATCATTTATTCCATTTGCCCATCTTCTGACACAATTTGGCTCTTCATGTGTTGCGGACCATTTCACCGAAGACAGAAACGCAAATTTGACCCAAAATACTTTTCATAGTAACTTTAAGATTTCGTTTTCAAAAGTAATGTTATCGAAGTGTGCAGAATTGATGTCGATGTATCGTTTGTAGTTACGGTTAATATAGTTGTGTACTCACGGTCATATCTTCAATACTTCCTCTAATTATCCTCAATTTGACCTTGCCATTTATGTCCAAGTTGTACGGAAGGCGGCCACCTGAGGAGTACACATATCTTTAACATCTTTTTTCACATTTTAGGAACTGATGTATCACCCTCCAATATGACGGGCTTAATACATTAGTTGATAATCTTACAAAGTATTCAAAAAGATAATTATAGGTTTTTACTTTTGTACTCGGCGAAAGGAAAGCATCCTGTCAAGCATTCCTGTACACATAAATACTTTCTCTTGTAACGCATATTTCAAAGTACACTGCTCAAATAATTAAAGGAACACATTGAGTCAAGAATTCATATCTGTTTTATCTTTTAGTACCATGAAAAGGTTGATAGCTCACAATACTTATTAACGGTGGGGATTGTGCATCATGGGTTGGCAATCTGATTAAAACTAGATGTTTAAAAGGGTATCTCTTGTCAATTTCTGTTGTCACGGATGCCGCCCGAATATGTACGAAGTGCTTGGTATCTATTAATGGGTTGTAATCCTTAAACATGACTATTGGAGTACTTTTGCTTTCATACCATTAAAGTCTGCCACTCGTGGTGAGGTTACAGATATGTCACCAGCTACATCATCATCGCCTCCATCATCATCATCATCATCATCATCATCATCAATGCCAAGGTCAGAATCATCATCTTCCGGTGCTGTTTCCTAAAATAAAACAAAACACATCGCTGCTTTTCAACAAAAGCGTCGTAAATGCAGCGTTATATAAACTACAGTTACGTACATTTTGTAGTAAAGCGACGATATTGCATGAGCTAACAACTACTTCATTAATGTAGAGGTCAGAATCACTCTCTTTCGGTGATGGTTCCTATCATAAAACATGTAACTCAACATGTAGCAACAGATTTTTTCGGATATGATCATTTTTTTCCGAATTCAAATCATATTTTGTAGGAATTCACTAGAATCGTCTAACGAGAACCCACAATATACACTCACCTGAACTTCTAAACGGCCACTGTTTTTTTAAATAAATAATTCATATCAATTCACTTGGATTGGGTGTTTGCTTTTTGTAATTAACGAAGTCACCGGCTATCTTTTCGAACAAGTTATAGTAGTGTCACGTCAAAAAAGAAGCACGTGACGTCATTTTGGTCGAAATGTTAAAATTGCTAGGCGTGTATTTTGAATTACGTGATAAATATCGATTCTGTTTTGATATTTTTTTCCATATGGATAGCCCAGTCAGAAAAACGTTTAACATGACAAGAATTATCATTAAAACGCGAGAAATGACCTTCGGAATGTTTGATGTTGGAACTCCAGTCATAAAATAAATTTGGTAATTTCCTTTTCTAACAAAATCATAATGCAATCATTCGATTTATTCTGTTTCTGGGGTAACATATCGTTTTATTGTTTGTCAATTGATTGAATCTGATATTTTCGGTTTTTTTCACAAATTAGCAAATTTAGATTAAGTACATGCGTACCGGAAGAGATTAATAAAACTCAACGACGGCAACAATTAAGGACTACTATTCGTCAACAAGATGGACAGGTTTATAAAGCAATATCTAGAAAAAATTTCATGCATGCTAGACGAAATTAGGGTAATCCTAGCCACCAAATCCACTGCAAACGGCTAGTAGGAGCTTAAATAAAATCGATCATATGACGCATCGACAACGAAATGTCTAAGCCTTGGCACTGTGACACATATTTTGAAGCCTTAACTGTACTAGACATCCCCTATGTTATCGGAAAACGGATTGGACAGAAATTCGTTTCGTGATTAATCAAGAATCAAGTCTTTGACTTGTTCAACAGGCGGATTCGAGCACTGCCAAAATAGGTGATTTAGAAGACCTGATTCGGGAAATCCAGCAAACTTGGTATTTCCGCACTGTACCATACCCTACAGTATCTTAAAGAATGCATATCATCCACGAGAATAGGAGTCTTAGCCATGATAAATGCACACGGAGATCACATGGGATATTAAGTTGCGGTATGTGACTTTTCATTTATGGGGTAGTGCACCTCTAAACGTCACAAATTCATTAATTACGAACACAGCTTTGTGAAATTTTGTCACATTTTTCAAAAAATGAATGTAGTTTTCGAAGAACCAAATCAACACGAGTTTTCATCAGATATGTCGATTTATATGTGAAAGAAAGAGGTGGCCGTTTAGAAGTTCGGGTGAGTGTATGGTAAGGTTATTATTTGGCGAGATATTTCATTTTGAAAAGCCATCCCTCCCTCAGGCTCGGGTTGTTAATCCTTCTATCAACAGCGAAACTTCGACTGCTCTTTCACACGACAAAATGGATTTTGATGAATATTACATTTGTGAACAACACTGGAGAGGAAATACTGAGAGAGAAGGATCAAATATTGATCATCAGCATTTACATTTTTCCTTTGCGGTTTCCCAATCATTTAGCTCATCTGAGCACGAAGTGCTGAAAGTGAGCCATTGTGATGACACACTGTGCGTCTGTCTGTCCGTCCGTTTATTTGTTCACACTATGTTGTTAACGCTCTAGCATCCACGGAATGGTATTTTGATAATTTCAAAAAAGTGGGTACGTGTATTTGTCTTTCACGAAATTATCAAGAATTAAATTTATTCAACTTCTTTTAATGTTTGCACGAACTGATAATCGAACGTCTAATCATTCCAATAAAGCAATCATCTCCTAATAAGATTGTTGTAAACTTTTCAAAGATCAGTGATCAGTTACATACATGTATTCTGAGTAGTACATTTTACTTTGGCAATAGCAACAAAGATATGAGCCGGGCTCTGTAAAAGGGGTCTTATTGTATTTTAGAAACTAATTTTCCAGACCAGACTGTAGTCTTATATAACGAACCATTCTGATAACTAACAGTTGCTGCAGGTCACGAAGAAGCTATTACAGAGTAGCATGGATCATGACCAGACTATGTCACTGTGTTGTAAGTTGTCCGTTAGGTTTGTGCAGTCATTCAAAGATGGCGACAACAATACAACATGAGAAGTAGGTGTCATAGTTTTTCATCGATAAATTTCTTAAACGTTCGTATCTTGCCTTGATACTGATATCATTATACAGGGTAAATGTATACCTATCAACGGTTATATATATCAAAGTACCAGTGTTGTCCTATCGTACTCAGTCGCTGTGCAAAGACAGCCCAACACGGCAAACTTTTTTCGAAGCGAGAAAGTTGCCCTTTGAAGGATGATTACATAGTAATCAGCGAACTATGGAACAAACTATTGCTCTAACTTTGATGTTTTTAACATGCTCTTTTCTATGGTTACCGTTATTGTACACACAAAAAAAATCCAGAATGGCCACAAACACCGTGTTTACTAAATGGCCAAACAGCGGTGTAGTCAGAGTGAAAATATGCAGACACAACGGTGCAGTTTCTGTGTTTTATGTACGGTGTGGTTATATTTTATAACAAATTGTGAACGGTGTAGACATAATGCAATTGTGAACGGTGTAGACTTGAAGCAATACAGAACTTATTATTTCTGGAATGATAATATTGTAATGTTTAATGATAACGTTTTCATGGCTGGGAATCACGTTTTACAATAACTACCGAAATTCTTCAACAATCATGTTAATATATGACTGACTTGTAAATGCTTCGCAGCAAGGAAGGTGACACTATGTCTACAAAATATATTTTAATCAGAATAGAGACAGAATCTAGTTTCTTCGCTATTTGTCAAAGCAATTCCGTAAGGGTCAAAAAGTAGAAAATACCAAGAATCTGCCGGCGTCTGTTTTATTTTGTCTTTTATTTTCAGTTCCATGCTGTTCACTTGTTACTGCTGTCCTTTCGAATGAAATTTCGAAAAGGTTGTGAAGCATTCGGAACAAGACCATTTCAGCCAGATATTAAAAGTGCGCAGGAGGGAGATCAATGATAAGACAGGCCACAAACAGGTTTGAAAAACCTGAGCTTTAGTATAGTTTGAATTTATTGGGGTCTTACGCCGTTTTCAACTGCCAAGGGAACTTTAGTATAATTGCGGATATTATCAAGAAGTCAGACTAGGACATCATCCTCATTTGCGAGCATAGAATGCCCAAGATAGACATCATCAACGTAGAAAATCAGGATTTTGGAATAATCAATCTTTTTCTCGATGATATACCCGATTTTGTATGCATGAGTCCTGTACATAAAAATACGAAGTTCTACACCCCATAAAGTCGTTCAAAAATCTCCGACCTTAATTCATGATATTTCCATTGGACGTGCTGAAACAGATGATATGGATAGCTCACGAGACATGGAAATAATGGCTGAAATGAATAGTTTGTTCCTAGATGTGATTAAGTCATTGAGAAGCATTGATCAACTTGGTAATTGGTTGTATCTTTTCATAACATGGTCATGGAAGGTCGATTCCCGATGGAAAACAGTTCATTTCATTTATTTATGGATGTGTGTAAGTTCTACTCTCTTGGAAGTACTTCAATGCGTTTTACTCCAATAGTCAAACAGTTTTGGCGAATAGGATAATGTCTTTTACATTGCAAATGGTTACATTTTATGAGTGGGCCCAAAAAATCTTGGTCACAAAATTGTCAGTCCTGAAGTTCTAAGAGGTTAATTACGTCTGAAAATGCCAAAATAAATCTTGCAGTTCCGTAATTCTATTTTCAAGACTTGATTACTTTAAGCCGAACAAGGCGAAAAAAAAAGGCCCAAATGTTTCTGAAACAAATTTATAATTTATGTTTTGTTATTTATAATTTATGTTTTGTTGATGGTATCCTTTATTTTGGGCAAAATCGGACTTTTCAATGAGGGGTCAAGTTGAAAATAAGATACATGTCGATCAATAATTATCATACTCCATGACTTAATCTATAAATCATATGAACGGATGAACAAGAAACTGGCCATTGTACCCACATCGTAGGGTAAGTCAGTAAACAGTGTTCTAAAATGACGTTTACTGCATTTTTTGTTCAATATTTTGTTATAGTATTCCTTGTGATTATCATGTCCGTCAGATGTTAATTCAATAACAAATAACAAAAAAAGTCTTCCAAAAATTAAACACATACATTGGACTGTTTAGGCTTAGGTGAATGCAGAAAAGAGAAAACGGCATATTTCCTTAACTTTTGTTTTCGTTTACTTTGAGGATGGTGGTGTTTTCATCAAGGGAGAGAACTGGATAAAGTATTTAAGGGGGATAAATCAGATCTGCATATGATCTGCTAACTGTTAGAGCTAGTTCGCGCTATACAACATACCAAGTCTACACCGTTCACAATTTGTTATGAAAATAATAACTACACCGTACAGATAACATAGAAACTGCACCGTTGTGTCTGCATATTTTCACTGTGACTACACCGTTGTGTGGCCATTTAGTAAACACCGTGTTTGTGGTCATTCTGGACTTTTTTGTGTACAATAACGGTAACCATAGAAAAGAGCATGTTAAAAACATCAAAGTTAGAGCAATAGTTTGTTCCATAGTTCGCTGTTTACTATGTAATCAACCTTAAAAGGCCAACTTTCTCGCTTCGAAAAAAATGTCCGTGCTGAACTGTCTTTGCACTACGACCAAAAGCGATATGACAACACTGGTACTTTGATATATAGCACCGTGAATAGGTATACATTTCTCCTGTACGATGATATCAGTATCAAGACAAGATACGGTCATTTAAGGAAATTATCGACGAAAAACTAAGACACCCACCTCTCACGATTTTCAACGGACGCCATCTTTGATTGACCACTCAAAACTTCCGTACAAACTACACAAATCTAACGGACAGCTTACAACACAGTGTGTGTGTATACACAGACTTATCTGGATCCATGTTGGTCTCAATTTTGCTAATGAAGCTCTTTCCTCCAGATCCTCACTCACAAAAACGGTTTACATACCCGTTTATTTATTTGCCCTCCTCTACCCCAGTGCATGGACGATTTTGGTCTTGCCTGTCCTTCCTGTCTACTTGAGGTTGGGTGATTCACAGTCTTTCCTAAAAGGCAATGGTGTATTAATATTAATCCTTTCACAAACAATCCATTTTGACGTTCCAAACAAAGGAGAACATTGAATCAAAGTGTAAAAGCACTGACAAACAGCCCTCAATTGTTCTCAAAATGTCCATGCAGAGAATTACAAAAAATCCTTCTATTTTCATTTTTGTTGATGTCTGCAACTTCTTCCATAGTAGCCGGCAATTTTGATGTTTCGAAACAAATTTAACGTTTCGACATATTTATATGTAAATACAGTAATCACAAGCGGAAAATAACTGTTTCAGGGCATATTTTAGTAATATATGACGGGAATCAATCATTTTCTGGTCAGGTTTGGTTTTAGTGATCATTTTGGGTAACATATGATTTTTTTTTATACCAGTACCATTTTCAAACGATTACCTTATAAGCAACTTACTTGTTCATAGCTTTAAAAATCTTGAAAAAGATATTTTTCCAAATTTGTATAAATCTCGCTTTAGCAAAAACGACAATCTCAGCAACTTCGTGTCAAGTATACAGATACTTGGGTCCGTGATCTTACAGCGAATCTATTCTTAGTTTGTTTGGTTTTTGTTTTTATATCCAGAAAAGAAGTCGGTATTACACGAAAAAATCATGATCTTTAGCCAATATGGTTAAGATATGCCAACATTTATGATGGCTCTCAAATGGTCTACCCATTAAGTTGGTAGTTGTTATGATACATTAAATTATGAGACATGGATACCGCTGAATTCCTGTTTCAGCTATAAGTACCATCACCATTAATGCCATTGCATGAAAATTTGTCTTTAAGTCTTTCCAAAGCAAGACCTGGTTTTGACGTCCATCGTAATAATAGTTTGGGAAAATAAATGTAATAAGTGAACATAAGAACTTTTTGCAATTTATCTTTTTCTCTCAAAAGGATTTGTATGTTATAATATGCCATGCGCGGATCCAGGGGTGGGGCCCGATGTCTCGAATCCCTCCTCGAATTTGAAAAAAAAAATCAGCGTGGTTTCGTGTACAAATGCTGTTATCCCCATCCCCAGCCGTGGAAAACTCGAGCTCCCTCTGGGGAAAATACACATATTTTATTCTTCCTATATATTTTTTTCAGTCTACAACTCCTTTAAAAATATGTTTGTAAAAATATCTCTGTAAGGGAATGAAAAGTTTATGATAAAACTCTATACCTTCGTCGGCGTCTTAAGACATAAATCCCATTACCTTGTTCTTTCTTCACGTCTTTAATCGCATTTCCGTGGCAGAAAACAAACCAAGTCTTCTGTTGACCTAGAGTTGAGTTTATTGTCTTTTCAACCTTTTTTATCATATCAACTTTCATGTCGCTGAGGCCTATCTCTTTTACCGTCCCTTTTGGATTCTACATTATGAAAAATTATATCATCTGTCATGATCTGTGTTAATGTAAAACCTCGTAATTCCATGAATGAAGCTGGAGTTACGATGTTTTCTAATAATAAGGACGATATATGAATGACATGTACACAGTCATATTTCCGCGTCCTTTCGATGGCTGGACATTTTTCTATTCTTCCTAAAAATATGCTGATTTACATTCATGAAAGGCGCTAACATACGAAAAGCGGTCTCCAACTTACTATCTTTTTTTTTTACTTTATCATTTATAGATTACTTAAAAATGATTATAAGTTGAAATATAATAAGTAAATTGCTTTTAATATTTGAGACAATAATTCATTTACCTATGCCAATAACTCTAACTTATTATATGTATGTATATCAAAATTAAATGAAACGAATTTAGAAAAAGAAATAAAGGCGTCAAAATATCGTAGGGCGGTTCCAACATAATTATTAAGTTGCTTGATGCACTAAATAACGAACAAAAAGAAATCATATGGTCAGTTAAAGGTACGTTAATGATCAACTACATGGGTCTATTTTTTATTGATTCACAAAATGAAGGCCCGGTCACATACACTTTCGAGTCTATATCCTAAGTATGTTGTGCGACTGGCCATTTCTAGGAAGCGCTCCGGTCGCGACGTGGACGTGGAATCATGTATGTGACCAGACCTTTAGTATATAGCCTACCTTGCTCACAAATGAGCCAATGGCTTTGATGATATCTGTCAGGGAACTCTCAATATTGCCCTCGGTACAGAAAGCACTGAAGGGTATCATGACTGACGAGAAAAATGCTTCTTGTGCTGTCTGGAAATGTAAACAATATATTATTATATCACTGCTTTTTAACAACACTTGTAACTGCAGCTTGGTTTAAGCTGCACTTACGAGTTATTTTGTTGAAAAGCTACGATATAGTGCATTGCTCACAAATGAGCCAATGGTTTTAATGATATCTGTCAGGGAACTCTCAATATTGCCCTCGGTACAGAAAGCACTGACGGATATCATGACTGACGAGAAAAATGCTTCGTGTGCTGTCTCAAATATAAACAATCATTATACAAGTATATGTCACCTGCGTTTATGTATTATATAGGAGTTCGGTCAACGAGAACGTTCTCAGGAAGTTTCCCTTTTTGATGACCCAGCACAATATAGAACATCCTCAACAACGGACGGAGGGACGACAGATGGACAGATAGAAAAGATGACACCAACAAAGATTCACATTATATAAAGTTTAGATATTGTACACATTTGATTAATCGTTTTGTAAGCAAAAAAAAGAAAACATGGGTGTTTACTTATTTTTACATCTCAGTATATTTTCCCTACGCATCGTCAAAACAAGGGGTAGTATTCACCAACCAGTCTACATGTTTTTTCCAAGTTTATCTTTAGAATTACGATACAATTCATCCCATTGGTCGAGACATACGTCACGTCTAATAAGATCGCTTGTAATGTAATTTGGGCTAAGACAATCTATTTTTAGACATGTTGGTGAATACGGTCCCATGACTTGGTTGAGAAACGGCTAAGCGCATTGTCTGATTCATACCCTGAGGCAGGATTCCAGGGCTCCAACGTGCGATAAGTCTTTACCAGGGGCTAGATGGATAAACATGACCTTTTGACAAGGAAGATCTCCTGAATCCACAAG
This sequence comes from Fragum sueziense, assembly GCA_963680895.1. Classification (NCBI taxonomy): domain Eukaryota; kingdom Metazoa; phylum Mollusca; class Bivalvia; order Cardiida; family Cardiidae; genus Fragum; species Fragum sueziense. The sequence continues at coordinate 16,382,063 of OY804602.1, read as the reverse complement.
TGCTGGTTTTGAACCAGTTACCTCTCCACATCTGTTGCATTCGTCAGAAAGAGTCTTTCCTCCTATTATTGGCAAAAAGGTAACAATGTTAACAGTAAACCATGCATCGTGTCTCACTAACAGTATTGTCAGTGTCATTGCAAACCCTCGTATCTACAGCTTTAAACAAACTGTAGATACGAGGTTTTGCAATATAGCACCGTCGATTTCCTGCATCGTTTTAAATGTCTTTAATTCTATCAACTTTCGTTCAAAAATGTTGATCCTTTTTAGTGTCAATGCTCTAAGGATATCGTGCTTATATTCTCTATTCACTATGACTTAATTAACTGCGTAAATATAATTCTGAAAAAAGGGAATGAATGTAAATTATTAATATTACTTATGTAAACGAACCTGGTCAGCATGCAAAATTTCACAAAACTATCCCTGCTCTTTGACGACATTTTCAATATTACGTTATAAACGCTTTTAGTTAAAGAAGAAGATGCTTAGTATAACAAACAATTTCTCAATTTCTCTGAAGGAATTATATGTGGTTGATTGTAGATATTCTGTAATCAGTAATTACATTTACTTTGTCGACTTACATAATTCAAATTGTTAGCAGGAATAGTTTGGATGTTACATAAATGTTAAAAGCTCTCTTACATGACGTGGCATTATCATTTAAACTGTCAAACGCAGCATTCCTTAAAACACCTCGTAGCTATTGCTGATTTCATTTGACATTGCACTTACTTTACTGCAAGACATGTTCAAAGTCTAGCAAACATCTAGGAGATTCAATTTACAGTACACGACTATAAAAGAAGTTCCACAAAATATAAGTGAACTATTCAGGAAAAAAAAACTTGTTTGCGATTTTAAAAGCTGAAGCTGCGCCATGTCAAATGAAATCAGTAAGGCATCTTACTTTAAGCTTTAGTTATGAGGAATTTGGAAGAAAACAAAAACGACGAACAATACCTTTATCTAGGACAATCTTTGCTAGATTTGACTGTATCTGTGTGAGGTCTGTTGTATAAACAGGAACAACAATAACGTCAACTCTACAAGATGTGATGTCTATACAGATGGGTAAGCATGTTGTCCCAACATCCTTCTGTAACGCCACGCCGCTGATATTTTTGTGGACTAGCGATGGGGCTGTTTCTATCTCAATTGTAGTCTCGTGGTTTTTAAGAAATGACTTTACAATCTCCATCAGTTTCTCTCTATGAACTGCCAACCATGGCTTTGACACGTGAAACCAGAATGATTTTATGTCTTTTGTTGTTTTACGTAAGTCATCTTCCAACTTTTTCATTGTTGTATCAGTGCCTTCTACTTTAATCTTTACTGGAACTCGATGGTCAGGGTCACTGCTGTCAAATTCAATGGTGTATGGATCAGTGTGGTACTTTTTATACTTTTCGTGCCATGTCTCAAAGTGTTCTAAGATATCTAAACTCAGAACAATTGTTTTGGATGTTTCCGGAACTTCTTTAAGACTGTTTTCAAGTTTCTCCTTTGCCTGCTTAACGTCTCTTTCGGTTATTCCAGTAATTGTTATTGTTTTAGCGTTTTCATCAATCTGAATATATAGGTCTGACTTCATCATACGCTGAACAGTGTCTTTCAGATGCCCCTGTTTGGTGTTTTCTGGTAGTGGGAGAACCCTCTCATGAATTACTTTGTCTATGCAGCTTCTAAATTTCTTGTTTTTTGCTTCTAAATCTTTGTGATCCTGTTTGTATATCCATAGCTTACAGAACCTGCCTTCCACTCTGAAATGATGACTAAGCTTTACATTCTGTAACTCTTTTTGGAGGCTTTCCTTACAAGGACCGTTTTGGAGAACTTTCAGCTTGCCCTCTGTAAGTTGTTCTTGAATTTCGATCATATGGTTCGCAGCAAAATCCAGAATTTTTTCTTTGGCAGTTTGAACTTCGTTGTCTGGACCTTTCAGTTCTATCGTACCCCTATCAGTTATCTTGAATCTTGTGTTTGGACATTCCTTTCCCACCCCTTCAATCAGACCTTCGGCCTCTAGTGCACGATATTGAATTTCGTCCAGATGATCTTTAGGGATAGCTACAGGTTTATTGTTTGCTTGCTGCTTATCCTTGCTAAAATCCCCGAAGATTTCATTCAGTACCTCCGCATGCATTTTTGATGTAACGATTTTCAGTTTAGACTTTTGTCTATTTTTGATGAGCATTAACTTGGAATCTTCGTTATCAATCTTTTCTATTGATTTCTCTAGTCTTTTTACTGCTCCCTCGTAAGTTTTCTTCTCTAGTTGAACCTCACTATGAATTATTGATTCTTCAAAATATTGTGCCACCCTTTCTTTTGTCATATCTTTCCAACGTGCTCTTTGTATGTAATCTGAAATTTTACTCGCTTCGCATTTTATAGTAAATGTCATTTCATCAACTTCATCATCATCAAACTCTCCCTTTTCTTGCCAAACTACTGTTCCTGGTATTTCACCTTTGATGAACTCATCCAAGTTTGTACGTTCTCCATTACGGTCATGGACATACCTGTAACATAACGCTGCTTTTCAACGAAACCTTCGTAACTGTAGCTTGTTTTTAGCTGCAGTTACGAGGTTTTCGTTGAAAAGCGACAATAATACCTGTATTGAATTTTTATATAACCATTACCCAAAAGCGCTGGTCTTTACGTCCTTATTAAAAGATTGATTTGAAAACATCGTGGCAAAAAAGAAGAAACTACTGATAACCAACCTTACTACGAAATAATTGATATGCAACGTTTGTCTAAGTATTCTTACTTAAAGTTAAAATAAGACAGAGAGAAAACGCCATATAATTATTCAAGAGGAACCTTTGCCCCGAGTCAACTTGGAAATGACAAAATTCTACTTGGCAACAAAAATGATAAGTAACCTTAGTTTGTCTTGGTCGATGCCATCTATGACCAGATCTGTGTCATCTATTTCCGGTTTGTTTCCGAAGTTGGCAGTTTCTCCAAGTTCTTTGTACCAAGGAAGAATGTGAACCCTCACACCCTCTATGTCCATTTGCCTTCTCAGCCAAACTCTTCTAGCATCTAAATTGAAATCATAATTTAGTAATGTAACCGTTTCCTAGACATATATTTACTGATCCCAGTCGAATGGAATTTAAGTCAACAACTTTGACATGGAATGGAAACTTAATAATTAGGTCAATATTAATGTTTTAATCTGCTTGATTGAAAAACCATGTGAAGAGTGTTGGCAAAGATTGTTTTCTGTTTCGTTAAATTATTTATTTTATGTCCAAGGGGATCTAGAATGATAATAATTCACAATAATACGCTTTTGTTTTCTAAACATACTTTGTTTTCTACGACAGATTTCTATTTTGAAAACTATAAAACTATACTGTTTTGGAGATATTGTGATGAAAACAAATGTAACCTTCGCTATCCTTGTATTGTACGATCCAACAACATTCAACATGTTCTCCTTTTCTCACACCGTTTTCTCGGATCTCTCCACCACCCGTTTGTTGTCTCCGACGAAATGCATCCTCAATCATATGGCGTTCAAGTTGTCCATCTGTATACAGAACTTGGATGGTGTCGAACTTCCCAATTTGTTTACTGTTTTTGAAAACTTTCGTGAAAACAACGTTGTCTACAGCAGAAAAAATATTGTTTTCAGTTATAGCACTCTAATACCTTTATCACGGTGTATTTTCCAATAATCTTCAATAACTTTGTCAATACTTGATCAATTTGAATTTGGTTTTGAAGCAGAGAAGGTGGAAAAATGTTAGGAATAAGCTGGACGTGATGGATGATTTTGGTTGGTCTTCATTAACTTCTTTGTCAGTTGAATTTAAAAAAAAAATCACCACATCTATACTGAACCGCACAGCTAACTCCTCACTTTTGATTTTTGTATAACTAAGTAACCGCCCAACCAATCGCCTTGATTTTTCATATTTAAGAAGCTGACCTATTTCCTATCAATTTTAGTCAAAAACAAATCTAATTTTACGTCTCATTTTCCTCTTACAACGTGCACGTGCGTTTAACAATTTTGAAATGCATGCACATGTACCTTAACAAAAACCTGAATAATTCCCCATGTCTTTATTCAATGTTGATCGGGAGTAATAAAAAACATAATTTAGACAAGTTTTACTAACGAAATTTTATCTAAAAATGTAACAAAGACAGGTCTCTAAAGTTACACGGTCGATACGTTAGCACTTTTATTTGCAGACGACGTTGCAGGAGTATCAGACACTGTAAACGGTCTTCAACAACAATTAAACTTGATCCACAAATTTTGCGTAGCTGTAGGAATGAAACTCAATCTTGACAAGACTAAAATTATAGTTTTTCGAAATGGCGGTGTACTAAAACAATGTGAAAAGTGGTTCTATGATGGAAAAGAAGTTGAAGTTGTTACATATTATAAGTATCTAGGAGCTCTCTTTACATCTCGATTGTGCTGGTCAACATTTAAACAAAATCAGTCTTCTCAAGCAATGAAAGCATGTTTTAGCTTATCAAGATTCCAAAAGAAATTTGGGTATTTCAATCCTAAAGATGCCTTTAAGTTATTCGACTGAATTGTTAAACCTATTTTATGCTTCGCTGCAGATATATGGGGATATGAATACTCACATACTATAGAAAAAGTACAAATTAATTTTTGCAAACGAATTTGTTGCCTTTAAAATCAAACAATTGCTGATTGCTTAGCATTAAGCGAATGCGGTCGATATTCTCTATCAGTAACATATATGCTACGCTGTGTAAAATATTGGGTTAAACTTATTGAAATGCCTAACAGTCGATTTCCAAAACAATGTTATATTATGTTAAAGAAACAAGATGAATCAGGAAGAAATAATTGGGTTACTAGCTAAGCAGATTAGTGTAAAAATCATGCATTTAATGATGCAAGCATCAAATTTGGCACATACATTCATAAGAACATGTAGTTTAAAAAACCCGTTAGCCACTCAAAAATTCAAAATGACCGCCATTTTTCAAGATGGCCGCCATTGCCGAATTGAAAATATCGTTTTCATCCTAAAACTTGATATAATTGGCCGATTTTTGTGTTTTTTATACCAAAATGTATGTTTATAAACACAGGAAAACAGAATTTTAGCATATTGTATGCATTAAATCACTCTTTCATGTGTTTATCAACAATACTGGGCAAAATAAGCGAAATTTATCAACCTTTGGGCATAGTGTTTCTTTCCAACAAAAATGTAATAAAGTTCATGTAGGCTTTCTAATTCAAGGCGGATCTTCTTTGCATTAAGGTCATTTTAATTTCTAATAACGGTTATGGGAAGCTGTCTTTTCACGTCTCTGATTGATTGAGCGGGATTGTACATAAACGAAAGATATTTTATTCATTCTTCTGTGTTTAATTCTATAAGATCGATTTCGGACATACGAAATCGGCTTTATTACCAGAAAACCCCTCTCAGGCTTCAAATTGATTTGATTGCCGTTTCAAAACAACTGATTTGTCTTTATGAATAATCGCTATTAATTTGATTACCCAATTCAATTAAGGCCATGTGATTAACAATTTTGTCTTCTTGTTTCGGTTTAACTATGAGTATTGTCGTCAGTTACACATTTTCTTTGATTTTATAAAGGACAATACAAAGCAATTTATTCAAAATGTAAGCCAACACGCTACATAAATGAAAGCCGCCATAGCTCACTTGGCAGAGCACTCACCTTGTACTCTTTACACATGTCTATATCTGGAAGGCCCTTGGTTCGAATTCTACTTAGACATTGTTCTTTTTTATCATCCTTTTTTTGGACTTTTATCTCCACCATCGTTAGGGAAAAAAACGACCGCAGTGATTTACAATCGATCTAAACACAAATTCAACGAATTAAAGTAATGTAACGCCGATCATTTACATACAATTCTGCTCAATCAATCAGAGACGTCTAAATATAGTGCTCCGAGTACTTTGATTTTTATTTGTGTTTAGAGTAAAAAAAAAACACGGCGGCAAATTCCCTTGTTGTGGTTACAAAACAATCAAATTCAATACATACTTTTCCTGAAACAAAATACCAGATGAATTGGAGCACCTAACCATGGATTCCTCAAAGCAGTTGTACCGCAGCATCCTTGCATCTATGTGTTCAGATGTGCATACAAAGAAGAAATTGGGGACGTGCCGTCGGGAAAATGGCAGTGGAGTACAATACGCAATTTAAATCTTCAAACATTATCAACGGACATTTGAGAATAGCAATGTCCCTATCTGTACACATATTCATACGATCATCCAGGCAAAGGGGTCTGTACTTTGACTCCTAGCACGTAAGGAACCTTTTTCTAGTAGTTAAAAGTAATGCCTGGAAGGTGTCAAGGGTCAAATTACAGACCCCTATGCATCCAGGTACCATCGTCACTGTTGGAGATCCATTGCTTCATTTTCTTAGCACAATACACGTAAACGGGTCACTTAAACGTAATAAATACAGATCGCTGTCACTCGATCTTATACTAGTAATAATCATTGTTGTCATGATTATTGATCAGTATGCAAATAGGTGATACTGTCGAATATCAGTGATACACATGCTGGAGAAAAAATAATAAAACTCGTAAAGGCAACTATTTTTCTGAATAGGTGGATACCACTAGCGTCTCATCTGAGGCTGTTCAGATGAAACCCGATTTGTCATCGAGTCGAACCCGAGTTGCGAAATGAACTCACTCCCCGATAATCAATTTTAAAACCCTGTTTCCAAAATACGTCTCGTGGAAACCCCGTTTCTTTAAATATGTCAAAGACTTAAACAACAATGATCAAAGAAAAAGAATTTATCATACACAATACGTGCATTAAATTGAGCAATCATCCTAAAATGTCTGCTTTCAGTAAACGCACCAAGAAAAACAAACGTTTTAACAAATGTTATACAGAAGAAATAATCGGAACTGGTTTCGAACCAACGGCGTTCCAAATTCCATACTGAAAAAAGGTTGCGAGGCTAATCCTTTCCCGTTTGAGCTATCGCTGCTGCTGATGACATAGTGCGTTTGTTAACCTTATTAACATAGTGTAAGCATGTATCGCTTTCTAAAGATCTCACCCTTTACACAATATTACGACAGTCAAATCACTACAAGAAAATGGTTAAATCGAAAGAAGATCGTAAAGTTGGTTAAGACGTGACATGAATTGAATCGGCCAATGAATCTTATAGTGTTTGTTAAAGAACACATAGAAAGCAGGAAAAGATACGGCAGTTTTCTGTATTGTCGCAAAATCTATTTTGAATTTTGGTCAACTGGCAATTGAGTCTGAGAAGGGTTTTTTGGTAATGAAAACCCATTTCGCCTAAAAGTGGTTATAAGAATTGGAAGTCCGAATAAAAACAAATACAGTGTATTGTATGTAGTGACATCCACCATAAAGTGATACCCTTAACGAAAGCTCTTCAACACCTACATCGTTGACATAAGGATATCTGTGGCGATGACTTAATTATCAAACACATATTTCCTCGTGATTACTAGACAAAGTTCCCTCAAGACTGGTTATGCACATCTCTTTATTCCCTTGTTCTAATATGACAATATTTTGCTGGCGTATTTGAACATTTTTTTCAGCCAGAAATTGGAAAATCAGTGTTGTTGTCATTGTCCCCCAAACATAATCGCCTTACTTAGGTGGGCTGCCTTTGGTCAGTTACTCTGTATTTGATGTATTGTCTATGCTTTGTAGACCTAGTTCTAGATTTAAGGATGCTGTATCAGTATACATTAAACTTGATTGACCTATGAATACTCATGAACCTTCAACTTATCAATCAACTATGATGGCATGAATTACTGGTCTTTGATCTGCAGCTGCAACTTTTGTTTTTCCAGAAATGGGGCAATTTGGGACTTAGTATTGGTGTGAAGTTTTCAGCCCCAAATAAATGGGAACGGAAAAGATTTATTTTGATAAGGCAAGATTTAAATGAGGTAGCTTCCTCATGATTGGTAAGTTATGAACATTTTCAAGAAAGGCTGACAATTTTATTTTATGATCTTTAGCTTTCGATCACCAGGAGCTGGGCTCTTATTATCAACAATCTTAAGACCACGTTCTTTGTAAACTGCGTAACAATACATCAGATTGCACTAGAAATCAGATTGGACCAATCAGATTTGTTGCTACAAGTAATTACTCAATACATAGTCGTAGGATCGTTGTTAATACAGGCCCCTGATTCTGATTTACTTCATTCAAAAGAAACAAAGTACATTCGACTATACGAGGCCAATAGAAGTAACCTTCGTCCGTCTGAAATCCATATTAATGCATTAATTTAAGTAGGTTCCTCCAGTTAGGCATTGGATTTGACCATTTCAAAAGCCATTGGGTGACTATTATCTTCATGTAAAGAGTAAGCAGTTCTAAATTTTCCTCTTAGAACTATTTACTATATCTGTCATTCCAAATTATTTGAAGAGTTGCTGTTGATTCCAAGCTGTCTGTTCGTGGTATTTAACCTGTCAATTGTTAATGACATGGTGAAATTCATTTATTCCGATTGAAAAACCTGAAGACTACTGGGTACATTTGTTTAAAAGATGACTTGTTTCGAAGATGAACAGTTATCCAACGTGCATAGTATACAAAGTAAAATGAACAAAAGGGCATGGGTATACTCTGCGCTTGATAGTTCAACGTAAAAAACTATAAGAGTTGCGGGTTGCGCGCACAAGAAGTTGGCCATACTTTCAATTTGATGGCAGATATTCAAGAATGACTAGAATGGCACGTACAAAAGTTTACTAGAAAATCTGGAGCAGGCTTTCATTCTCTTATGTTTGATTATCTTCCGATAGAGCTGTAAAAGGAGTTACACACACAAGACATTGCTAAGGACAAAAAAACGATGAATGAGCAGATATTGAGATGACCAGTGCCATAACAGTATATGACTATTCAGACGTATTAACCCTTTCCCAAACAAGACCTGGTTTTGACGTCCCTAATAGAAAAGGCTTGGGAAAACATTGAAACAAAAGAAGAAACTGCTGATAACCAGCAGTTTCTCCTTTTGTCTCAATATTTTCTGTGCCATATTTTACACAAATCCTATCTTTGATAACATTAATTTTGTCTTTTGTAGCAGATTTTGAAGTGGATCACTCTAAAATTTTGCCGTTTGGGAAAGGGTTAAAATGTTACTGCAGACTTTCACCATGAGATGCCTGGGGCACACAACCTAAAAATAATGGCATGTGTCATAATTTTCATTAGTTGCATTGCCATATTATTTATAGGCACATTTGATCTGCTGATACAGGTATTTTGATATGTGAACTGGTCATGTTCTAGAAACAATACAAACGGACAAATATCATAATTCTACAGTTCCACTTGGAGCTTTAGGAGCTCAATCAGCATCTACAATAGCACCGGCCCAACCAAAAAAGTGTATTAGAGTATCAATAGATTTGAGAACATCCATTTCAATATGTTGACTACAAAGCATAATAACACAATCGTCTTCATCGTTCTGTTCTGGCAACTGCCATTGAATCATTTTATCAATTGCCAAGACATTTTGATTAGTAGTAATGACTGGTAAATGACCAGGTATTGTTGCCACAGAATGAGCTTCTTCATGCAGAAGAAGTTTGAGGGCAACAATTCAACAGTATATCCTTATTTATGGATACATTGTGTGCCAATAAGGTAAAATTAAAATCCAAACCAATGATTTAAAGGCGAGATTCTACTTCTCCAGCCATTTCTTAGCTGAAGTATTGGTATGGGATCTACACCATTATATACTGAACAAAAATGAAAACTTTACACTTCAAGATTTCTTGTTTCTGGAAAAGTATCTAACTAAAAGCCTGAAATATATTTTGACGTTATTTCCCAGGCTTTCAGCAATCGTTTTGTTGAAATTTCATTGCCTTGTCTCCTTTAATGTCAGAGTTACGGCCCTTTATGCGTTTAGAGCTAGTTACATCTAACGTCACATATGCGCATGCGCAGGAAACGATTCGCTATTTTTTCGAAATTTGTCATGTCCGGATTGCCAAAAAAACACAAAAGATCTTTCTTATCACTTATAGCAAGCTCTAAAATAAAGGTCTAATTTGTCAATTTTGTGAATTATCTCCCTTTTACATAAACAAATAGGGAATTTAAAATGTTTGATATTCACAAATTTATCACGCCTTTCGATTGTTTTTGTGTTAACATCATGCAGGCCTTACAGGGGATTATTAGTCCCCTTTTTCGACTAGGATTGTTCCCAGATGTCCATGCAATAGCAATTTCAGTTTACTATTGAGATTGCATTATAAAATTTTCAAGCTTTGCAACATAATGAAAAGTCTGCTTTTCAAACACCTTTTTTTAAAAACCTTACACAGTGTTATGCAAGCTTCTTTACATTTTCTGACTGGTAAGTTGTCAGACTACCACTCTGTGCAGTCTGGCAAGGTTTGCGTTCTTCTTTTCGGATTTCTGAGGGATTAAATTTTGTAAGATTTCTGTTAAAATTGTACACCTGAAAAACGGACCCCTGTCACACTTAAAGGGTCCGTTTTTCATCCCTGTAATTAAGATCAACAAAACGTTTAGTGTTTGGCACAACCAAGTCCATGAACAATGCGGAGCACATTCATTTGATTTCTTTACTTGTTGTATTTAGAAGAAATATGACAAGCAATGTAAGTGTAAAGTTTTCATTTTTGCTCAGTATAGTATTCAATGCCCCATTGCCGCTGTTTTGGCTCTCTTGTGATGAACATCTTGTCCAATCAGATGTAGCTATCTAGCTAATACATATAACTAACATTATGCAGTAGGACAGACATATTATGATATAAATATGTGGCTAGCTAGATTGCATATTGGACACTTGACAATCGTCCAAATAGAAATATTTTTTTTTCTAAACCGACACCTGACCCTTTTCTAGGTTTCACAGCAGTGCAGTTAACAATGTGTGCCTGGTTGATTCATAACATTCTTGTCTAAATTTTCAAAGAAACTTCTCTATCGCCGATGTAGTAATTAGGACGGAGGAGACTAGTAAAGATCCTGTAATAATGAAGATTTTTGCTGCAGAAAAATAGATTAAGAAGAAAATGGATTTCCGGATAAATTGGCGGCCATGTTGACGAAAAGCGGCCATATTGACCCATTGGTACAACTTTATACCATTTTCTTCATCCCTCTGCACATTGCAGTAATCATAACGTTTGATTTCTCGAGAATTCGTCCTTAAGGTTTACGAACTGAGAATGAAATGCAGAGCCAGAGGCGAAATTTGAAAAGTGCCCGTAATTCCTAAACTGTGTTAAATTTCCATTCCAAATACAAACATAAGCATTTTGTATGGTTTAGAATTTTGAATTAATGCATACTTATGGAAATATTTGACAAAAATGTTCAAAATTACCTCCCTTGCATATGAACAAAGAGTAAAGTGATATTTGTAAATTATTTTCTTCTTGAAGCATAATCTTGGAATCCGGCCTGGTGAATCAACTTATGTGAAGTGTATTTACAAGTGTGTGTAATTTGGTGCATTTCGTATGGCTAGAAAGTGGTGTTTTCATTCTCAGTTCGTAAACCTTAAAGTCCATACAAAGTTTGTAGGGGTATAATTCCTATTACGATTTGGCGGCCATCTTGAAAAAATGGCCGCAATGTTGAATTTTAAGGTGGCTAACGGGTTTTTTCTGAAGAGAGACCCAATATGAATGTTTGTGCCAAGTTTCATGATTGCATCACTAAATGCATGATTTTGATGAAAAATCCAATTTATCTGCTTGGCTATACCAAGATAAAGCACCTACTCTTCGAATACGGATTTGGTTATATTTGGCTTTCTGGGGGTGTCGGTGACTCAAACCTTTTCTTTAAAGCACTAAAACAACGTCTCATTGATTGTTCGTTCCAAAATATACAGGGAAACATAAACGACACATCCAAGGCAAAGTATTATAAAAACTTCAAATCACTTTTAAATATAGAAAAATATCTATCTGAAGACATCACACTTTTCCAACGACGTATTCTTTCAAATTTCAGATGTTCTAGTCATTGTCTTAATGTAGAAAAAGGTAGACATCAAAACGGGGATTACAATTATAGATTTTGTGAAATATGTCTTAGACGTAATGCATATATTGTTGAGGATGAGTATCACTTTTTACTGGTATGTCCGATTTATGATGATTTAAGAAATATGTACTTCCCAATCGAATGGAAAAATGAATATCCAAATCTTGCTTTATTTTACAAAATTATGTCCGATTCAAAAAGTTCTAGAATAAAATCACTGATAAAATATTTGATTGAAGCATTTAAACTAAGAAAATTGGAAACAAATGTCTAGCTTGAGGGTTTGTAGCAAAATTGTTGCATTTGAACATTATAAACTGACGTCCAAAAGAAACGCCCCAATGAAATTTGTCAATATTTTTCTTATTCCTATTACAGTGTTAGTGAAATGTATACTGAATATTATCATTTTGACCGACAATTACAGCAAATGAAAAAATATGCGTTTCTATTCATTAACATGTCCATATCCGGTGACTGGTCACGTTTTCTACGTGCGCTACGTGTATGTTCATCACACGATGAAATTGGTCACATTTTACACAGTAACATGTGTTAGTGGATATTCAACCACGAATTCAAGGATTTTCTTATGAATCATCCGAATTGAAGGATTCCGAGACTAAATTCTGAAAAAGGAGCTCGTAATTTAGCCATTTTTGAATGCCACGAATGCACAAACAAGTCGCAGGACAGTAAAACATATTGTGTTTCTCGATTCGATGACTTGATCGACGCGTTAGATTTCTGCAAACGTTTATTGATCGGCCACGCTCAACTAGACCTCACGTAACGCCTGTAAAGCAAGATAATTCTCCACGTTAACGTCATGTACGTTTCAGGTTTGTGACGTTGGGATCGACGTTCTGTTGAATAGTTTGTAAATGTGGTGGCCAAATAAGTGTTTTTCTGGTAACTGTTGTTGTTGTTGCAAGTAACGTTTGAAATAGACACACTGCTCGGAAAACAGAGCTTGTAGATAAGCAATTTTCGAATACGGAAAAATCAAGAACAAGTCGCCTGACATTTTGACGTCTTGTATTGCACGAATTGGCATCTTGGTCGACGAGTTAGAGTTACGGAAACATTTGCCAATCGGCCAAAGTCATATAGACCTCATGTAACGCCCGTTATACAAGAAGCTGTCTTACGTTAACGTCATATGCGTTTTAGGTTTGAGACGTTGAAATCGACGTCGGGTTTAGTATTCATTAACTGCGGTCACCACATAAGACGTTTTACGGTATCTTTTGTCGTTGCAAATAAAGTTTGAACCACGCGCTACTGATTTTCAAATGGAAATTCTGATACCGCCCTGTTTAAATGTGCCGTTTTTTCTAAACTTTAACAGTTTGATAATTTCTCTATCATCATTTTTCAACAACAGATAAGCAAATTTACAGATGAAAATAAGTATGTGTAATTTCAAATAAGATTTACTGAATAATCGGACATTTATTAGGACCGGGGCGTTTCTTTTGGACGTCAGTATATGATTTAATAGACTATTACATTTTCTGTTTCAATGCTATGCCAAGATATTTACAGTTTTGTATTATATGTCACTCTTACATGTTTTTGTATCATACTCTGTATAATGGGCCAGAGGCCTGAAATACGGAATAAAATTTATGTTATGTTAATTTGTGTAAATAGATCGAATTTAACACGTGTTTACAAGTTAATAAAATCATTGCCTACATTCACAAAGTGCAATATGAAAGCATACTGCGAAAAAATCATTTGCTTTACACTATAACGTCACACAAGTGACGTCAATACTATGAACCTAGTATCTTGTAGGTCCACCGTTTGCTCTTATTACTGCACGGCTTCTGGGGCGCAAACAATTAATTTAATTGACAATGAAGATTTGGGGGACACCATTCCAAGCTTGCACTAAAACGTTTTCCAACCCCTGAATTGTTACAAGACTGGCGTGCGTAATTTCTTATCCGACGTCCAACTCATTCCAAAGGTGCTCGACAGGATTCAGATCCGGTGACTTCGAGTACCACAGAAGTACCTTGGTACGACTCATAGCAAGCACCGAACGTGTAGCGGCAGCAGGGTACTTCCGTGGTGATCGAATTCCCCGGATCTGAATCTTTTTGAGCACCTTTGGGATTAGTGACCTAGGACGTCGGATAAGGAATTAAGTACGCCAGCCTCAAACATTTAAGGAGTTGGAAAACGCTTTAGTGCAAACTTAGAATACTATCCCCCATGCTTCCATTATCTATTACATTAATTCTATGCGCTCTTGATACGATTCATAGCAAGCACCGAACGTGTAGCGGCAGCAGGGTACTTCCGTGGTGATCGAATTCCCCGGATCTGAATATTTTTGAGCACCTTTGGGATTAGTGACCTAGGACGTCGGATAAGGAATTAAGTACGCCCGCCTCAAACATTTAAGGAGTTGGAAAACGCTTTAGTGCAAACTTAGAATACTATCCCCCATGCTTCCATTATCTATTACATTAATTCTATGCGCTCCAGATACCGTGCAAACGGCGGGCATACAAGCTACTAGTTTGATAGTGTTGGCGCCACTTTTTTTACGTTATAGTGTCAAGCAAATGATTTCTTCGTAGTTTATTTGATATTGCCCTTTGTGATTGCAGGCAATGATTTTATTTACTGACAAACTGTTTTACATGTGTTAAATTCAATCTCATCTAACGTGTCGACCATTTGACGTTTTAGACCTGTCTTTCTTACATTGTTTAAATAAAATTTCTTTAGTAAAACTTGTCTAAATTATGTTTTTTATTACTCCCGATCAACATTGAATAAAGACATGGGAAATTATTCAGGATTTTGTTAAAATGCGTACGTGCATGCACTTCAAAATCGTTAAACGCACGTGCACGTTGGACGAGGTAAATGACACGTAAAATTAAATTTGTTTTTGACTACAATTTATAGGAAATATGTCATCTTCTTAAATATGAAAAATCAATGCGATTGGTTGGGCGGTTACTTAGTTATACAAAAATCAAAGGTGAGGAGCTAGCTGTGCGGTTCATTGTATCTAATACGTAGCGTCTGTCCACATTCTCTACTTCAAACCGAATTCGAATTGATCTAGTATTTACAAACTTATTGAAGATTTTCTGAAAATTTTGATGTGATTTTGACGTGATTATCCATCGTGTTTAGGGTCAAATAACATAAGCCCAATTTCAGGTAGGAAATTGTGCAATTACCTTCTGATTTCTGCATCAATTATCACGACGCTTTTGTATGTACCCGCCTTACCGAGATCTTTCCTCGGATGTATGACATATTTGAAAGCTCTATGTATTTTCCCAAAGAAGTGATCCCGACCGACTAGAAAAGCTATTCTTCTCGTGGTACATGATCTCCATCGTGATGAAGCAGGCCACTTTAATCTGTTATTGGTATACCACAATCACAACCGTGGATTCAAGGAATTTCTCTCGCCAGTACCACCAAAATATCCAAAACGAGCCTCCAGCTGCTCTCTTACAAAAATTATTCGTGCCTATTTGTGAGAGACAAATGACTTTTGTAAAATGTCAGAATGGATACTGACCGAGCCTGGCTTCGAACTTTCGACCCCTTGACTTGTCTTTAAGGAGCTCTCCTCTTCAGTCAGATGTACGTATAAATGGGTACATGTATTTTCACATTCAAAGGCTGAAGCAGATGATAGTTTTAATATTGATAAAAAAGAAATCGTGCATCATACAACAAAGAAAATTACTATATTCAAAGGAAGACAATGCGGATTTTCAAAATTTCCTCTTTTTGCATTCCTATTAGAAATGTGATGCATGTTTTGGAAAGGGTTTAAAATAGATTTGTCCCTTTTCGAAGGCTTCCTTACCTGATGTCGTGAAACACTTGTTGAATATAACAACGAAGCTTCTTGGGTTAAGCCCATACTGGATGTGATAGACTTCGTTCTTAACTTTGTTTTGTATTGTAAACTTTGCGGTCGTTGTGTTTGCAGGTAGCTCGTCGTGGTCTTTCACTAGATAAACTGTTCCAAGATCTAAAATACATATACGAGAAACAAGAAATATGTTGCAACAGTAATGCGTGCAAATGAACATATCCCCATTTCCGCCATTTTTTTTAAAAAAAAACTAATAGATCTAGCATTTATACACAGTAGAATAATGCGTACAAGAATAACTTATCTAGACATAAATTGAAATTTTAATGAGTATATAATCTCTCTTTAAAAGAAGTTTCAGTTACGAGATTTTAGTTGAAAAGTATCGATGTAGCCTCACCTTGTTTGACCGTAATTTGAGGGCTCTGTTTAACACTTATTTCACCAGAAGCCGCTTCTATAAACAAGTAACATGGCTGTAAAGCTAAACCGTCTGGCATCCGCTCCAGTTTATAATCCCCGACAGATGAGAGCAATAAGTTGTGACTGAGATTGTTTTTGAAGACTGACAGAGCGATTATTCCGCTGTATGGGTACTGCCTGACAGCGCTCTCTCTCAACCAGCATGTAGGTCTGTCAGGCTTGTCTGAAATCAAAACTTTCTGTCTGTAGCGTCTATAATATTTATAATATTCATAATCCCCGACAGATGAGAGCAATAAATTATGACTAAGGTTGTTCTTGAAGACTGACAGAGCGATTATTCCTCTGTATAGGTACTGCCTGACAGCGCTCTCTCTCAACCAGCATGTAGGTCGGTCCGGGTTGTCTGAAATCAAAACTTTCTGTCTGTCTGGTATAGCTACGGATAAGAGGGGATGATGGCTTTTCAACATGAAATGTTTCACTAAATGTCAAACCCCATGTTGTTGATATTCTTTTGAATAGTCTAATCGAGACGATTCAAATTAATACCCATAGCATAGGGTATGGATTTCAAATGATAAAGTTGGAACGTCTTCAGACCCTCTTATCAGTTGCTCCAGACACCAGGTTGTCTGAAAACAAAACTTCCTGATATGAAGGTCTGTATTGGGTAGTTTTATGGTGATTCGGTCATATTTGGACAAAATTCAAATATTTCTGTGCCGCCGTCAAACTCAAGTCAGTTATTAGATGAACAACAAACTATTGAAGTGGAATATTTCATGTTTATAGATAGCAAATGGACTTGTCAAAAGTACTTAAAAAGAAATCACTAAATTGATCGAATCTGAAAATTTAAAAGCCTAGAAGTTCGAAAGCAATGATTTGACAGAAGTCATTTGTCTCTTAGCAGTGTGTGAATCATTTATGTGAGAGAGCAGCTGGAGGTTCGGTTTGGATATTGTAGTACTGGTGCAAGAAATGCCAGCAATCCCTGTTAGATGCACTAGCCGCCGCGATATGGCCATAACAGTTGAAAACGGAGTTAAATACCAATAAATAAATCAATAAATCAATAGAAAGCAATATTTCAGAGAGTTGAACTTACCTGCTCCATTCAGAGAATACATGGTCAAGTCTTCTAGGCTTCCCGTCATAACCCCGATCCTTAAGTACCCAAATTTTGGACTTTCTCCAGCAAACGTTTCCCTTGATAACGACATATTCCATTGGATGTGGTAAATATTTCCGAATCTTATTTGTTTTCTGTAAGTAAAAACACATTTTTTAGATCCTTCGGCATATCGTTTCTTTTCTTCAAGAACCACGTTACGATATATCGTCAGTGGGGAGTCAAAACCTCGTAACTCCAGCTTATTCAAGCTGTAGTTACGAGGTTTTGACTCCCCACCAGCGATATACTGCCTAACTGCCCTCTCTTGTATTACTGGCGGATGGCCTCCCATAGCGCCTCCCATTGAGCGTCTTAAAAATCTTACTCTAAAGAACGATTTCGTCCCTTGACAGCCAGAAGTGGCTATCAGCAGTTAAATTTTAACTGCTGATAGCCACTTCTGGCTGTCAAGGGACGATTTATCCTAAAATGGTCTTAAGAAATCTCAAGATATCTTATGAAATCTCGCTCTAAAGAACATGCCTCCTGATTTACATGAAAGTATTACTAGTTGGAGGCAACTTTGACTTACTTGAGTCTGATAATTGACAGGTTCTTCACGTTAGCCACTGCGATAGATTTGTCGTCATTCACGTGTAGAGTTGATCCATCAAACGTCGTCATTTCTACCGCGCCGTTCTCTGTAAGGAATTAGCAGAGGAAAATCTCGGGTAAGATGTAAGTTTCTGTGGATCGTTTGCAACTATCAAGCATATAGATCTACGGACTAAATTTCGTTAAAGACAAGAGTTTAAAGTTGGATGTTGAATGTCTGACTACCGCATTTTGAACTCTCCTGTGCTCCCATTTTAAGCTCCAATGTGAGGAGGAGCAACTTTGGGTAACTGCTTGGAACAGAAATAATTTCCATGGTGTCACCATGTAGTATAATAGTCTAGAGCGAATTGTCATCAAGAATTGTCTCGTCTTGTACATGTAAAATGACTTAAGTTAATCAACATATCTTCGCATATTTCAATCGGAAGCAACATTTTTTAATTAGATTGTACTCTTCGTGTCTTGCATGGGAAAAACGATCAGACTCGGCTACGAAATTCATTCGATTCGATTTGGCTCACCAGTTTAAGTCTCACTAAATCCGCCTGATATTTATTTCGTAAATTAGGTAAGTTGTGGACAAACAATGGAATATGAACTTCATCGTTCGAAATTGCGAAAACCATATTCGCAAATTTTACCCATGTGAAATGTTATATTTTAATATAATTTTGCAATTGTTGGTTTAAATCTTGCTGTTGTGAAATTGTGTTGTTAACATAGGTAAATACTCACTGTATGACAGAGTTACGGTCGGTTTTCCATACAGAAACATCACGTATATGTACGCGCTTCCAGATTGTTTGTTTCTGTTAGGAGAGAACTCCATATAGTCCTTCTCCGGTCCGTAACAAAACATCTCGGAGTTGTCATGATAATACAGAACACGGTCCTCTGAACTAGGGCCAAACCCCTCCTCTTGTTCAAATATGGCGTCCTATAGAAAACAATTTTACAACGTATTATTAGCTCATCTGATCGAGGTGAGCTATTGTGGTCACTCATTCTCCTTAACCATTAGGCCAATTTGAACCAAACTAGGCAGAAGTGTTCCCTGTGTGACCCTAGTCATAACTTCTTCGCAAATATTTGATTCGTCAAAAATGTTGGTTGGACTGGGCGCGGCTTATCGGATTAAGAGAAATCATAAGAAGATTCTTTAAAAATCAACTATCAGGCCAATTTGAACCAAACTTGGTAGGAATGTTCCCTGAGAGATTCTTTTTAAAATCTAGTTACAGGTTTTTAGATTCGTAAAAAATGTGGGCTTGGAATAGCGGGGTTAATTGAACCTAGGTTCATGAAACTTTACACAGTCGTTGACCCAAGAAAATACCTTGTGGTTTTTTGATGACATAGGTCTTTGATTAAAAAACATTTCTGTACTCCAACTGAAGAACATTTTGACCTACATCCTTTTGCCAATGACCTGGACCTATGGAGAGCCATGATGATATGGAACTAAATGCCAGATTTAAAACAAAAAAGTCAGGTGAGCGATATAGGGCCATTCTGGCCCTCTTGTTTATTAAGGTCCATCCCTGAAATGAGATAATACAGAACACGTACCTCAGACCCAAAGCCAAACCATTCCTCTTTTTCAAATATACATTAACATTAAACATTAAATAGGTAATAACGTATTATATACTACTCAAAGTTTGCTAAGCACCAAAGGTTTTGGTAATAATATTTCTGGTGCATATCTAATGTCCAATTGAAGATGTATTTGATGATTGATTTAATGTATTTTATACATGAATCAAATAACTTTGTACTTTAATCACCACTATGAAGTGTGTTGTCAGGAGGAAAAGAAACATACCCATGAAAATGAGTTGGTGCTTTTAAATGGGTGGGGTAATCTTTTTTTTTTTATTTCTCGTCTAAAACAATTTTGTTGTTCTGTTTTGTTTGACCAGAAACTTTATGGAGTACAATGATAGTCTTAAACCACACGACAATGTTGTCACATGATCTTTAACAGTTCTTTAACCAATTAAACCTTTGCCTGGGACCGAGTTGGCTCCTTCATACACAGTATCCCATATAACGTTTTGGTTAAGCAATTTAGCATAGAATATTGATCTTTGGTTTACACTAGACGCAACTACAACTGTTTACGTCTAGAGAATCAAAGATTCAGCCAACAATAGTGATAAACTCACTTTCCCTAAGGATAGACATTAAAGGTATCGCTTAATTTGAGGCCCACCGTTCATTCAAACGATTTTGTCGCTCACGATTTCAGTAATTATACACATCCAAGTATCTATAGTCTCACAAAAGTGCATTGGGTCCGTCATACCATGCATTTTAAGGACCTAAACTACGACTCTCTTTTTTATGCTCCCCGAAGGGAGAGCATATAGTCGCCGCTTCGTCCGTCCGTCCGTCCGTCCGTCATTCCGTCCGTCCGTCCGTCCGTCCGAAGCGATTTCTCCATAACCCTTGGGCCAAATCAAATGAAACTTACCATGTGAACTCCCTATGACAAAATGCCGATGTACTTTTCCCGGTTTTTTTTATTTGAGGCCTCGTCATGGGAAAAGGGGACTTAAGGTTAAATACAGTTTTTCTCTAATTTCTCCTAGTCTAATGGTCAGAATTTGATGAAATTTCATATTTGAGTAGCAAATCAGATGCCCTTGACAATAAACTATTTAAAATTTGCGTATACAAAATATGTCATGGAAAAAGGGGGCTTAACATTTGTTAGCTTTATATTAGCTCTGCATGGCATATATTTATTGTGACAATGCCTTATTCGGGGAGCATTGTCCGTCTCTGACGGCTCTTGTCTTTGCCCATGTCTCTGTACACCTTATTCTAGCGACATCCGAAAAAGGCATTTTTGACATAAGAAAGTGGTCTACTATGAACGCAATAACGGTCACTGGTGTAGTCAACTGCAATTCCACTGGTTTTTTAGCCTAGCACGGACTACCTAACTCGCCCGGTGTAACAATAGTGATTTTGCTGTTGATCAATGTGCTATGCAAACCACACGATGGTCGCCAAACAAATGCCCGCTTTTCATTATTTCACATTACTTTCAAAGAGTCTTCAAGGGACTGCATGTGTCGCTACACTGTTCTAAGAAACAGTATGAAGGCCACTAGAGAGGCTGTAACCAAACCAGAACAGAACAGCTACTACAGGACTTCTTTATGAAATTTTGACGCCGAGAGACCACGTGACTTATCTTTGACTTTGTCTTTGAATTTAAAAAGTTATGGAGGGAGCTTTTAACAAAGATGCATGCCAATTGAAAGCTACCAAGAATCAATATGGCGATTTTAAACGTGCCAAGACAATAAATTACCCCACCCACCTTTACGGTGCTATGCATCTGAACTTTGCCTGCAGGACTACCTTGCCAAGCAGTTATGCGGTTTCATTGATCTTAAAAATGACATCGAGGTACAATCAAAGCACTGATGTACTGGCGGTGGACGAAGTAAGGTAGATTAATAATACAGAAGACGAAATCTTTGATGTCGATGTGCAGTAACGAGAAAATATTTGGCATTGTCATGTTTTCTTTTGCTTCTCAATATTTTCCATAGTATTTCTATTAGGGGTGTCAAAACCAGGTCTTTGGGACAGAGTGTGCCCTTGAAAATAGTTTTATTGTTTAAAAAAGGGCGGAGGTACCTAGTTAAAAGAGGGCATATGCACTCTTACTTTTTGGTTTCTAGAAAAAGTTTGTCCAAAAATGATGTCTAATAGTTTCATATCATGTATAAACCAAAGTCATATAATGGTCCACAAAATACAGTTTTATACAAAATGTTTAGTTGACGTCATTGCCAAAATTCTTTGCTTTAAATATCTTGACCAAATTAGATTCTTTATTTCACCCAGTTCCAGTTTTTGTAAACCTATGAAATTTACATAAACTTTGCCCCCATATATACTCGGCAAAATTGCTAACGCATCACTCAGATCTTTGTTAATATATTTTCAACGAATCAACAGAATACGTTCAAAATTTGCACATGCCGACTACCACCATTTGATAAGAAGCCCATGAAATTTCATAGCAAATGCTACAGTCTGTATTGAAATATAGAACCTTTGATAAGGACACCCTTAATTGTAAAATTAATAAAGTCTGAAATTTAATTAAAATGGGAAATTCACGCATAACTTTCAAACCGTTTGTATTGGCTGAAAGAGTTCCTGTATAGAAAAGTTACAATTCCTTAAACAAACGGAAGGCTTTAACACTTTTGTGGAAGCATAATTTATTCCCGCAGAGGTAATTACGTCACTAGTGTCGTTGGTGTCATTGTTGGGGTCGACGGCGACGTCGCTTACGTAGACAAAAACGTAACGGTCCTTATCTTATGAACTGTATAAGATGCAGTCTTGATATTTTACACATAGACAGGCCCCGCCAAGATCTTTCACCTGAGACTATAAAATATGACCTTCTGACCTTGACCTTGAAAGTTTGACCTTTTCTTTTAAAAATGTGCGTCTATGCGAGCTACGTTGTCCGCGAACAGCTCTTGTTACGTTAGATAAGGAATCAATATTTACAGACTTCAATCCCACAATAAATCTGCTTTCAAAATCAATTTAAATAAAAATGATTAAAACAGATCACAAGTTACACGAGCCGAAAGACTGTTTTGGACCCCTTTTCTTATGACACGGCCATGTAAGACAGAAAAGTAAGAAATAGTTTTATGGATGAGTGCAGAAACTTGTGGGATAAAGATATGCCAAACTATAAATCTAAATTTTAGAAAATAAAGAAGTTATGCAATTTTAAAAAGTGATGCGTTAGCTCTCTTGCCGAGTATATATGCCGGTGCTCATTGTAAGATATGAAGAAATGAATCCTGTAAAAGTGTCGTGATTTAACCTAAGTATAAATGGTCAAATTTAAAATTGTACTAAATACCATTTAAATGCATTTGAAAAAAGTCTATTATGCTCCTTCGAGTCTTGTATTTTTAAAAAATAATTTGATATCAAACTGTTAATTGCACTAATTCTAGAATTTTCCACACAAAATATATTTTTTAAATAATTAATTCTACCGGAACCCTTTCGAAGCTCGATGGATTATGGTCTACGGTAATAAAACCGAAAACTAAATTGACCTAGAGATTATACACAATTCAGATTAATCGAACGATTTCGGAATTGGTTTGATATACCAAACGGTTCACAACAATGACTCATCGCTCCGCGGAAGGATTCTGATTGATTATCCCGACACACATACGCCTGGTCCGAATTCATGAGTTGATTTTTAAAAACAAAGAACTTTTTACGCTTGGCACTAGTCCTATTGCAAGCTCAAATGACGCCATTGTTAAAAATACAGCTAGTTGGCATAGACAATCTATAAGAATAGACGGATTTTAACGTTATTTGGCCCTATTTCTTCGCAAATTCTTATTAATCCTTATCCCGTTCAACCTAATTTTATTTCAAGCAAATTGCCAATTCTAGTGCCATTTCGATCGGGCTGTCTAACTT
Organism: Fragum sueziense; assembly: GCA_963680895.1. Taxonomy (NCBI): domain Eukaryota; kingdom Metazoa; phylum Mollusca; class Bivalvia; order Cardiida; family Cardiidae; genus Fragum; species Fragum sueziense. The sequence goes on along the minus strand of OY804602.1, from coordinate 16,358,437 downwards.
TTTATGCCACAATATGTAAGTGTGAAGTAGGTAGGTTAGGCTAAGATCAGACTGAATGTTTGTGGATGCTAAATCTAGTCTTTACAGCCTGTCAAAGCTCTAATCAAAACAGGATTGTGAAGTGGATAGTGTGTAAATGATAAGCTTAGAAGTATGGTAATACTTAAAAATGTGAAAATTTAAGTGCAGAAAAAAATATGGAACACGACTCCATCTCTTGTAAGTCCCATCATTTCGTTGGTTCTCCTCCTTCCGTCCGAATTTCAACTGCTTCAAGCGAAGTAAATGTGTTTTTTTTTTTTTTTTTTTTTTTTTTTTTTTTTTTTTTTTTTTTTTTTTTTTTTAAAGCTTTATTTATCCAATTTGTACAGCAAATAATACATGTTGTCATATATGGTGCCATACTATATAAACAAATTACACTTGAAATTTCATAAACAGCATACATGATATAGTTTTAATACCTTGCTAGCGAATCGGTTTTTTTTATATCTTTGCTTCAAAATGAGGAAAAGGTGTAGTGGGAAAAGACGATAGAAGATAAAGTCTTCTTTTCTGAGATGAATAATTAAAAACATCTCTGTTTCAACATTTGCTTGTGTATTATATTGAGGATTTCCTCGAAAATTATCTCGTCTAGCAATGGCTTAAAACATTCGAATATGGTTATCTAGTAATACAATATCTAGCGATGGAATGATGTATAATTTTGTTAGTTACGAAAAACATGTGTTGTTTTACATAATCAAAGAATAAGGATAAACAAAGATGATGCTAATTAAAGATAGAACTAAAGAATATTAGATGATCTTATATTTTTACATTTTCGTGTGCGGTATTAAGTTCTTTGTGCCATCCTCTTAACAATTGCCCAGTTTATTTTAAGCCTTTCTTTATATTTTGTTTTATCAATGATTTCAATAGTTAGCTTTAAGTAGTTTAAAAATCCGTTAACAGATGGGTTAGTCTTTTTCAATTTACGCATGTAGATATACTTTTTGTATTCTAAACATAATATATCAATATTTGCTTTATCATTGCACCCTAACATGACATCGACACTGTTTAGATGAAAATTGGTATAAAAATCGTTGATACTTAGGTTTAGTAGATGAATTATCGGCTTCACCTTAACACAATCATAAAAAGGTGTAATAGAGTCTCTTCATTTGACTGACAGAAGGTACAGAGGTCATCATCAGTGATATTCATTTTTTTCAAAAGAGAGTTTGTTGGGAGTATCCGGTGAGATATTCTTGTTTGAAACCATTGCGTGTAAGTATCATTAGTTAATTTGAAAATTTTAGAGTAAATAGTTTTCCAGTCTGTATTAAAATGGTTATAAATTGAAAGCCACTTAGTTTGGCTTGTTGGTTTTTCATTATTTTTTATTAAAGATGAATAGATGCTTTTGTTCATATTATTTTTGGTGATCAATGGAAAGATAAAACAAGATGCACATGGGTTATGTACTGTAAATAGCTTGGAGTTATCAACTTCAAAGTTTTGTTCTCTTAAAAAAGTTTTAACTGCATTTCGAATGCTGTAAAACTCTAAAAAATGCAATTTACCTTTTACTTGATCTTTTATATTTTGGTAATTCTTAAAAGTGCCATTTTCTGTCAGAATATCTTTAACAAATCTTATACCGTTTTGATAGAGACAATCGTTATAAACAAACTTTGAATCTATCGTAATTTTGTCGTTGTAAAAGAGGGGGAAGTGTAAAACTTGAGTCCAATTTTCTAGGACAAACTTTTCGGTGTATGAAATATAAGCTTTTATAACATCAGCCCAAAAGCGATTATTTATTATCTTAATAATGTACTCACCGAAAAATTTTCCAGTATTGAAAAGTGTATTTATATCAAATAAATCATTAGCTAGTTGGTAGCATAAACTATCCGGGTGTACAACCATATTCTTTAACCACTTTATTTTCATAGTTTTGATAAAGCAATCAATATCGGGAAATCTTAGCCCACCGTCTTCGTAATCCTTAATTAGTATGGAAGCTTTAATTTTTGGCCGGCCGTCCCAAACAAAGTCTATAAACAAATTTTCCATCTCTTTTAAAAAATCTGATGGCGGTGTTGGTAAACTGATAAAAAGGTGGTTCATCATGGGTAAAAGAAGAGCCTTTATGACAGTTATACGCCCTATTGGTGTTAATTTTCGCCTTTTCCAAAATGCAATAGAGTTTTTTATACTTTGTAACTTTGGGGAAAAATTCAGATTTATCATCTTGTTTAGATCAACATCAAATAGAATACCTAAAAGTTTAAATTGTGTTTTGCCCCACGATAATTTCCATCTCGTTTTAATGGATCGAGTGCTGTATTTCAAAGACCCTATCCATATAACTTTTGTTTTGTCAAAGTTGACGTTTAAACCTGATAATTCAGAAAAATGGTTGAGTATGTCTAGAACAGAATGTAACGATTTATCTTTTCCGTCTAGAAGAAGGGATGTGTCATCTGCAAATTCTGAAAGAAGAAATTCTTTGCCATTAACATTTATACCGGAGATGTCTTTGTTTGATTTTATCATTAAGTTTAAGACTTGCGAACAAAGGATGAAAATATAAGATGAGATCGGATCTCCTTGTCTGCAACCTCTTTTTACGTGGAAATATTCGGAAACAAACCCGTTTAGCTGTACTGACACTTCGGTGTTGTAGAGAAAAAGTTCGATCCACCTTTGAATAGAGTCGCCAAATTTAAAAAAGGAGAAAGTTTTCTTAATAAATTTAAAAGACAAGGAGTCGAAAGCCTTTTCAAAATCAATAAGCATTAAAAGTCCGGGTATTTTCTTTTCTTCACAAAGTTTCATAATATCATATATTAATCTGGTATTTTCGCCTATATATCGACCTTGTACGAAACCTGTTTGGTCGGGGGAAATGAGATGATCTAATGTTGATTTCAGTCTATTAGCGATAGAACCAGAAGCTATCTTATATAAGACGTTTAATAGTGTTATTGGTCTCCAATTTTTCAAATATTGTTTTGCTTTATTTTCCTTTGGAATACAGGTGATGGTACCAAGTTTTATGTTTCGAGAAAAGCAGCCATTCATGTATGCATAATTTAACGATCTAACAACAAAAGGACCTAATTTTTTCCAGAAGACTTGAAAAAAATTTGATGTGAAACCATCGCAGCCTGGGCTTTTGTCATTTTTCATTTGTTTTAGAGTTTTCGATACCTCGTCGTAAGTAAGTAAGCCTTCTAGAGATTCTGCTTCTTGATGACTTAATTTATTATATTCAACATTTTGGAATTCACTTTCTAGGTTAATGTCTGTTTTATGAGGACGTTCATTGTATAAGTTTTCATAAAATGTTTTAGTTTCATTTAAAATTTCATTTTGGGAATATATTCGAGACCCGTTTTCTTTTTCAATAAAGGGTATTGTTTTATTTTGTTGATGCCTTTTTTCAAGATTACAAAAATAATTCGTAACTTTTTCACCTTCATCAATCCATTTCGATTTTGATCGTATAAAAGCGCCCTTTAATCTTAATTGTCTGATTTCGTTTAGTTCCGATTGCAAGTTTAAAAGTTGTTCTTTATTTGTTTCATTCAAAATTTGTTCTGCTTCAATGATTTGGGATATTAATTTGTTTTCTCGTTGCACCATTTCTCGTTTTTTATAAGCCGAATATGAAATTGTTTTTCCACGTATTTCCACCAACAAGGTTTCTAAAAATAATTGATCATTAATAACAAATTGAATATCTGATTTATCCATATTTAAAACTGTTTCGGGATTGTAAACTGGTAAACAATATTGTAATACAATTTCATCGATTTTCTCGTTAATACAATTAAGGTAGTTTATATCATGTAAGTGGGAATTGTTAAATTTCCAGTAACCTTTTCCGTATCTAGTTTCTGAGAATTTTAATGCTAAGAAAATAATAGAATGATCAGATTTGTAACTTATATCAATATCACAATTTTTTACGAATTCGAAAATGTCATTAGATGTTAAGAAAAAGTCTAATCTTCCTTGTTGAAAAGGATTGAACCTTTTCCATGTAAATTTTTTGCTGTCTCCATGAATATTTCTAAAGGGGTCTATAAGATCTCTATTGTTTATTTCTGATAACAAGTGTTTTCTAGCCTTTGTGTTATTATTAATATTTTTGTAATTGTTATAATCAAGTGCTGGATCTAAAACAAGATTAAAATCGCCACAGACAATAAATTTATCATCACTATTCATTGAGTCAATAGTTTGAAATATATATTGAAAAAAGTTAGGATCGTCATTATTCGGTGCATATATATTTACCAAAAGGAATCTATGATCTGAAAAAGATATTTCTAGAGCTAGAAATTGTCCTTTACTATCTTTTTTAGTATTTAAAACTTTAATACCAGAATTTCTTTTCATTAAGATACAAACACCTTTTGAGTTGTGATTTCCATTACTAAAAAAACAATCTCCACCCCATTCTGAATAAACTGTTTTTTCAACATCCCCGGTAAAATGCGTTTCTTGCAGGCAAATAATATCAGCGAAGTAAATGTGTTGAAATTTATTCAATTATCTTGAAGATGCAGTAGACTTACATGTCACACATATTTGACATGAAAATTGCGTTAAGTATAGAAAATATCAACATTTTAGTTTTTGGTGCTTAGCAAACTTTGAGTAGTATATTAAAAAACTTCCACCCCTCATATGATTATTATACAGAACTCGGTCCTCTGACCCATGACCAAACCATTCCTCTTCTTCACATATAAGGTCCTACAGAAAACAACACATCTGATTTTATATAAGTGAATGTAAAATTTTAAATTGGGTCTTTAAAATTACATCGAAATAGGCAGCAATTCGAGTTATGCGGCGTCGACATAACGAGTGTCAACTGTGCATGTTTTAAAAGAGTTTATGTAGTAAAATGATATCGTCGACTACATTATACAATATCGTAAATACACATTATTTAAGCTATAATCACTGGTGGTGAACTCGGACAGAGCGAGGAACATTTTTCATGAACACAAGGTACAGATACTTCATTGCACATCCGAATTTTTGTAAACAATACACGTGGCATTTTGTTTTACTTCTCTTTCCGTCTTTTTTTAAAGGATGCACTCAAATGGAAGTTACTAAGGTATGTAGATATGATTTATAATACGCACGAAAATATCAGTTTTATCGATCATTATTTTCAAATGTTATAAACGGATTGCAAGTGCACAAAGCGCATATTGAGATCATGTGGGTTGATCTTAATCGCCCGAACGAAATGGTACGATATCACTGTTTATATTTATCTATTTGCATTGCAAGTAAACAAAAAAGACATATAAATGTACAAATAAAGGCTGTAAATGGCAGTTTTCGGTGTCATGTCATTGAAAATCATTGGGCGGTTTCTTCGTGACAACGTTACAGCATGTTTGCGATGTTATCTTTTCCAGTTACGGTGTTTTATGAGAACTTGTTTGATAAATTAATCGATTGCACTGGACTTAACGGTACATTTAAACATTTTTTCGGTTATATCGCACTGATTTGAGCATCTAACCATAGATTTCCGGCATCAAATTCGAGCACCAGGTACTTGTTTCAATATATATCAATATGTACTGCCTAACTCCCCTTTCAGATATATTACTGACAGGTGATGACAATTAGATGACATCATCATCATCATCATCATCATCGTCATCATCATCATCATCATCATCATCATCATCATCATCATCATCATCATCATCATCATCATCATTTTTATCGTTACCTTGGAGTTTCACCGGTAAGATTTTCGTTTTGCCTTCTTAAATTTGGTACAGGTCGTGAATAAGCTATTAAATGATAACAAGATGGATCTTGATCAGACAGTGCACATGCAAAGTCTGATCTGGATCCATGTTGGTCGCAAAAGCCTAAGTGAACTTTTCCAGATCTATACTGAAATGTTTTTCATTACATTATCACCATTTATTCTATGGAGGATCCAATGTTTCACACATACCAGGCCCGTACGAACAGGGGGACTAATCCCCCTTACAGTTGGTAAAATGCCGAATTTTCATCATTTCACATTTAGGGCCTACTACTTATGGAAAATCTAATTTAGTCCCCCCCCCCCCCCCCCCAATATTAGACACTGGCCCAGACAGGACCCATAATGGAATCGCTTCCTACGGGCATGCATTCTAAAGTATACTAACGGAAAAGGGTAACTGTGCGCATTTCCGTTTTGATTAACACCTTGGCTGCATACGGTACATGAATGAAATTTTACAAATGCACATTTAATCTTTTACTTTCAATAATTGTCAATTTATTACTATACTTGATATTACCGTAACAATTCCTGAAAGTGGATAAGGGTAAGATTCGCATTTAAAATATTGTACATCACCAACAAAATCATTGTTTGGAAAAGGTTTCAAATGTTTCACTCATGGGAAAGGATGATGATATTTTTCCTTTTAAGGCACCTATCAATAGGAATAACACATGAATAAGAAATATCGGTAATGGCTATCTATTGTGTGCTAAAAATAGACTTGGTTAACTGTACTGTTTTTATAAACCGTCGGAATTGGTATAAGATGTCGTAACTACAGCTTCAAACAAGCTCTAGATGCGACGTTTTACATTTACATTTACGGAATTCAAAGACGAAGCAACGATATACATTATGTATTTCCGAAACAGTTTCCCCCATTAGAAGGGTTTGGAAAAACATTGAATCAAAAGAAGAATAGATCTATACTGAAAATAATTTGGCTCCTTTTTTCTTAATATTTTTCTTTCATATTTTCTTATTTAGTACACACATTTTAACTTCTCAACTTATAAAATTAATGTATTTTGACATCTAGAGCAGTCAGCTAGACAAATTGGCGGACGGGTAGAAAAAGGGACGGACGGGCAAACGAAGCACTATCTATATGGTGGTCATTACTGAAAGCCTTCTAATTGGGGGCTGCAATACCAGATGGGCCTATTGTTTTGGAAATGATTAGTGTATACCATTTTGAAAAAGAATAAATTTTATCTACTATATATAGACCTAGTGACGTTTTTTTTTTTTTTTTTTTTTTTTTTTTTTTTTGACAAACAATAGTGCTTCGTCGGTGTAAATCTAAAACGTCACAAACTCAACTTTATTGAAGCTGTAGTTACGGGATTTTATAACAACACCTACGATTTATCCATATTTAACCGAAAACCCATTCTATTGTTAGGACAAAAGTCATTGCACTTCGAACAGCCATTGAAAATGTTCCTGGTGTCATAAATAAACCATACAAGTCCCCTTCAAAAAACGTTAACTACGATTTTCACATCGCAAAAAAACTTCTACTCCAAAAATTGTAATACCAACTTCAGAATCAGTCAGAGAAATAAAATAACAAAACCTCTAATTGTCTCAACGATTCGTCCATATTGTTTTGGGCGGATAAACACGTGCAAATCGTTGTGTACATGCTCAAACTAGTAAAACTGGTTTTAAACGCGCATTTAAACATGAAGTATCTGTACCTTGTGTTCATGAAAAATGTTCCTCGCTTTGTCCGAGTTCACCACCAGTGATAATAGTGAGGACGTTTTCGAACATAGCTATTGATAAACAATACCTCGGGGAACGTTTTCTTCGACCTCGGGTCAGTTTCCGTAACGTCGAATCTCAAAACGCCTGCTCCCTGGATAATGATAGTTAACCTCTCTCTATCATTATCATTCTGATTATTTTTACATTTTTTAAGAGAGCCTGACACGAACCATCAAGCTTTTTTGGAAACTCAAAAAATTTCGATTTTCATTTTTTTACTTTAATCTGACCACAGCAATGAAACTAGACATATGATGTCATTCGTTTTCATTTTTGTCCCTTTTTTCTATATTTTTGGGATTTTTTGTTGTTGCCATGGATACTGAGGAAATGAAATTATTTTTCACGATTTTGAAGTAGATTTTATTTACATTTACAAATATACAATATACTTCAATATATTATATCATAATTCAATAACATATCAAATGTCACAAAAGAATGTTTTTAAAACTTTAAACCTTATATTTATGTTGCTATGGTTACCAAAAGTTGACCTACTTTTCAATAATTCACAATTTTGAAAAAATGCCCTCATGTAAAATCGTTTTTTAAAAATCTGCAACCAGATACACATAAACCACGCAGTGTCTATGATTAAGGAAGATTTCCTTTACAAGAATCATTAATAAAATTTTGAGGCACTCTGAAGGGAAATGTGTAAAAAATGCCCAAAAATCACAAATTTTGGAAAAAATGAGAAATACAATGAATAGATTTAACCGTAAACATATGCACAGTTTTGATCATTTTACCTCAAAAACAGCATAAAAACAATTTATTAGGTTGAGAAACATGTTATAAGTACTTGGACATTTCCATAGCAACCGTTTTTATTCCCTAGCAACTGTTTCTTTTCCTTGGCAACATCATGAAAAACGGAATTTTAAGTAAAACAATGTTTTATTCTGACATATAAAATAGGTAATCTTGAAAATAAAATGACAAGATTGATAATCTATTATGTATGAAATTTCACCACTGAAACATTTCAAAGGTTTACAACATACAGGTATGTTGCTATGGAGACCATAAACAACACATATTCAGACTTTTTCGAATTTGAGAAAAAACACTTGTATTATGACGATTATTTTTCAAAACTGCAACTAGATGAACATGAAATACTAAGTGTTTAATATTGAGGATAAGTATATTTACAAAAATCATCAATATAAATTTGAAGCATTTTTGGGAAAAAAAGTGGAAAAATTGCATGAAATATCGCGATTTTTGGGAAAATCATGAATATCAATACTGAAGTTAAACTCAATCATATGCGCAACTTTGAACTAATGTACTTCAAAAACAACAATTAAACAAATAATTATGTTGAGAAACAAGTTATAACTACTTTTGCATTACCATAGCAACCATTTTTATTCCTTAGCAACCGTTTTTTTCCCTAAGCAACATCATGAAAAACGGAATTTTTACGTGACAAAATATTTCATTCTGACATAAAAAATAGGTAATCTTGAAAATGAAATGACAGGATGAGTAATCTGTTATGTATGAAATTTCACCATTGAAACATTGCAAAGGTTTACAACATACAGGTATGTTGCTATGGAGACCATAAACAACACATATTCAGACTTTCTCGAATTTGAGAAAAAAAAACACTTGTATTATGACGATTATTTTTCAAAACTGCAACTAGATGAACATGAAATACTTAGTGTTTTATATTGAGGATAAGTATATTTACAAAAATTATCAATATAAATTTGAAGCATTTTTGGGAAAAAAGTGAAATTACCATAGCAACCATTTTCATTCCTTAGCAACCGTTTCTTTCCCTAAGCAACAGCTTTAAAATACGAATTTTGATTAAAAATTAGCTTCATTTCTGAGCATGAAAATTGAAATGTAAACTTTGGATTGGTTGTCTTTCTACCATAAAATATTTAAAAAAAAAATATTGAAAAAAGTGAAATTAATGGTTGCTGTGGTAACCCAAAGTTGGCACTCTTTCCAATAAATCTTAAATTTAAAAAAAACCTGATTTAGAACTCTTTTTTCATATCTGCATTTAGGTATACATTAAATGTTTACAAAGGAACAGTCCCATTACAAGAATCACAAATATAACTGTAAACATTTTTTTGCTAAAAAATTTGAAAAGAATATATCGTCGGTGTAAATGCAAAAACCTCGTATGTCGATTCTTGCAATTTTCAAAGTACAAACTTTTGTGCCAAGTGTAGACAATTCTCGCAGGTTTTGAGATATGTTTACTGATCAGTATAAACAATACATTATTTGAGAACAGTATGTCAGAATTTCAAGTAAAACATTTCAGTTTGGGAAAAGTTTTTACACATTTCACCCAACCCTTTAAAATGTTCCAAAAACGAGATACGAGGTTTTGCATTTACAACGACGACATGAAAGATTCTATTTTTTGGAAAAATGATAAATATCAATACTACTAGTTAAAGGTTATCATGAGCTCAGCATTGTTAATTTCATTTCATTCTTTCGAGGTTTTGCATTTACACCGACGATATATTCTTTTCATTTTTTTAGCAAAAAAATGTGATTATGTGTTTATTTGTGATTCTTGTAATGGGACTGTTCCTTTGTAAACATTTAATGTATACCTAAATGCAGATATGAAAAAGAGTTCTAAATCAGGTTTTTTTTTAAATTTAAGATTTATTGGAAAGAGTGCCAACTTTGGGTTACCACCGCAACCATCAATTTCAATTTTTTCAATATTTAAAAAAAATATTTTATGGTAGAAAGACAACCAATCCAAAGTTTACATTTCAATTTTCATGCTCATAAATGAAGCTAATCTTTAATCAAATTCGTATTCTAAATCTGTTGCTTAGGGAAAGAAACGGTTGCTAAGGAATGAAAATGGTTGCTATGGTAATTCCTTAGTACTTTTAACATGTTTCTTAACCCTATAATTTTTTATTTCATTTTCAAGATTACCTATTTTATATGCCAGAATGAAATATTTTGTCGCGTAAAAATTCCGTTTTTCATGACGTTGCTTAGGGAAAGAAACGGTTGCTAAGGAATAAAAATGGTTGCTATGGTAATGCAAAAGCAGTTATAACTTGTTTCTCAACATAATTATTTGTTTAATTGTTGTTTTTGAAATACATTAGTTCACAGTTGTGCATTTGATTGAGTTTGATTCCAGTATTGATATTTATGATTTTCCCAAAAATCGCGATATTTCATGCAATTTTTTCACTTTTTTCCCAAAAATGCTTCAAATTTATATTGATGAATTTTGTAAATATACTTATCCTCAATATAAAACACGAAGTATTTCATGTTCATCTAGTTGCAGTTTTGAAAAATAATCGTCATAATACAAGTGTTTTTTTTTTCTCTCAAATTCGAGAAAGTCTGAATATGTGTTGTTTATGGTCTCCATAGCAACATACCTGTATGTTGTAAACCTTTGCAATGTTTCAATGGTGAAATTTCATACATCATAGATTACTCATCCTGTCATTTTATTTTCAAGATTACCTATTTTATATGTCAGAATGAAATATTTTGTCACGTAAAAATTCCGTTTTTCATGATGTTGCTTAGGGATAGAAACGGTTGCTAAGGAATGAAAATGGTTGCTATGGTAATGCAAAAGTTATAACTTGTTTCTCAACATAATTATTTGTTTAATTGTTGTTTTTGAAGTACATTAGTTCAAAGCTGTGCATATGATTGAGTTTAACTCCAGTATTGATATTTATGATTTTCCCAAAAATCGCGATATTTCATGCAATTTTTCCACTTTTTTCCCAAAAATGCTTCAAACTTATATTGATGATTTTTGTAAATATACTTATCCTCAATATTAAACACTAAGTATTTCATGTTCATCTAGTTGCAGTTTTGAAAAATAATCGTCATAATACAAGTGTTTTTTTCTCAAATTCGAAAAAGTCTGAATATGTGTTATTTATGGTCTCCATAGCAACATACCTGTATGTTGTAAACCTTTGAAATGTTTCAGTGGTGAAATTTCATACATAATAGATTATCAATCTTGTCATTTTATTTTCAAGATTACCTATTTTATATGTCAGAATAAAACATTGTTTTACTTAAAATTCCGTTTTTCATGATGTTGCCAAGGAAAAGAAACGGTTGCTAGGGAATAAAAACAGTTGCTATGGAAATGTCCAAGTATTTATAACATGTTTCTCAACCTAATAAATTGTTTTTATGCTGTTTTTGAGGTAAAATGATCAAAACTGTGCATATGTTTACGGTTAAATCTATTCATTGTATTTCTCATTTTTTCCAAAATTTGTGATTTTTGGGCATTTTTTACACATTTCCCTTCAGAGTGCCTCAAAATTTTATTAATGATTCTTGTAAAGGAAATCTTCCTCAATTATAGACACTACGTGGTTTATGTGTATCTGGTTGCAGATTTTCAAAAAAACGATTTTATATGAGGGCATTTTTTCAAAATTGTGAATTATTGAAAAGTAGGTCAACTTTTGGTAACCATAGCAACATAAATATAAGGTTAAAAGTTTTAAAAACATTCTTTTGTGAAATTTGATATGTTATTGAATTATGATATAATGTATTGAAGTATATTGTATATTTGTAAATGAAAATAAAATCTACTTCAAAATCGTGAAAAATAATTTCATTTCCTCAGTATCCATGGCAACAACAAAAAAATCCCCCCAAAAAATAGAAAAAAAGGAAAAAAAGGAAAACGAATGGCATCTTATGTCTAGTTTCATTGCTGTGGTCAGTTTAAAGTAAAAAAAATGATTATCGAAAATTTTTGAGTTTCCAAAAAAGCTTGATGGTTCGTGTCAGGCTCTCTTAACTATTCAAGCTGTAGTAATAACATATATTCCGTTTTTATTCACCTGAAAGGGTGTGGCTAAGCAAAGAGGTTATTCGACGAGTTTACTTCTCGATATATTGCTTGATATAAGAGAAAAACGTGCGGCACGAGCATGAACGCATTTCAAAATTGAACGACTGTGCGATTGTAAAATGTGTTGTTATTAAACCGCGTAACTAAAGATTGATTCACCCTTTAGTTATAATGTTTCGCAATAGTACCGACGATTTACCGCCAATCGAGAAGGCTGTTTCTCCTCTAGCTTAATGTAATGAACCGTTTACTAGGCTCCGCCTTGTCTCCCGAATAAAAACAGAATATACAAACGTAACAATTGATATATACAATACCTCAGGGAACTCTTGCTGCGACCTCGGGTCAGTTTCCATAACGCCGAATCGCAAAACGCCTGCGCCCTGGATTTTGATGGTTAACCTCTCCCTATCATTTGACATAGGTATCGCTGTCTTTGAGAAGCATGAGACATGTTTAACATTTATGGGATCGTGTTGTATAAATACTCGCAAGTTCTTTGTTTGTGCAGTGATACTGGTATTTGAAGGCACAAACTCGATCGGCTCTGTGAAGAGAATGTAAGTACTGTAAGTCTGGGTACTTTGAATGCTTGTGTAGATTTGGAATATTTAATTTTAGGATGAAACTGAAGTAGATCAAGATTCTTGACGAAAAAGAGATCAGTGGTTTATTTTGCTTTCTAAAAACCATTGTGCTATGATATCGTCGCTTTTCTTAAAACGCTTCTTAACTGAGCATGTTTTCAGCTGTAGATCTATTTTGGAGGTTCTTTAAATGAAATATAAAACAGTGCATTGTGATCTGAATTCGAACCAAGAATTCCTACAAGAAAGTCAAAGTGTCGACCATTGCACTACTCAAAAGATGAATATCGAACATAGAATTGGGCCTTTTGAAAATACAACTTATCGATTAACTTTCATTAAACCCTATAAGGCGGTACTCATTTGAATCGTCTCCCGAATAACAAATTTAGAGTGCCTCTGCATCTCTTCTTAGCTCTGCGTTGGAGATTATTGCAGTAAACGTGTGTTCATAACGATTCCATTTACACGAATTTTGAGTGTTTGAATTTCTTTTAAAATAGGCTTAATTAAATATCTTAGAGCAATTAGACAAGTAGGATTTAATCAAACTTGGGATTATAACCTGTCATTAACTACAAAACAATTCGTGTATCTCCGGGTGTCATAAGTAGCGACGGAAAATGACGAGGCCGGGTATCCCTCGTAATTTTCCGTTTTTGCGGAGTTGAAGCCCGGAAATTGAGGAGGGTATCTCTGGTAAATTTCCGTTGTCACGAATGATGCAAGGAGATAGACGAAGTGTTTGGTACCTAATGATGGGCTGTAATCCTTAAAAAATATTCGTTCTTACAAATTACCTTCTACGGGTTTTCCGGCTCCTGTACCCATCTTTGTGTTTGTTTTCTATCTGGAAGTAAATAATAATAGCAATGAATTTTGTGCTAAAAATAGACAGGGTTATCGTTATGTTTTATAACCCGTCGGTGTTGTTATGAATTCTCGTAACTACTCAAGCCGTAGTTAAGAGAATTTATAACAACAGCTACGAAATACTACTGTTCGTCCGAAATTCCGCCACTGTTTACTTGATAAAATCGTTCCCTATTACATAAATGACATTCGTTACGTATACAAACCTATTCGGGCGAATTCGTAAACATTCGGTACAGTGTTTATGACTTCGCCTGTATAATTCCGACGTCGTGTGAATTTCATAATGGTGGACTACCATAAGAGATTTCTCGGAAGGTCCCTGTTCATGAGAAGCATGGGGAAGGTAAATGATAAAAATGAAAAAATCTGAATTACGAGGTACAGTCAGAAAGTTCCCGGATTGCCTTGTTTTTTAATTGAACGCATAAAGATTTTGTTGCCATAACCTTTCACTGAGCACTGACCTGACCGAAAGCCAAACCTCTTTATTTGAATCAGACCCGCGACCCCAAAGAAATTCCTTTACTGAGTCAGTGATGTATTGTGTGTGTGTGAAGTCTTTCTAAGCATAGAAACTCTGTGACTCATATTTTCATATCGGTAGGAAGGGTACACTAGATGGATAATGTTCATAATCTCAATAAATTTCAGCGTTGCAGGATTCTTGGGTAGCAAAGAAATGGCGTCGTGTGCGCAATGCTGGCCTTCTGTGCGTCGTCCGTCAAAAGTCGCACCTCCCACCTTGTGCACAATTTAGATATATTTTATTTGGTAGACATTACGTTATTAACTGTATCGCGACTAATTCCAACACTGGTAGCTACATCGTCCAATGATTTATTTTGGTCCGAGAGAATGTCAGTCTTTACTTTTTCATGAACATGTTCTTTGGTCGCTTACTGCGACGATCATCGCTAATTTTCACGCGGTTATTCAGAAATTTCTTGTATCAATTAAACACTGTTCTCCATGAATATGTACTGCAGCCGTTGATTGGATTGAAGAACTTATATATTTCCGTAGGCGCCATCCCGACCTTCACATGACTTTGATGGCGACAAATTGTTCCGTACGCTGTGATGACGTCGGTCCGATTTCAGTTGATTTTTATCCATTGCTTCGTAAAAATATGTAAAAAACGCATAATTTTTATGTGACAATGTTAAAATATTAAGTCTGCTCTGGAAAAATGTTGATGTGATGCCATATTGATGACACTGCATGTGAAAGTAACTGTATTTCGTAAGATTTGGTCCTTTGAATAATAGAAAGAATATCGGGCGCAAGCGTTATTTCAAAGTGATCCGTACTCTTGATTACTAAGCTAAGATGTTTTAGAAAAATTGACTTTTACCAATTTATAAACCACAAAAACTTGTCAAAATGGTAGATTAAATATCAAAGTTACTATTTGAATAAAGAAACGAAACAAGTACGTCGAAATAAATACAAATGGAAGGCAGTCCGGGAACTTTTTGACTATACCTCGCTAATGACTGGAAATTGTGCAGATCTCAAGTATAAATAAGCAGATATTTCAACACAAAAATGATTTATTAATGTTGATATCGTTTTATTGCTACTTGAAAATTCAACGGTCGATAGTCATGGGGGCATTGTTATATACTTCCTTCTCTTATACTGGATTCTCACTGCCGATCAAATCAACCCGATCAAGCCCGATCAAATGATCAAGAACAGATCGAGCTCGACCGATCGCGTTTACGGTACGAAAAGCGTCGATTCATGAATGACAGTGTAAAACAATGAGTATAGGTTATCACTGCCGATCAAATCAACCCGATCAAGCCCGATCAAGTGATCAAGAACAGATCGAGCTCGACCGATCGAGTTTACGGTACGAAAAGCGTCGATTCATGAATGACAGTGTAAAACAATGAGTATAGGTTATCACTGCCGATCAAATCAACCCGATCAAGCCCGATCAAGTGATCAAGAATAGATCGAGCTCGACCGATCGAGTTTACGGTACGAAAAGCGTCGATTCATGAATGACAGTGTAAAACAATGAGTATAGGTTATCACTGCCGATCAAATCAACCCGATCAAGCCCGATCAAGTGATCAAGAACAGATCGAGCTCGACCGATCGAGTTTACGGTACGAAAAGCGTTGATTCATGAATGACAATGTAAAAACAATGAGTATATGTTCTCGCTGCCGATCAAATCAACTCGTTCAAGCCCGATCAAATGATCGAGAACAGATCGAGCTCGAACGATCGAGTTTTCGGTTCGAAAAGCGTCGATTCATGAATGACAGTGTAAAACAATGAGTATAGGTTATCACTGCCGATCAAATCAACCCGTTCAAGCCCGATCAAGGGATCGAGAACAGATCCAGCTCGACAGATCGCGTTTACGGTGTGAAAAGCGTTCTGATTCATGAATGACAATGTAAAAACAATGAATATACTCAAACGACAAAATATGTGGGTATTTTAAATCAAAAGCTGCTTTAGACGACAAAATGTTTGGTCACCAGATTCTTTTTCCTTTTGTCTTAATGTTTCCCACAACTTTTCTGATAGCGACGTCAAAACGTTCAGCTGGTATACATTCGTATTTATTTTGCTAATATGAAACAGGTGAGCACACTATTGAATAGATCTAGATCAAAAGAAACCATTTTTACAAACGAATAGATTGAACATGGTTCTTATGAAGCCCTTTCCAAAAGACAAAGTATTTGGGACCAATTTGAAAGCTGCTGCAGACGATAAAATGGATGTCATAAAAGATAGGATTCACGTAAAATATGGCACAGAAAATATTAAGACAAAATGAGAAACTGTTGGTTATTAATGTTTTCCCAAGCCCAAGTTACCCAAGTTTTCTCTTTCGGGATATCAAAACAAGGTCTTGTCGATTTAAAACATGTCTTGTGTATAATATAGCGCATAAAACATAACGTTACGATACTGATATTCAATATTTTTTTTAGTCCGTCTGATGAAATCAAATAAGGGGGCTATTTAAGGAGTTCGCTGCACCCCCCTAGGTACCAAGGTTGTTGTATACCATTTTAAAGCTTGAAATATGCTGGGTACGATGCACAATGTTGTCAAGTTGTAAACCTGTGCAGATCCTGTGTAAACACACAAATATGTGGGTGGGGTAAGACAACACATAAATAAATTGAAATACATTTGTCAAATAGAAATGGTTTTTAATCCAATCACTTAGGAATGCATTCTTTCAAATTCATAAAATCACAATCAAATAAACCAGAAGAGATATACAAAACACATTTCACTCAAATTATACGCAGTAATAATGCTCATATATCTCGTCAATTTGCATATGGTGGGTGGGGTAATTTATACACAGTAAAACACTTAGCCACAGAAACAAATAATCAACTTATTGTTCCATGAAACGTTTGCACAACCGTTTTTAGATTGAACTCAACTTATTTAGATCTTAGTACAACATCTCTAACCAATATCTTAACAGATATAAACAAGATACAGTTCTAGGCTACTCTTGAAAATACCCCTTCTTTCACTGTATCTTACAACATAGTCCATCTAATTATTTCAAATAAGCTTTATATGGAGATCATTTCGCCATAAGGCATCGATGTACCAATGTTGTTATATACCGTTTTTTAAAAAGCTTAAAATGTGCCGAATACGATGCACGATGTTGTCAAGTTGTTAACCTGTGCATGTCCCGTATAAACACACAAATAAGTGGGTGGGGTAAGATAACAAATACATTATTTGAAATACAATTGCCAACTAGAAATCGTCTTAAACCCAATCACGTAGGACTGTACTCATTCGAATTTATCAAATTACTCTCAGATAAACCAGGAGAGATATACAAAATACATTTTAATCAATTATACGCAGAAATAATGTTCAGATATCCCATCGACTTGCATATGGTATATGGGGTGTTCTATTAACAGTAATATACTATATACCACACAAACAAATAATCGCATTATTGTTCTGTGAAACGTCTGTACAGCCGTTTACGGATTAAATACAACTTATTTGGATCTTAGTAAAACACATTCCCTCTATGTCTTAACATATTTATATAAGACACAGTTCTAGACTTCACTTCAAAATGTCCCCCACCCCCTATATCTTACAGCATAGTCCATTAGTTGATATCACACAAGGGAGTTATTAAAGGAGTTAATACATCTGACCCCGATGTACCAATGCTGTTATATACCATTTTAAAGCTTGAAATATGCTGGATACGATGCACGATTTCGTCAAGTTGCAAACCTGTGCAGGTCCCGTATAAACACAAGTATGTGGGTGGGGTAAGATAACAAATGAATTATTAGAAATATAATTGCCAACTAGAAATCGTCTTAAACCCAATCACATAGGACTGTACCCATTCGAATTCATCAAATTACTCTCAGATAAACCAGGAGAGATATACAAACACATTTCAATCAATTATACGCAGAAATAATGCTCAGATATCCCATCGACTTGCATATGGTATATGGGGTGTTCTATTAACAGTAATATACTATTATACAACACAAACAAATAATCGCATTATTGGTCTGTGAAACGTATGTACAGCCGTTTACAGATTAAATACAATTAATTTGGATCTTAGTAAAACACATTCCCTCTATGTCTTAACAAATATATATAAGACACAGTTCTAGACTCCACTCCAAAATGTCCCCAGACTCCCTATATCTTACAACCTAGTCCATTAGATGATATCACACAAGGGAGTTATTGAAGGAGTTGCTACATCTGATCCCGATGTGCCAATGCTGATATATACCATTTTAAGGATTGAAATATGCTGGATACGACGCAAGATGTTATCAAGTTGTAAACCTGTGCAGGTCCCGTGTAAACACACAAATATGTGGGTGAGGTAAGGTAACAACATGAAATACAATTGTCAAATATAAATCGTCTTAAACCCACCCTTTTATAAACGTTCTTACTCAAATGCATGTCATTATGATTGAAATGACCAGAAGCGATATCCAAAATAAAACAAAAAAACATTTAAATAGATTATGCGTAAAAATAATTCCAGGTATCTAATTAATTTGCATATGGTTCCTAGAGTATTGTTATACACGGTAAAAAACGTAGCCATACAAACAAATACTCGTATTTTTGTTTCTTGAAACGTTTGTACAGCCGTTTATAGTTTAAACACAACGTATTTGGACCTTGGTACAACATATTCACCCAATTTAACAGATATAAACAAGACATAGTTCTAGGCTGCTCTCAAATGTCCCCTCTTTCCCTGTAGCTTACAGTAATCTCTGCTTTAACTATCCATAGTCAGATAAAAAAAATCATTTTGTATCGATCACCAATCCTTGCAAGAGCATCCAATGAATATATCTTAGCATTCTTTGATATAAGAGATGTATTGATTGGTGAATCCAAAAAAATTCACTGTGGTATCATTGGTCAACCCACTAATAATATGATAGTGTCCATGCTGGTGGCCAACAATAGATATACACACGGAATAGATAAATAGAACATTCGTTTTGATTCTGAATTGATCTGGAAAATGAATACAAGTAATTTTGAGGACAGTAAAGATTCACACAAAGATGTATTTGTACACTTGAAATTACTAATACAGCCCCGTTGATGGTTAATAAAGGGACGTAACTAATTTCTGAATGACCCTTTGGGAGTAAAATACATTCACGGGCTTAGGAAAAATTCCCGTTTGGAGAATCGTTTTGTTAAGTTCATGTTTCCACTTTCTCAAATTATTATGTACATCTATATGCTGATCTTTATCTATTTTTATAAATTTACAGAAAATGAGGGGCATAATTCAGCTATTGTAATCAAATGGGCCTTCTGTGTCCTTATCGAAGATGTTGCAATTTAACTATTTTAATATTGCACTTTTGAATCGGACCATTGTATCAAGAGTTTACTGTCCTCGAAAAATTGCTAAAATGCTTTTTTGTCTAAGTTTACATCTATATGTTAGATTTTTACCCAACCTCGGATACCTACACATACTAAAACCTGTGTTTAACCTCTGTTACAAAATTCTAAAATTCAATTGGTATTACAGCTGACCGAATGCTGTCATTTCATTGATTCTCTCGTCATTTATTGGTGGAAGATTCAACCAGATCGGTCCTTAAAAGAGAGCGCTTATCTGATTGTACGGATCGGTGTAACGTTTCTCATGCTTTTTCGTCTGTTAATACATAAGATTAGCAGTTATTTATTGACAGGGGACGGAATGGTGTGAGTTACCTGGGTCTTCGATGGTTGTTTTGACCAATCTTTCACAAAGTTGGCAAGACGATGTTGATCATACGACCTAGGGCATATACGAGTAAGGGATGTAACTCAATGTAAGCATACACCACCGTCGTGGTCTCTTTTGTCATTAATTTATATCATATAATGTCTGGTGTATATCAAAATTCATTTGATTTGAAATTCTGAACGACGGGATTTCAGCACGACAAAAATGCACAACTGGACAAAACTTGAAAACGCTGGGTTACTGATTTGTCACAAAATTGAGGATGGCTTGGGCATTGCGCACAGACCTTAATTCCATTGGTGTTTTTTATAGTTTGTCTTTTATTTATCTTCACTTTCAAAATTATATATGTTATTCTATGTATATTGTAATTAAATATCTTAAGTCGTACACTTTTAGATCCTCTTTTTAATTTGGTCATTTACATTTTGCTTCATCAATCTTGTGTACCACAACTAGTTTGTCCTATACTTTAACGATATAATTGTTACAAACACTTATAATTTGATTCAAGATCTTTATAATAAAAGTCTTCTTTTTAAGCTTTCCATGGACATTCACATTGATTTCCAGTGATGCTAATAATTATGTCTCGTCGAAATTAAGATTCACAATATAAAAAACTAGCTTTAACAAGTACCATAGTGAAAGAAGTAGTTTTAGTTGAAACGTTTTGAAGGCGAATTGATCAGTAAATATAAATATACTTTGATTATTCCTTATTTTATGGTGGAAGGGGTACCTATTATAGAAATATTATAATGATTATATTGTAAAGGTCATTTTATGAGGCAATGGCTTTCGTAATGAATTTGCCGTTAAGCCATACGTTCAAAATATTGTTTTGTATACTGATAACCATCACATTTCATCTGTTCCATCGAATTTGGTAACTACTTTGGATATATTTTTCTGGAAGTTTAGGTCCGTATCGGACAAATAAATTCCTATACATCCCTTAGCCTACTCAATTAGTGAATATACCGGTATTTTTTCTAATCAACGACAACGTATAAATTCTTATAATATATACAACCTTGATAAGCATTGTAACATCCATATTGTTTAAGACGTATTCTCATTTTGTGCCATTAAGGACCAGCAAGTCTCGAATTGACTTCGTTTGAATTAGCAAAACTGATGTTGCAGATTTCATTTTACCACAGCCATCACGACTATAAGCTGTCATTGTGCGATTTTGTGCACCGATAGCACATCTTTGGTGTGATTACCACAAAAAGAATGTATAATATTTTTTCTGATCACTATCTAATCGTTATTAGATTGAGATTTATAATTCCAATTCTTGAGTGAACAGTCCCATTGAGCACCCATATTTCTCCAAGATAAGACAATATCTTCATTTTCAAACAGTTTTGATAAAGTTTTTTAAACAAAAGTATTTACAAGTTATCTTATTTACCGTACAGTCTAATTTGTAGTTTTTATGCATAATTTGGTTTTCCCCAATTTAAGATAAAAAGTCGCTAGTTTTCCATATTCCACCGGCCCAGGCCCAAACAAAAATTGTAGCAAGACCCCTGGGCCCAGACATCACTTTCTTATTCATTAGAATTTAGCTTAGCTAATTTCTAAATACTCAAGGTCGAATCTTGAAGAAAGTTGAATCAACTTTTAAGAAATCGTGGATCCGTTGTTGCCTTTTTCTTGGTGAAATCGATTGAAATGGGTTTTGTATAATATGGCTTCTGATTTTTTTTAACCATAATGTCATGCATTTGAGTATGAATTTTTCTAAAAGGATGGGTTTAAGACAATTTATATTTGACAGCTGCATTTCATTCCCACACATGTGTGTGTTTACACGGGACCTGCATAGATTTACAACTTGACAACATCGTGAATCGTATCCAGCATATTTCAATCTTTAAAATGGTATATAACAGCATTGGTACATCGGGTGGGATGTAGTAACTCCTTCATTAGTCCCATTGTGTGATATCATCTAACGGACTATGTTGGTGTTCAAGTGCAGTCTTAAACTGTTTTTGTATATATCTGTTAAGACATAGGGAGGCGGAACTTGATTAAGACCTAAATAAGGTGTATTTAATCTGTAAACGATTGTACAAACGTTTCACAGAACAATAATGCGATTATTTGTTTGTGTGGCTATACATGTTTTACTGTTTATAAAACACCACACCCACCATATGCAAATTGACGAATTTACTCAGCTTATAAATAATCAATTGAAACGTATTCTGTATATCCCATCTGGTTTATTTGATGATGATTTTATTTATTTGAGTGAGCACACTCCTAAACGGTTGGGTTTAAGAAAATTATTATTTGGCAAATGTATTTCAAGTAATGTATTTGTTGTCTTACCCCACCCACATATGTGTTTGTTTACACGGGACCTAGACAAGTTTATAACTTGACAACATCGGGCATCGTATCCAGCACATTTAAAGCTTTAAAATGGTATATAACAACCTTGGTACATCATGGGTAAGGGGTGCAGAGAATTCCTTAAATAGCGCCCTTATTCAATATCATCTGATGGACTATAAAACAGAATTTGCGGGAAAGAGGCGGCATTTTAAAAATCTGCTTAGAACTGTGTCTTGTTTATATCTGTTAAGATGGTGGGTGAAGATGTTTTACTAAGATCCAAATAAGCTGTATTTAAACTATAAATGGCTGTACAGACGTTTCATGAAACAATAATGCGATTATTTGTTTGTGTGGCTAAGTATTTACTGTGTATGAATTACCCCATCCACCATATGCAAATTGGCGAGATATTGGAGCATTATTTCTGCGTATAATCGATTGAAATGTTTTTTGTATATCTCTTCTGGTTTATTTGGTAGTAATTTTATGAATTCGAAAGAGTACATTCCTAGATAATTTGGTTTAAGACGATTTTTATTTGAAAAACGTATTTCAAATATTTTATTTGTAATCTTACCCCACCCACGCATTTGCATGTTTACACGGGACCTGCACAGGTTTACAGCTTGACAACATCGTGCATCGTATCCAGCACATTTCAAGCTTTAAAATGGTATATAACAACCTTGGTACCTCGGGGGGTGCAGCGAAATTATTTTTTACCTGGGTCATCAGACGGACTATTTCTTTTGCCTCGATGATTTCCAATGCCCTTTCTATTATTGACATCAAAACCATGCCTTGTTTGGGAAAATGTTGAATATAAAAGGTTGAAACATTGTAGAAATATGAAAGTCACAAACCTCAAGTTAATATTCCTTGTTTAACAATGTTCATATTTGTAGACTTTTTTCTAACTTCCTCTTTTTTACCTTTTAAACCCAATGTAGATTAACACAAAGTTTATGTCCTATTGATATATTATCCACTTTACCCTTTCCCGATCAAAGCCTGATTTATGACGATCTTTGTAGAAATAATTTAGACGAAAACCTTGGGGGAAAAGAAAAAAATGCTGATGATCTGCAATTCCTTCTTTTCCGTCAATATAATTTTGTGATTTAACGTTTTATTTTTGTCTTCTTATAAAATCAATATTTTTTACTTCTTCAACTACTTTCATAATTCAATTTGTATGAAATTTCTACGTTTTGGAAAGGGTTGAATAGATCGAAGTGATTGGATATTTTAGGCACTAACTGCATGGTAGAAAATTTGTACTCTAGTATAATAATGTAATAGCAAATTGTATGATAAAATTAAGTTAATAAGGTTTCGAATGAAAAGAAGTTATACCACAAAATTTGAACCGGGATCTAGATAAAAAGTTCTTTATGGCATTTGTGACCAATGTAGATTTAGTTAGGTCAGCCTGCCTTTTCATGCGTTCTGTTTAATATCCATATCGCTGTTGTTGTTGTGTTTTTTTGTTTGTTTTTTTTTTTTTTCAACAAAAAAACTCGTAACTACAGCTAACAACAAGATGCAGTTACGAGGTTTCTGTGAGAGAATGGTACGGATCCAGATCAGATTACACGTACAACAGACTAATCTAGATCTATGCTGGTCCCAAATGATTATAATGGTCCTATTTCCAGATCATGGCTCATTTAACCCTTTACTGAACAAGGCGTTCTTTTTATATCCCTTATAGAAATGACTTGAGAAAACATTGAGGCAAAAAAGACAATGCTGGTAATAAGCATTTTCTCCTTTTGTTTAGATATTTTTTGTTCTATTTTGTGCAAAAATCCCTACTTTAGCAACATTCATTTTGTCACCTATACATCATCTTTAAACCCATTACCAAACGACAAAATTTTAGGGCAGTCCAAATTCAAAGATTCTACAGACGACAATTTCATGTGAATGGATTTTTTAATTCATCCCCATAATTTCAATTTTTTTAAAGTATGACTTGATGCCAAGATTGGTTATTCTAATGGGTATAAATGCTATCATTTTTTTTCTTTTTTTTTTTTTTTTTTTTTTTTTTTTTTTTTTTTAAGTTGTTGATGATAAGCGATAAACACGCCTTTAAAGTTGAGACAGAAACGACAAATTCTATAACACATCTGAAATGTTGTGGGCAACAATTTGTTTAATTTTAACACAAAATTCATATTTCTTGTAAATGGCGTAATACTTCTGCTTGAAATTTTCAGAATTTTCATTAGAAAATCTGCTCTTGTAGATAAAAAATAAAAGTGAAATTTATGAGAAAAAATTCTGAAATGTCACTTTAAGGTCTTTTCGGATGAAAAAAGCATTTACGAAAATGAAGAAATTGCTTGTCACAAGCAATTTCTTCATCTTCCACGATGTTTTCCATGGCCATTATTTTGTGGGGATTCAAAAAGAGTCATTGTGTGGTAATGGATTAAAATGGACCTCAGTGGTGGATCCAGGGGGCGTGAGGTGGGTTCATGGGGTTCAAACGAACTCCCCTATGTAGCCTTATGATTTCATTTTCATGCAGGAATTCAGTCAAAATTGTGGAAAACTTGTAAAAAGAACTCCCCTTCTTGTAAAAACGAACCCCCCCCCCCCCCCCCTCACAGAAATCCTGGATCCTCCGCTGGACCTCCACAACATTTTGTCTTTTTGGAAAAGGTTAATGCGAGTCCCACTCGATTATACTTCTTCAGAACTCGTAATCTTTTGCCTTATGTTCTCTGTTCTATTTCGTACCTAAATCCTGTCTTCAATTTGTCGTCAGCAACATCTTTCAAATAGGACTGGTCTAAGAATGTTTTTTTAGTTTGGGGAAGAATAAAGTATGAAAAGGGGGTGTTGGTTATCATATTTCAAGTATATGGCAATCTAAGATAAGGGATCAAGTGATTTGTATTCTAAAATCAATACATAATGTGAAATAATATTTTGTAGAAACAATTTAATCAATACATACGTGGAATTCTATTCATGAATAGAACAGGAAGGAAATTAAATTACAAATGTACATGTCTTCCTTTGTTCAATAGTTTAGCCAGTTTGTTTATCAAAGACTTCGAATTTCGAATTATCTATGAAGCCCGTTCCCAACAATACTTTGTTTGTCGTCTGAAACCTAACGAACGTTCCTCAAAGTGTGTTTTTAAATTGCTTAATCCTTTCCGTAGCAAGACCTATGTTTTACGTCTTTAATTAAAAATAGATAGTGTTTAGCAAAACATTGTAGCAAAAAGCACATGTGGAAACATGCATTTCCCCATTTGTCTCGGCGTTTTCTGTGCTTTCCTTTCGCTCGAAACTGTTTACAGCCTAGTCGTGCCACAAATAAGCAAATGTGTTCTTTTAACCTGCAAAACTTATCAAACGACAGAATTTAAACGTTTTTAAGATGCTGGAGATCAAGCCATTTGCTAGATGTTGATAAAGGAACACTATTTATGCACAATGTACAACAGCAAACATTAAAGTGTTTAATTTCAATCTTCGTTTGTCTCAATATTTTCTGAAGTTAACGTTCCTAGAGACGTCATAAGATAGACATATTCGTGAAATGGCTAAAAAGTTGATGCCAAGGGAAATAAATTTGTTTTGTGTAGATATGATTATTACTTAGTTGTCTCTCTTAAATTATTTCTTAAAAGCCATTGCAACATTACCGTCTTTCATTTTTGTCAAAACCGACAAAAAATCTGCTATTGTTGAGAATTTCATTGTTTTTTATAAAAAGAAAAAAATATTGCGGGAACGATAAAACGCTTGCTGTTCACCATCCACCTTAGGTTTCTAAGCCGTTCCAAAACGACAAAAAATACACTGCTCCGATTTGAAAGCTACTGCAGACGACAAAATGGGTATTGATAAGCATTAGATTTGTGTAAAATTAGCAAAAATGATCTTGCAACAAAAGGAAAAAACTGATTATCTGATCATTTTAGCTCCACTGGCCTTTCCAGTGGGCTATTGTCATGGCGGTGTGTCCGTCGTGCGTCTGTCCGTCCGTGCGTCCGTAAACTTTTTCTTTAAAAAATATTCTTCTCAAAAACTACCAGATGGATTCCAACCAAACTTCACAGTAATGATCCTTGGGTGACCCTCTCTCAGATTCCTTCAAAGAATTTGGATTGAACTAGAATAACATGAGTTATATGCCCTTGAATGTCAAAAATAGCTGGTTTTGACTTTGTTTTTACTCTAAAATCTACAAATAACCAATCAAGATAAAACTTGGACAGAATAAATATCGCCACAATATCCTGACTAAGTGTAATTTTCAGCTTGTTTGGATTCTTACATCTTAAGTTATGTGCCCTTTAATTTCACGAAATTGTCATTTTCGGCTTTGTTTTCACTCTACCAACCATTAATTGCAACCAATCAAGATGCTTCTTGTAAAGACCTTGTTTACAATAAGAGCGTGCTATGTATGTGTTATTTTCAGAATAATCACACTGTTACAATCTGAATTATGTGCCCTTGAAATTGACAACATTTCACTTTTCGATACTTTGTTGTTCACTCTTGCGGCCTTAAATAGAGACTAGTATAGACAAAATTTGGACAGGAAACTGTTGATCATAAGATCTTGCATGAGTTTAATTTTCAGCTTGATTATAAACTCACATACTGAATTATGTGCCCTTGAAATTGGAAAAATTACAGTTTTCAACTTTATTATCACTCTAACATCTCCAAAATATTAGTCAATCATTCACTTTCTTTTTGCTTTGACCACATGATTGCTGCTTTTTACGTTGTTTTTGCTCTAAGAACCACAAGTATTGAAAAATCTAGTCAAAACTTGGACTTGATATTACAAGAAATCCAGATGTCAAAAACTTGTTTTGGAGATAACGTCGTCATAGACATAAAGTAGACAAATGAGATAAATAATTGTTTATTTGGAACAATTTTCATCCTTTGTCTGCAACAATTTTCCAAAGCATATTTCATGTGCTTACATCTAGGCAAAATCGGAAAGCTTTCGGATTTTTTTTTTTTTTTTTTTTTTTTTTTTTTTTTTTTTTTTTAGTTTTTAATGATAAACATGTATGTCACACTACAAATATGTCGAAGTATTCTAATAGCTTTATTACCTTCGATATAGCTTGCATGAACCGTACTTTTACAAATGTGGGAACACGACATTGCCATATTTAAATGTCAATTTCGCCAGTTTAAATTGCAATTATTTAGACAAAAGCCGTCAATTTTCAAGTGAAATGTACATTCCTGTGTCTATTTAAAGTGGACAGTCTAAGAAAGAGGGGAAAATAAAGATAGAATTTCACAGTTAATTTGATAATTCAATCTTGTCTGCTTCGGACATTACATGGTTAACCTTTTCCCAAAACGACGTATTTTTGGACAATTAAAGACTGGAAGCTGATGTAGACACAGAAAAAGGGATATTAAAATTGAAAACGGTTATGAGATTATGTGGAAAGCGTTGTGGGAAAAGGAGTTTTCTGTTTTTTCTTTTAATGCTTTTCGAAACTATCTTAACCAGATACATAAAAATTGCGCCTGTTCGGGAAGAGTTATAGAAAGGGGTAAAAAAATAAAGATAGAATTTCACAGTCAATTTGATAATAATTCGATCTTTCTAGACTGGACTTTCATGGTTTGGGTTGTTTCAACCTTTGCATTACGAATGGGGGAAAATGCTCTTATATGAGCATTTTCAAATAAGACATTGTTTTCGACCAGATAATTTGGTCTTTTTTTTTTTTTTTTTTTTTTTTTTTTTGAAAGCAGTGAAGGAAAACATGCATTTTCTGATGATAAGCACTTTCCATTTTCCATTATTATAACATACAAATCTTGGACACTATTTTTAAGTCGATTCCTTCCACGTTCTCAATATATAGGTCTAATATTGCCACAAGTCAGAATGGAGTACAGTTCCTTGACTCGGGTTCTGTCATTGACTATCAAATGAGATGCAGAAGTAGGACAATGTGAATGTTAATTGAATAACAATTGAATAATATTTCAACCGTTCCTGATCAATCATAACGGTCAATTTTGCGACAATTAAAAACCGTAAATTACCGGATATTTTGTCATAAAGCGTTCTGTGTCCTGAGGCGCTGTCGTAAAAATATCATATTTTCATATAAAAACAAAATATTTTACGAAATTATTACATCACATGGAGACAGCTTTTTCATATTTTGAATCAATAAACACAATTAATGTTCTCATCGTGAACATGCATTCTCGTCACTTTGACCCATTCCCACACAATGACGTATTTTGATGCCCCACGAGATTAAGGGCTTTGGATAACATTGTGAAAAATGAAGAAATTGCAATTTCTTCATTTCCCACATTGTTTTCTACTCAAACAATCAATTCCCTTTACTTGAAGTTGTCGCCTGGAACATCCTTGAATTTACACAGTCTAAACTTTTTGCCATCTGGTAATGGTTTAAACCTTTCACCTCAAAACGAATTTGACGTTCTATCGCGGATCCAGGTATTTTTCCCATGAAGGACTAAATATGAAAACAGTTTGTCGTGGCACACATGGACAAATGACACATCTATTTTGGGACATAAACAATAATCTTTTCGATAACCCATTTTTTCGCCAAATTCCAAGGGGGTCATGACCCCCTTACCCCCCGATGGATTCGCGCATGACGTTTCCTATTTCAAAGATGCTGATGGCAACTACACATATGTTGACGACGTGGTTTTTAAAGCACAAATAACATTGACGAAATGAGGAAATGCTTCCCGGAACGTCAAAATCAGATTTTTTTGTGAAAAAAAGCACAAATTTAAGTTCTTAACCCTTTCCAAAATTACAAAAATATCGTGAGTTCAAAATTCAAACAAAATTCAAATGTTTAGTAGACAAGGTGAACTTAATATTTCCATTCAATGGCTTAGGGCAGCGCCTGCGGTAGAACATAATAATTAAAAGGAGAAGTTTACGTGTTTATGCATGTCTTCTTTTGCTCATATATTTTTTGTCTTTTCGCTTTTTGGTTCGCGTTTTGAAAACCAGCGTTGCTTAGGAAAGGAATAAATAAAATAAATAAATTATTTCCAAACAACCACTGGTTTTGTAAAGCCTAAAATAGTATATTTTAGAGGGAAGAATAAATTCTAACAAGAAACGTTTTAGTCTTTATGTACAATTAACTCTTTCCCAAATGGCAAAAAAATTATGGTGGTGCAATTTGAAAAGTGCTGCACAGGACAAAATTATATCGCACAAATGTCGAGGTTAAAGAAGATAATGATGTTTAGCACCATTTTCTTCTTTTGCCTAAAAGTTTTTCCAATGTTTTCTTCTGTACATGTAAGGAGATCAAAGCCAGGTATTGATTTGAAAAGGGTTAAGCACCGACCGTTTTAACCCTTTCCCGAACGACAATTTTTTTTTTTTTGGTGTTCCAATTTAAAAGCTGCTGAAAACAGCAAAATGGATGCTGATAATGATTAAATTTATGTATGATATAGCATAGAAAACATTGAGACAAAAGGAGAAACTGCTGGTTATCAGCAGTTTCTTCTTTTGTTTCAATGATTCCCCAAGCCTTTTCTATTTAGGACGTTAAAACTAGGTCTTGTTTTGGAAAGGGTTAATGCGTTGAGCATCGAATTCACGATCAAGAGATTTTGGGTTCACAGTGTCCATGCTAAAAACAAAAAAAAACAAAAAAAACAACAACAAAAAACAATGAGGCGAACATGAAAAAGCTGATATCATGTATTTTCTACATTTGCCTCAAAGTTTAATGCATATTTACTTACCTTTTTTAATGTTCTATTGCACTAGCATCAGCTTCAGGTTGAATTCAAGCAAACTAAATAATATCATTTTGGGAAAGGGTTAAGTTGAGGTGCAATACTGCAAGAATCATTATCCCTTCAATAACTCCACAATTCATATACTTAAAGACCAAATGATTTCCATAGTTTTTATTTCACTCTAAGACTTTTAGATATATAATGAATCATGTATGGATTGCAGGATATTACAGGTTCCTTAACTTTATCTGATTCACACTGTTACAAAAGAAACTAAGTACAATTAGACATAACTTGAGACACTCTGATGGAGAGTGGGGTGCTTTATTAAGCATGCCATTCTCTAACCATAGTGGATCATGCTATTGATCCATGCTAGTGTTGCATCTCATCATAGACAAAAGTACCTTGTTTTAAGAAAATGCAAATTTTTATGTAATTGTAAATTCCAAATTTGATAAGTCTAATCAGAAAGGAAAGGGTTGCAAACAAACAAAATTAAATAAGGACTAATCAGAAATGAGTATGACATAAAACAGAAAATTGAGAGGAAAATAGAAATTGCTGACCATCAGCAGATTCTGCTTTTCTCCCAATGTTTTCAACAGTCATTATGTATTTTAATAATTCAATACTTGGCTATTTTTCCAACTTGCATTTGTGTGTAGTTGTGAGTAGACATGTATTGATCACCATTTCCAAATTTAGTTCGTAGCTTTTAAATTTCAATACCATGTTGTCAAAAAAAAAAAAAAAATGCTGAGAGGGGGAATAGATTGGAAACCAATCTCTGCCTTACTCTCAGTGTTTTCCTTTTCTCTTCTCTTAACTGAAAGATAGCTTTAGTGGAAGTAAAGAAATTGAATAACCAGTCTCTTATAGAACTTTTTAAACGGTCATGTTTTAAATATGTTGTATATTTTAAATTGTATATATGCCATTGTGTAAACATGAATGAGACTTTAATAAATAAACATAATGCTACCTATTTTCGCGAAACGGATCACATTTGATGATTTGATTGATTAATCATTTGCCCTTACCCAAACAAGACCTAATTTTGAAGTCTCTAAACTAAAAGGTTTTGGAAAACATTATGGCAAAAGAGGAAAATGCTGATAATCAACATTTTCTTCTTTTGCCTAAATATTTTTTGGTCTTTATTACATATTCGTATATTTGTTTTCTTTAACAATATCCATTTTGTCGTCTGCAACACCTTTCAAATTGAGACACACCGAAGATTTGTCGTTTGGGAAAGGGTTAATCGATCCTTGAGTGTCATTGGCAATCGGTAGGCCTAAATTAGGGTGTCGGATATTTCAAGACAATTAACCATTTCCAAATAGCAAAAAGGCTGTTCCAGTTTGAAAACTGTTACAGACGACAAAATTGTAACGCATAAGTAACTTATGCGCATCATGGCGCAGGAACTACTTAGATAAAAAGAGAAAATTCTGATTCTCAGCTTTTTTTCTTTTGTCCCAATGTTTTCCCCCGAATTTTCTTCATTGGACATCAGAACCAGGGGCCTGTTTCATCAAAATATTTAAGGCGTATTTTTGACTTACCGAAGACTTACGACAAGTTTAGAGTAAGAAACGCGTATCGCCCGTCTATCAAGACCTGGGTTATGTGATTATTGTTTGGAACGATTTTTAAGGCACTGGTAAGTCAGAAATACGCCTTAAATGTTTTGATGAAACCGGCCCCTGGACTTATTTGGGAAAGGGTTAACTGGATTTCAGTTAGCACTTTCCAACACAACAAGAATTTGTCCACGTACCTCGAGGTAAAATCACGTTCCCTGCGACGTTGGTACGAGTTTCAACTGCATAATATAATTATGCACTAAATGTCAAAAGTAATGAGACGGAAAAGAAAAAAAAGTGCTGGATTTCGGCATTTTCACCATTACTGTCAATCCTTTCTACAGCCATTCGAGCTATCAAAAACTATGACTTGTTTGGAACAGTTTTGGAAAATGAGACAATAGGAATGAACAATATCTTACATCTTTTTTTTTTCACGAAGATAATTTATTGTATGATGAATTCGAAGACAGTATAGATGGACAGGCATGATAAAATAAAATATGTACATAGAGTTCAAATGAAAACGCAATAGATAGAAGATGACAGAAAAGAAAGTAGGAATGGAAAAAAAAAATAACGTGAAAAAAGGCGCAGATTAATTCAAACAATAAATAGACAGAACTGTATGACCAGTTGTTTGAAAAGGGTTAAAAATTAACACAGTGGTAAAAGAAACACAAAGTTAACTTAAAACTTCCATTAAGGTAGTCTACCCCTAATGAGATTCGCGCGACGTCGGAAGTATTCGGGCGACGTCGAAAACTTTCGGCGGTGGAACTTTCCACCGCCGAATGTTTACGACCGCGCCCGAATAGGTTCGGATATGTAACGACGCCGCTCGAAAAAATCCGATGTTTTTGTTATCTTAGAATAGCCACCTTACGGGTATTCTACATTAAGCATCCATCCCAAATACACAGAAAGATAGAGGAAGAGGTGTATTTAACAACAGTTACATGGTCATTTAGAATTTCCAAACGATAATCAGGGCTGGTACATTATATGAAGCTGCAGACGACAAAGATAGCGTTGATATAAAGATAGATATTTTTGTGTGATATTATATAGAAAATACTTTTCAAAAAGGAGACAATTTTCTTCTTTTACCTGAATGTTTTCCTATGTATTTTGTTATTATTAGGGGCGCAAAACCACATATTATTTGGGAAAGGGTTGAATGCAATGTTCTTTCTAGTGATGATATATATTTCTGCTTAAACGAAACGAAAGTGAAGCAAGAAAAGCCATCATAACTTGAAATTCAAATTATACTAAACAAATTCAACCCTTTCCTACATGACACTGTTTTACAGCTCTAATACATGTATGTTACGAGCATTCTATCGTTTTCCGACTATATATCTGTGATCTATTTACATTAAAACCATCATCGCATACCCCGGGGTCTCCTTATTCCACGGTGTATAATCACGTGACTTAGAATTTACGATAATCTTCAATAACTTTGTCAATACTTGACCAATTTGAATTCGGTTTGAAGCAGAGAAGGTTGAAAAATGTCAGTAATAACATAGTTGTAGTCGATTTTTGAAAAATCAACTGAAAAAAAAGTTATTGAAGATAAACCAAAATTTTGGTTTATCTTCAATAACTTTTTAATCAGTTGATTTTTCAAAAATCTACCACGTCCATCTAATGCGTGACGTCTGTCCACATTCTCTGCTTCAAACCGATTTCAAATCGGTCCCGTATTAACAAAGTTATTGAAGATATTCAGTAATTATTGCATCACGTGATTATCCACCGTGTTATTCGCTAGGTTACATGACTCATGTAAAAGGATACTTCGGGGTATCCGAGGATGCGTTAAAACACGCAAAATCACTTTAAACAATGCCCATTAAGTCTTCTTTAACAGTTTCAATTCGACAAATTGAAATTTCAAATCTTGTTTTGGAAATATATAAACAACATTTAGTTAGCACTACGTACATTTTTCTATTGCACATGTCCGACATAGTTTAAAAAACAAAGTGTTTAAGTTTCAAAGTCACTACCAAGAGAACTAAGCCCTTCGTCCGTGATATCATCAGAAAGTTTGGTTTTCATAAAACTATCCAGTTCCTCATCTTCGTCTTCTGCAGCTTTATCCGTGAAGACACTTTTAACGAAGTCAGAAACACTGCTCATTCTACTGAGTTCACGTTCATCGTCATGTTCGATATCTGAAATATCGCTCTCGGTTAAACTGTAATCCACAAGCCTCCTTATGACGTCAACGTCACCGATTTCTTCTTCGACAAACGCAGCATTGAGATCGGAGTCATCTTCGTTACCACTTATAAACGAAACGTCAAAGTCAAGTTTGTTATTCAACGCGTAAAATTCGTTATTGAACTCATCATGTGCGTTATCATAAGCGTCACACTCGTTATCGACATGTCCAGAATCGCTGGTAGCGTCGGAAAATTTATCAGAACAAGGTGAGTTAAAATGTGGAACTTCAACCCTTTCACAAACAACGCCTGGTTTTGACGTCTCCAATTGAAAATTATTTGGAAAGCTTTGATAGAAATGAAGAAAATGCTGGTCATGGCCAGCATTTTCTTCTTTTCCATTAGTGCTTTCCATATTATCCTTTTCAAATGTCACGCTTTTCGTATAACTAATTTTGTCGTTCGCAACACCTTTGAATTTAGAAAGGTCCAGAGGTTCTTCGTTCGGGAAAGCATAAACTGGAGTGCATGGACTCAGATCGGTAAAAGAGGATCCGTCTCCTCGTCTAAAACTGTCAGATCCGTTACAATTTTCTGCTCCATCGCCTCGTCGCCTGTACGCAGAAGGTAACGTAGGTGACTGGTACATGAGATAATCCGCGAAATATTTGTTCAAGATGGCCTCCTTCCCTTCCCGTTGGTCCATATTCGCGATTTGACTGTGGATGCTTTGAGCGAGTTTCTTATGGTTGTCTACTGATTTGGTATATGTAGTGTTCTTTTCGCATTTGAATTCCCCTGCATTCCGGTATTGCGAAACTGAACGACCAACAGTTTCAAAGTTTCTTTTTGTTTTCATTTCGTCTTTGATTTCTGAAATCTGACATTTATATCCACCAACATTTTCAAAATTTGCTTTCAAATTCTTTTTCACGGCATATTTCACTTCCTTAGACTGTGTTACCCTGGTAATGTTTCTCCTGTTTGCGACATTTGGAGTAACATGTGACCGACCTGTAACATTTCTGCTTATATCCTGTACACAATTAGGAGAATATAGGCACACGATATTTCCATGTTCTTGTTTATTTTCACTCCCATACAACGAAGTAGGTTTACGCCCTGCTTTATATTGCCTCGGCGTATTTCCATCCTTTGGAATAGAAGAATCGTGACATAACTTTGCACGCAGTTGAGCCTCATTTGGGCTTGAAAACGTGGTAGACTCAAGAAGTCGGGCCGCTTTGTTGTTTAAAATCAGACTAGAATCAAGTTCGCGTGTTCTCGACACACTGTTCAAATTGGTACAAACGATACTGTGTGGTTTGGCCGGTGTGGGATATCTACCGGCTACACAACCTTCCGGTTCCAGGCGGTCCAGGGTCCGTTTTCGCGCCACTGATGATTCGTTCCTCTTCACATCACTAACTCGCCTCATTACCAACTCACTATCTCTCGCCGAGCTCCACGATCTCATCACTTTAAGAATCTTCTTCTTACCCGCCAATAATTTATCCCCAGCACGAGATGATTCGAATATTTTCAGTGACTGTGTGCTGACGTCAATTTTCTTTGAGTAGAACGGGAACTTTTTCAGGACCATTTTGATGACGTCACTGCAAGTTGTGTAATTGGTAACACCCTGTATCAAAATATGGCGGTCGTCAAAAGACAAGGATATCTGATACTGTCTTTGTTCGGCGTTCTGTGACATCTAAAAATAGATAAGGGATAAATTGACTGAACGAACTCTTTATAAAATTATGCAGCCTCCTTTTCATATATTCATATAAGTTACATTTTAGAGTGACATTTCACGATTATTTTTACATAAATTTTACTTTTATTCTATTTGAAAGAGCATGTTTTCTTATGAAAATTCTGAAAATTTCTAGCCAAAATATTGAACCGTTTAGGAGAAATATATATTTTTGTGCCAAAATAAAACAAATTGTTGTGCCTCAACTTAAAAGGCTGTTATTCGCTTATAAATAACAACTTCAAAAAGCTTATAGCATTTCTACGCTTTAGAATAATCAATCTTTGCATCAAGACATACTTTTAGAAAATAGAATAAATGTGAAATGTCACTTTAATAAATGCTTCATAATAATTATAGATCTACGTGGGCTACATTCTTCTTCAAAATTTCCTAAATAGGTCTGGTTTTTGTCCACATTTTAAATGCCGTGGCACTAGACATGATAAAAAAAATCACGATTTAAAAAAAAATAGATCTATCTACCCTATAAATGGAACTAAAAAATATGAATGGGGTTTTCGTAAACGATTAAATTGTAGCAAAAGACTTAGCTGTAGATCTACTATTCAGTTCGACTGATCTTAAGCGTTTCAACAGATGCCAACTTTCATAAAATAAAAAATAAACATTAGAATAGTTCAGAATTACAATTTTAATGGAATTTTAGCAATTTAGTACTTGCTTTGCCTACTATTAACAATCAAGCAGCGTACTGTAAGGTGAACCTGCATTTTTGTGCAGACTGGTCTTCTTCTCTACTGCCTACCAAACCAACTGTAATTATGTATCATAAGCATGACAAATGATCATTTATCTCAATCATGTCTTAACCCATTCCCACATGATGACGCCTTTTGACGCCCTAAAAGATAAACGCTTTCGAGATCATTGTGACGTAACGTCAAAAGTTGCGGACCAACGTTGTAACACGCATATCGACCGTTTTCCGACGTTAACGTTACGCGAAGGTGTAAAGAAAGTTATAACTTTCCCAAAAACATGAGAAATGACAAATTTTCAATGTTGGCCAAAAGAAAACATTTTCACAATAATACCAATACATGCATACATGAAAATAGCACCGTACAAAATTAATAATCTCAACTATCAATAAATAAACAACAGAATTATTTCGTAAGTATTGAAAAATCAAGCTCTAATGAATATTGAAAGTGAATATTTTACACCTGTAGGAGAAATGGAGCCGTTTCATACGCTAAATATAACTTGTCAAGTATGCATATTTTTGTTATTAAGATATTTCTACTTGCGCAAATGTAAAAAAAAAAATAAAAATAAATAAACAAATAAAAATAAAAAAAAATTAAAAATACTTACTAAATAATCGTCTTCAAGTTTACTCGTTAGCAGACAAAAGATAGAATATTCTTTTAAATGGGGTCTACAACAAATGCATTATATGTAGGAAAAATGAAACTCCGAGACTAAATGCTGCAACATATTAGATGACATCAATGAAATGCTTTACTTAAAAAAATGTCTTCTATTATCTCAACGTTTTCTTATGCCTTGGTCAATGCTTTTCTTTCTTTTTTCTGTTACGGGTCTCAAATTTTAACCTTAAGTTGCGTAGACCACAAATAGCAAGATAGTCAAACAAACAACGATAAAACAAGTGGATCTAGAGCATCGATGCATGATCGTAAAACGCCATGAATAGTTCTTCACAAATCAACATGACGTCAAATCGTCAAAAACGCGTTTTTGTGACATTTTTAAGACGCTACATCACACTCTATATCTTCGCTAGTTGAAGAGATATTGACAAATGCATTTATTTGTTCAAATTTTATCCGAGGTGTGCGTCGAAAATCAATTCAAATTCAAAATACTTTGATTTTCTCAGAAAAAAAGCTAAATATGAAAAAATCACCCTTGCATTTGGGACCGTTTTAGTGAAAATGTGACATTTTTAAGACGCTACAAACACAATAAAATAATGATTTTCTTCAAATCCAATCAAGACAAAAAATTAACTACAAAAACTAGAGCTCAGATGTATGTCCCAAAATTTTTTATATTGATTTCTAATCGCTATTAGAAAAATAAATTAGATTTAAAAATTAGACATACCGAAAAAATCAACATGACGTCAAATCGTCAAAAACGCGTTTTTGTGACATTTTTAAGACGCTACATCACACTCTATATCTTCGCTAGTTGAAGAGATATTGACAAATGCATTTATTTTTTCAAATTTTATCCGAGATGTATGTCGAAAATCAATTCAAATTCAAAATATTTTGATTTTCTTAGAAAAAAAGCTATATATGAAAAATTCACCCTTGCATTTGGGACCGTTTTAGTGAAAATGTGACATTTTTAAGACGCTACAAACACAATAAAATAATGATTTTCTTCAACTCCAATCAAGACAAAAAAAATAACTACAAAAACTAGAGCTCAGATGTATGTCCCAAAATTTTTTATATTGATTTCTAATCGCTATTGGAAAAATAAATTAGATTTAAAAATTAGACATACCGAAAAAATGACATTTTTTTAACAGCGTGACGCTACTTATCTCTTTCTTTCCCTTCCTCCATAGTTTGTTTACACCATCCAACTGCCGTAAGATTTACGCTATATCTTCTGTGACATGACTGACGTAATTTGCCAAAGTTTGTGCGCTTTAAAAAGTCTTACTTTTTATTCTATTGGGATTCTCGCGAGTTTGTTTGGTAATTTCTGTTACACGTGACGACGTCATTTTCTGCGTCAGAGTTTATTTATTTTTTTTTTATCAAATTGTCTGTATTCAAACAATGTTGAAATTCGACATATATTAATAAATTACAATTCAATATCTTTTTTAGGATACCAAATACATGTGTGTTTCTCAAATAAAAATAACAAATATGCGGTTTTAAACAGAAGTGCATAGCCGATTTTGGCTTGGTCCGCAACTTTTGACGTCACGTCTGTGGAAAATGAAGAAATTGCTTGTGACAAGCAATTTCTTCATTTCCCACAATATGTTCTACTCAGAAAGACCAAAAAATGTAAAATTACATTCACTTGAAATTGTCGTCTGCAGCATCTTGGAGTTTGGAAAAGTCTAAGATTGTGCCGTCTTGTAATAGGTTAAACCTGTATAATTTAAGTTTTAGAAAAAGGTAGACTTACTCGTCAATTCGTTCCAATATTTCCGTATTCTATTTTTCTATTAGTAAACTTAAACAAACAATAAAATATAACTTTTCACATTGAGCATAAACTGGACTATGATGGAATTCTGTATACAAAATCTAATATATACTCCAAATAATTGCCAACGGCTTTAAAAGCGTGATTGAATCCAACGAAAAATGTTATCGAACCAAAGTACCGAAAATTCTTTGATTTTAATTCGATTATCCACAATATAATCATGTGTAATAATGCGATTTTCAATGTTTTTCTTTTGATCAATCGGAGTTAGCCCGGCCCCCGACAAGGATCTCCTTGTCGGCCTGGCGATATCGCGCACGACCGGTGGTGTTAAAAGAGATTCGAACCCAGATAAACGTCTATCTAATAATAACACATCTTCATTATAATAATTACTTGTATTTCCGCATTGTTTGAGTACTGTGGTGCGTCTTATCATTTTTATTTTATTTTCGTTTAAAATCATTTCACTTTTTAAAGTATGTCTTGATACCAAGATTGGTTATTCTGGTGTGCATAAATAGAGTCAGCTTTTTGAAGTTGTTGTTGATATGGGAAAACAAGTCTTTAAAGTTGAGACAGAAATGATATGTTCCATATACATCTGAACTGCTGCCCATATCATTTTTTTAAAATTTGAACACAAAAACGTATATTTCTCGTAAACGGCACAATTTTGGCTTGAAATTTTCAGAATTTTCACAAGGAAATGTGCTCTTTAAGATAAAAATTAAAAAAGCATTTATGAAAAAATGTCTGAAATGTCACTTTATTCTTTCAATGCCAGGGTTGAGTAAAAATAGACATGCTTGAATTAGACAAAGGTTACCATTAATGTAAAATTAACGCATTCCAATTTTGGTCAAAACTAGAAGATTCACATTAAAAACGAATTATCGTGTATGAAGGCTATTTTGGGAAGCTTATTTACCTAACCTTTCCTAACAATGTCTTGTTTTGATGTACAGCTAGCTTTGAAAAACTTTGGTGGCAAAGAAGGAAATACTGATAACCAGCAATTTTTACTTTTGTCTAAAAATTTATGTGTTGTCTTGAACAAAAAGATACCTCCATAATTATAGGCCTACCCCTAATTCATCGTTTGTTACATATTTCAAAAGAGATTTTTTTTGTCGTTTGGAAAAGGGTCAAATAAAATGAGACATTTGGAGAAAATGCAAATGCGAAAGCGCACACGACCGGTGGTGTTAAAAGAGATTCGAACCCAGATAAACGTCTATCTAATGATAACACATCTTCATTGTGATAATTACTTGTATTTCCGCATTGTTACATTACAGCGGTGCGTCTTTTAATTATTACCTAATTTTCATTTTTAATTTTATTTTTTTCTGTTTTGCTTCGTTTTAAACTTTTCACAATCAGCAAAATTGTAGGGGGTCCATTTTGAAAGCTGCTGTCGATACGACAATTGGTGTATATTGTTATGGAGTTCGTCTACAGAGTGTCCCAAAAAAACGGAACCCTAATTCAAAGTCAAATATTTCAAAGCGTAAGCAAAAAATCTAATTTTTGAGTTTGCAGTACTAAAGATACATTATTTTTGCATTTGTGTTCCAAATTTCACTTGAAAATATGCATTGGTTCAAAAGTTATAAGCAAATTAATAATGGCACTAAAAAACCGATCTGACATGATATTGATTTTTGCGTCTTGTTTGTTCGTGAAAGCGCACTAACGGTCAGCTAATGAATTCTGTACCGTTGTACATGTATGTACCGATTTTCTCAAAATTTAATATGTACACGTTCTGTACGTTCAAATTGAGTCCAAAGGGTGGTTGTTTGAATTAATTTCAAATTATTATGTGATTCATTTCACATGGCACAATTTTTAACTTTTATTTTCATAAATTACAAGCTTGGTATGCTTCCTAAAATTAGTCCAGCCTTAATTTTCTTGCATAGTATACATTTCTGTTGACTATGATTTAATTCTTTTTGGTGAATTCTGTGTTATTTGTGTTTTGCATAAAGGTCAGTGTCAGGTTAAATGAAACCCGTAATACTTTAAATTGAGCGGTGACCGGCATGTTGGTCAGAAATAAAATAAGTGCCTATGATTATTATTCATGAGTATGTGATGCACTTGGATATTTTGTTTGTATTCATTTTACATCGCATCTCGCAGCATTAACAGTTTATTTATTAGCAAAAAGATGAAATGAAAATGCACTATTGTGAATACAATGTTTCAAAATCATTTTTGTATTGTATTGGATATATTAACCAATTGTATAGCGTCAATTTATTTAATGAGTGTAGGCGCGCTGCAAAACGAAAAGATCGATATCGTGTTAAAATGGTTTTCCGGGTATATTCATTTTAATGTCAATATTTTCAAAACTAATCATTATTTTTCAACCAAATTTTACCTGCCAATAGAAAACTGTCGTTGCTATTGCATATGTAAATTTGGTGGAGAAATATTGCCTGATACATGAGAAATGTACTTTCAAAAATGGGTTCCGTTTTTTTGGGACACTCTGTATATATTACACAAGAGAATATAAAGGCAAAGAGAGCCTTTTACCAACTGTTATTTTTCACCTGTTGTAAAAATTCCATATGTATGTATATTTATGGCAATAAAGTATACTAACGGAAAAAGTAACTGTGCATACTTCTTTTCTGATTTATTTTTTTAACAGACGATTTATTCACAAGAAATATCATAAGCTATCATAAATAAACTTTGATACTAATGACATCTTCGCTAGCCAAGGTTGAACCCACCTACGTTTGTATTCACCCTTGGCGGATTTAGTACGATTTTCTTGAAATCGCGAAGCGCCGCCTAACGGTTGTTCTGCTGGTTGTTTACGTCCATTATTGATGACGTCATTAACGCACGTTGTCTTTCGCGTCATACGTCATACGGATTATGTAAAAGTTAGCTGCTTTTTGGTCGAATTGTCGAACGTATAATAATTTGTTGATTAAAGTTAGGGAATTCCAGTCTATTGCAGTGAAATTCGTAGGAAAAATCGCCAATCTTCGCGTTTTTGAGTTGCAAATGCAATGTTTTTCCCCGCCAGTTGTCATGATTTTGTGACTCATAACAAATGTATCAGTCGACAATCTGATTGGTTCCAGCGAGACCTCGCTGGAACCAATGAAAACGCTTTCCAGGAGACCAAGAAAATCGGACTAAATACGCCAAGGGTGAATACAGAAACGACGTTACGTCGTAGATGTCACCCTTGGCTTGCGAAGATGTACTAATGATTGCTTCGATTGATTTGGGTTTAGTTTTTTTAAACTTGTTTCAGTTAAAGGCTATTGTAGTGGCTGGTCTACTTCACGTAGTCCACCCTAATTACTCAGTAACCCTAATAAGTAGACGCATGGTCAGAATTTTTGTGCAAAGTCAAAACATTCGTTAAGCATCCGAAACTATTCGGGCGACATCGTAAATATTCGGCGGTGGAACGTTCCACCGCCGAATGTTTACGACGTCACCCGAAAAATCCCCGCTAATCTAACTAGGGACGGACTACCTTAAACATGTGTTTCTAGCTTATTTCCATAACAAGACATTGTTTTGACGTCCCTGGTAGAATAGTTTCGAGAAAACATTGATGCAAACGAAACCAGATGTGTTTGTGAAACACCAATGTCCACGAAATGGCTACTTTTCTTGAGCAAATGCCAATGATAAGATTTCATGTTAAGTTTTCACGCTGAGTTTTCATGTTAATGGTTGATAAGGGTTAACAGATGACCTAGAGGAAGGTCATATCAGATGGAACAGATAGATATTATTGAAAGAAGGTTGCATACCAAATTTGGGTTTTGTATGTCCAATTCTTTTAGGGAAAATGCTAGTGTTAAGTTTTCGGACAGACAGACAGACAGACAGACAATATTCCACTGATCTCTCGATACGAGGGCATAAAAATGCAAATAATCAGCATTTCC
Source organism: Fragum sueziense (assembly GCA_963680895.1). Lineage (NCBI taxonomy): Eukaryota > Metazoa > Mollusca > Bivalvia > Cardiida > Cardiidae > Fragum > Fragum sueziense. The sequence goes on along the minus strand of OY804602.1, from coordinate 16,315,438 downwards.
GCCTTATGCCTTCATGTTTTCTTGGCTACATTATTCACAAATTTTACCTGTAGAATAATCCATTTTGTCGTCTGCAGCAGCTTTCAAAATGGACCACCCTAAATCTCTCCCGTTTGGGAAATAGTTAAAGTCCCCTTTGTCTAGATCCTGACCCATCTAGTCATTTATTCTTAACCACCATTGGATGCATACTTGTAGGAACAGGTGGCTAGGGGGCAAAGCCCCAACCCCTCCTCCTCCCCCCCCCCCCCCCCCAAAAGTTGGCCAAAAAATGCTAAATTTTCTTTACTTCATACTGAAAATTTTGAGAAAATCCAATTTAGCCCCCCCCCCCACCCCCGAATATTCAGACACTAGGGCTTTAGCCCATTCAATATTAAATTGCTTCCTACGAACCTGGGATATGTCTAAAATTTTGTCATTGGAAAAGGTTTAATGGTAAAATATGTGTACTTACCTTTACGTTTTCTACAACGAAGTCTGTCAATTTGCATTTATTTCCGTTCAACCTCAATGAAAAGTTTTCAATTCTACAAAACGTTGTAAGCAGAAAGCGGTTGTCAAAGAAATACAAAAGTACAACTATTCCGTCCAGCTTTTATACAATCGAAACTATTTTGGCATTAATGAGTGACAATGTCATCGATAAGTGCAACAATTGTGTAAGTACATACGGATTCCATACTTATTTGCAACATTTTTGCTCTAACCCGTCACCCGATTAACCCTATCAATATGAACAAATATGAGCATCTCCGCCCCTCCATATTTTCTCCATTTTTATCTCGTTTTGACACGCGTTGACGTTTCCTGGACTCACGCTGAGAATTTCATACGTTCTAGAAAACTACAATACCTATATTGTTTGGATAGGTAATCCAATAATGTTAAGTAACCAATTATTGAAGAAATATTATTGCGTCTACTTTGAGAGAATTTGGTCAAACAAACGTAATTTTGTTACAACGGTTTTCATACAGACGGTCTAATCATTGGGGAGACAAATTAGAATTATTTTTGTTGCTTAGCTTCTATTTGGCAAATTAGAAATTATGATGTTTCGAAGTTGTTAATTTTCTGAAGAACTTCATTGAGTGACAACAGAATATTCACAGAAAATGTTAGTAGGACAGGCGCTAGGAGGGGGCCCCAAAGAAAATTGCCAAAAATGCAGAATTTCCTTTATTTTACACTGATAGATTTAGGGAAATGTAATTTAGCCCCTCCAATATTCAGACACTGGCCCGGACAGGAGCTTAAGCCCCCGCCCCCATCTGAATAAAATTGCATCATATGGGTCTTTAAGCCGTTTGTAAGACAATTTATACGAGATTAATCAAGTTTCAAGACAGTAGTCCAATTCAAAAGATGCTGAAGACAAGAATACGCGTTTGATAAAACTTGTGTATGATATAACATAGCAAACATTGAGTCAAAAAGAAAAAATGCTGATTATCTTTTGTCTTCTTTTGTCTCAATGTTTTTCTAAGTCTAAATATATTAGGGACGTCACAACCAGGTCTTATTTTGGAAAGTGCTAAATCTCTCGGTGATTTCCAAAGTCTTCGTGTTCATTTACTTCAAACACAAGGACTTAGGGAACTCATTTCCCTGATAAGCCCTGGTTTTGACGCCCATAATGGAAAGTGCTTAGGAGAACACTAATGCAAAAAGAAAAAAATGCTGATCCGTACAGTAATCAACATTTTCCACTTTGCCTCATTATTTTCTGTGCTAAATTATACACAAATTCTATCTTTATCAACACCTATTTTGTCGTTTGTAGAAGTGCGCAATTTTGAGTTGTCCAATTTATTGGCTGTTATGGAAAGGAAGAACATGTTAAGTTAATTAAAGAAAGGTGGAAGCCAATTGCTGTTTTTGTTCGTATAATCTCTTAAGACACCTCCCCTAATGTGTCATAATCCTGCAGGATTCTTGTTGACTTTCAACACCGTTACTGTTTGCCTTGCATTGTTGTCAGTTATATCTCTGTCATTTTGGTTCTTGAAGATTACTTTGCCTTTTTGTGTTTTTTTATTATTATTATTTTACGAGACCAACATTGATCCATGTCAGATCGTGTTAACGTTTTTCCAAACGGCTAGATTTTAAACTGGTCAAAAACTAAGATGATGCAGACATGTGGTTAATCGTTGGTGTTATTCCAAAACCTCGTAACTCCAGCTTTATACAAGCTGGAGTAACGTGATTTTGCAATAACACTGACGAAATGTTGTTTGTATTATCACTCAAGACACCTTCCCTAATGTGTTATAATCCTGCATGGTTCTTGTTGACTTTTAACACCGTTACTGTTTGTCTTGCATTATTGTCAGTTATATCTATGTCATTGTGTTTCTTGAAGATTACTTTGTCCTTTTTTGTGGGGTGTTTTTTTCTTTTCCTTTTTTCTTCTTCTTTTTCTTCTTTTGTCTTTCGCAGATGGTCCCATTTCTTGCGAAGAGTAGGAAATCATCGGTGTTATTTCAAAACCTCGTAACTCCAGCTTTGATCAAAGCTGGAGTTACGGGGTTTTGCAATAACACCGACGATATTTTGTTTGTATAATCTCTGAACACACCTTCCCTAATGTGTTATAATCCTGCATGGTTCTTGTTGACTTTCAACACCGTTGATGTTTGTATTGTATTGTTGTCATTTGTATCTCTGTCATTGTGGTTCTTGAAGATTACTTTGGATGAAATTAAAACATTATTTTTTCACCCACGTTTGATAGGAACTTGTGCCGAAACCTGCTATGACGTATTAAAGCGTCGTAATTTGTTCCTTAATAATTAATTGTCAAATTGTTTTAAACAGTTTACAATGTAAAATATTTAGTATTATGTATTTCTACTTTTACTAGTGTTTGAGAGTGATAGAGTGATAGGGAGAGTGAGTGAGAGGAAAGAGAGAGAGAGAGAATAGATAAAGATTAATATACTCCTCACAAAAAGTTAAGCAACAAAGATGCTTTTCTTTCTCAAATGTGTCTTATCACATCTAATGATCTATGTTTTATACAATACAAAGTTGGGGTCTTATTACACAAATTACGTTAAATGATTGGGAAAATCATCAAACAATAACAAAGTTACAGATCCTCGAAAACTGTCCCGACGAAACAATGGTGCAAAACGTCACTCGCCAGCACTTCAGAATGTGCAAAAAGTTGTTTTCCGGCCACTTCAGGCCATGATCGAGCATCAAGTACCTGGTATGACCCCCTACGATGTTAAACACATGCCCGAACACACCTTGGCATCAAGCAGATTTGTCTGTCTAATGTCCGTTGTGGATTGAGCCTCCATCCTGTCTGCAAGACCTGTTGCAGTTCATCCAGAGTCTGTGGGCGAACATGCTGACCATAGACACGCCCTCAAAGAATGTCCTATGTATGTCCTATCGAATTAAGGTCTGGAGAGGTAGCAGGCCAGTCTATATGTCTGAAGTTGTTGGTCCACAGAACTTCAGTCACAATTCCAGAACGATAGGGACGGGCATTACCATCCATTAACATAACAGTTGGATCTGTTTACTGTGCCAGAAGGGTGATAACAGGCGTGATGATCTCGTAAATGCACCTTACACCAGCCATTGAACCTCGTCTGATGACAACCAGCACTGTTCTGTGGCAAACACTGATACCTCTCCAGACCATCAAACTCCCACGTTCATATTGGTCGTGTTCAGCGATGTCACAGTCGGCAAACGGTTCATTACCGTTTCTCCACAAACGTGTCATGCCATCATTTGAATCAAGGCAGAATCTTGACGAGTCAGTTAAGAATTTGTGACGCCAACGAGTGACCCTCAGTTTTGATGTTGATGTTCCAATATTAATCTTTGCCGTCGATGTTTTTGGGGAAGTTTGATCTGTTGAAGTGGTATCCTGGACCTTAGACCTTCTGTGTGAAACATGTTCCTCACGGTTTGGATGGAAAGTCTGTTTCCTGACACCCTCTCAAGGTCGTTTTCCAGCGATCTGGCCGTTGTAAGCCAGTTCCTACGGACTAAGGTTGCAATATAACGGTCTTCACAAGGTGTTGTTACTCTTAGACGACCTGAACGTGGTCTCTCTGACATCTTTCCAGTTTGCTTGTATCGTGTTATTGCTCTTCAGTCAATACTGCGATGAAATTTAAAGGGAATGGTAGCAGCAGTCTTGGTTGCCCCACCCTGTAGCATTCCAACAATTTGAGCCACTTCAATTGGAGTCAAGTGACGTATTGGCATGAGTTAAATGTTGATGACATCGAAGTTGTCAAATTGACGCGTTTTAAACACATACGGAGCTAATGCCAAGTTTGAAATCCGTATATGCGACACATTTTGCATGCAAGTTTTGGGGGTGACTGTGTTCTAATCACGTGATAGCTGTTTTTGGAGACGATAACATTCAGTATACTTTTAAGTGTGTTTAAGCATAGATATGGCTGTCCGAATAACAGATCTGTGCAAAAATTTCCGCGTGTATAAAAAGAATATTGAGAGAATTACTTTTGTTGCTTAACTTTTTGTGAGGAGTATATGTGTGTATATTGAGAAAGAACCTGTTTTTTATGATTGTGTAATGAGATAGTCTCCTATAATTCTGTTTAAGAATGGTCACATATATATTTTATGTTGTAGGCTAGTTTTATCAATTTGTATATTTGTAAAAATGCATATATGTGAAAGAGACTTTAATAAACTATTAAATCTTAAATCTACTTTGCCTTTGTTTTGAAACTTTTTTTTTTTTTTGGGGGGGGGGGGGTAGTAGAGTTGTTGAGATCCGGAAACGGACTTTTTTGTGGCTTGCGAAACCAACCTTGATCCAGGTCATATCGTGTCACGATCCATTTTGTCCTCTAACAGCTACCAGACGTTCTCGTAACAGTAGCTTTAAAGAAGATGTAGGCCTAGAACTTTATGAGTTTAATCTTTAATAGAAGCAATATATCTGTATTTCTACGTTTCTACGTATCTACGTATAATTAATGAATTTAACAAATGAAATATGCTCTAAACATCCTTCAACAAAGCCTTCTTAGATGCTAGGTTTGATCACGACACGGACCAACGACAAGTAGAGATACCAAAACACTTTTCTTGTACTAGAAATGTTTATGAAATTAAAATTTTGATTTCGCGACTTTTTCCTAGTGATGTAAAGAATGTTCGATCTGATAAATCAGGAGTTATGATCAGCATATCTCTCGTCGAGTCATTAGATCATAAGTGTAGGATTCATTTAATTTCCCATTGATCTTCCTTATCTTATATGATTATGTAAGTATACTCGTACTTATATCATTCGCCCTTGTGCACTTTCAAATTTAAACATTCAAAATACGACGTCAAAGAATGATATCAATGAGTCACTAAACTCTTAACCCTTTCCCAAACGGAAACATTTTGTGTTGATCCACTTCAAAAACTGCTACAAATGACAAAATGTGTCTTATTAAAGATAGAATTTGTGTAAAATATGGCATAGAAAATATTGAGACAAAAGGAGAAACTGCTGGTTATCAGCAGTTATCAGCAGTTTCTTCTTTTGTTTCAATATTTTCCCAAACCTTTTCTAATAGGGACGTCAAAACCAGGTCTTGTTTGGGAAAGGGTTAATAAAAACGACACAATTTAGACTGTTATTGAGGTAAAGGCAAGATTCCATCTTAATCAGTAATATTTTCCTTTCTATCAATGTTTCCACCCGCCATTTCTACTAGGGGTGTCAAAACTAGATTTTATTTTGTGAAACGATGAATGATTCATTTTAAACGGAATGAAAAAGTAACGATCCAGTATGTTTTGTTTTAACGGAAATGAATTTGCGATTTTTATAGAGATAAACGATTGAATATCGCCTAAAGATCAAGTGTTGATGAAAAAATGACATCTTTGTAACAAAGTTTAAGAGAATTAACGGACCAAAGAGATCTAAACTCTTTCCAAAACAAACCCTGCTTTTGACATCTTTAGGCGACAAAAAAACTATGAGTGAAAAGAAATATTGGCGACCAAACCGTTCTTCTTTATGGAAATGCTGTTGACACAGTGATACAAAAAGTAATTTGATTAGTTATTTAAATTCGTCTGAAATACCGTAGCATTTTGGACAGTCTAAAATTGTACATTTTAAGAAATGGTTCATACTTCGTGCAACAGGAACGTTCGATTTGGTAAAATGAGCACGGCGTGGAATCACGTGACACGACAACAATATCATCGACAACAACAACAATTGTAGCAAATCTTCGATAAATACGCTCAAACGTGACGGATTCGAATAGCAATGAATTTTGTGCTAAAAATAGAATTAGTTAACCGTTATATATTGATATAGTGTTGGTGTTGTTATGAAATCTCGTAACTACGGCTTGAATCAAGCCGTAGTTAAGAGATATTATAAAAACACCCACGAAATACTATTGTTTGTCCTTGATTACGTCACAATATTGACTGGAAAAACTAAGATATTCAGTTTGAAGCAGAGGTGTTACACTGTCAGGAATTTAATGGGTATGATGGTGCTGTTAAACAACACCAGATAAAATATTCGTGAACAAACACAATTCTTTATATACTGAGAGGCAAAAATAAGTATACATCCTAGTCATTCCACGTTTTCTGATTAAGCGATTCATAATAGTATGTACGATTTTCAATCGCCTCCGAAGATGGCCGTTTATTGATGTAACCTTCTCCACTTATCCGTGTTACTGTTCGTCCTTCCGTTGCGTAGGTCTGTTCATAGCATACAGAGTCACCGAAAAAGGAAATATACGAATCGTAATCGATTAATTAATGCAAGCATCGACAGTGTCACAAACCCTACATTTATTTAACAGATTTTGATAAAATTTTCACATAAAGTTTTGTATCACCTAAGACTACACATACATTGTTATTGTTTTTCCCTGTTAAGATGCGTCATGGCAAAAGGGGGCTTGATGAAAACAACCTACCTGACATAACTCCTTCTATATTTATTGGCGGATTTAGATAAAAATTTACGTAAAATGTTTCTAGACACCTGACTATGTTTATACAGTGTCAAATTTCTTTCATATCATAATGCGTCATAGGAAAATGGGCCTTAATGCAAAAAAGGGGCTTATTTGTAAATTTCTACTAGCCACCGAGAATTGGGTTATAATGTTAGATAAAATTTAACGTTGTGATTTGTTGTTGTAAAGAATGAAGAAATCATACACGGTTTAACGGCAATGTTTGATGCTCCACTAAGTCGCACGTGCAAAGTTTGCAAAATCGGCATGTAGCATAAGTATGGGTAGTAGAGCAATTTTAGGTAAAATTTATCAACACTGCATTACTGGTTTATAGGTAGAAATAAAGAGTGCACAATTTTGAGTCGATATGATGGAAATTAAGAAAGATATTGACAAACAAAAAGTGCATACTTTCTTTTTTCCTCTCAGTATATTATGAGCTGAATATTAATTGATTAATTCAAGACTTTCTATCATTGCTGTTGTTGGTGGTGGTGGTGTTGGTGGTGGTGGTGGTGCTGCTGCTGCTGCTGCTGCTGCTGCTGCTGCTGCTGCTGCTGCTGATACAAAAGTTGTGTCACATAATTCCCCGTCATAACAATAAAAGAAATGAAAATGACGATCAAATGGTATTGCACAGCGTTTTCTGCTGTTGATGGTTCTTGTTGTTGTGGTTGTTTTGTCGTTGTTGTTGTTGTTGTTGTTGTTGTTGTTGTTGTTGTTGTTGTTGTTGTTGTTGTTGTTGTTGTTGTTTTGTTGGGAAATTGTTGTTGTTGTTGTTGTTGTTGTTGTTGTTGTTGTTGTTTGTTCCTTTGTGTGTGTTCCGGGGTGTGGGGGATTTAACATTGTATTAATACATGTATATCACGCCTGTCTTGAGCTTTATGCAGTGTGTAAATCCTGTAATTGCAATTATATACCTTTGGGTAAAACCATAAAACAATGCAAATGTATATCAAAATTCTTTGTAAACAATAAAATACAAACTGTTTTACAACCAACTATATCTTTAACACATTAAAACCCTGTGGGATTGTTATTTCCGTAACACTTTCCCAGGTGACAGAGAATTGTGTTTTTCAATTTCAATTTAAGGTTGTCCCCCCCCCCCCAATATGAGGTTCGCGCGACGTCGGAATTATTCCAGCGACGTCAATTAACATTCGGCAGTTGACCGTTCCACTGCCGAATGTTTACGAAGTCGCCCGAATAGGTGTTCGTACATGTATATGTAACAAATGCTAAGGACGTCACACGAAAAATTCCAAAGTCGCGTAAATCTCATTTGGAGTAGACTACCTGAAGTAACTGTTCTTAATATAAAGAGGGAAATGACTTATATGCATTCTATGCAATAATTTACCCTTTTCAGAACAAGATCTCAATTTTTCCTTTTCAAGCAAGACATTTTTCCTCTTAAATGGTTTATTGTTTGCCAAAGCTCTCTTTACCATGAACCTCACAAGTATCTTGTATGTGAAATGTTAAGGCGACGATAACTTTCATTTGACATGACCCACTCATAGATGAAATGACTCGTAACTGACACTAAAAAGGAATGATCAGATGAAACGAATTGTTTACAAGTTGTACCCTGTTTACAAAATGTAGCATGTCTCTACTGGTTAAATACCCATTAAACCTTTCCAGAACAAGACTTTCACTTGGCGTCCCTATGACACACGTTATCAGAAAACAGCTAGAAAAAAGGAAGAAAAAATATACATGTACATGTAGTTACATAATTTTCTCCCAATGGCTGAATAAATCAATCTGATTTTGTTACATTTAATAACCACTTTGTCGTCTGCAGCAATTTTTAAATTGGAATAGTCTAAGACGTTGTCGTTTGAGAAAGGATTAATCCTTTTCTGGGAAGACATAGAGGCAAAAGAAGAAAATGCGTTTTTTTTTTTTTTCAATATATTTTATACTGTGCTATATTTTCATCAAAAACGCTTTCGCCATCCGTATCTGCTTTCAAAGTTGGCCACCCTTAAATTTTCTTTTTGAGAAAGGGTTCATTAGGCACGTCACGAAACGAAAGGTTGGTTCACTGACCCTATTAAGTCGTAATGTCATACACCGGAGAGAGGGTAAAAAGGACAATTATTATAGAATCGTCGCTTTCTTTCGAAAACCCGTAACTGCAGCTTGTTATAAGCTGCAGTTACGCGGATTTCGAAGAAAAATGACGGAATATTAGACCAAAATGGATCCAGATCAGCATATACAGTTGTTTGATCTGTGGGACGTCAAACTGCATCAATTCATCGATCAATCAATCAATCAATCAATCAATCAATTGTCTCGTCTTTTGGACCAGCTTTGCTCAACGTCCAATTCGAGCTTAATTAACTCGTAACGTATCGTTAACGTATAAATAGATCGAATACGTTACAAATGTTTGGGACTTCACACGATAACTTTGTTGTCGCGTGAATGTCATAAGGAGTGGACAACGTTTTAAAAGTGTAAACACATAGTCTAGTGAAACCCATTTTCATCTGCCACGTCAGTTCATTGTTATATTAATTCAAATTAAATGACAGACTCCGGACACATTCCGTGTAAAACAAGATGTTTTCATCTCACATTTCGAGTGCCCACTCCTGCACGGTTAATGATATATTGATCACATTTTGATTTCATTCCATTCGGTCATTTGCTTCCTAACCTCTTTTCCAAATGAAAGAATTTTCGGATAGTCCAGTTCTTAAGCTGCTACAGAGGCCTACATCAATCAAGATTAAATATGTGTAAAATATAGTTCAGAAAATATTGAGGCAAAAGGAGAAAACGCTGATTATCAGCATTTTCTCCTTTTGCCTCAATGTTTTCCCAAGCTGTTTTTCTGTTAGAGACGTTAAAACCAGGTACTGTTTGGAAAAGGATTAAACTTATACCCAAGCTTCTATAGACGACAAAAGGAGTAGAATTAGTGTATGAAATAACATAAAACATGTTATGACAAAAGGAAAAAAATACTGATTATCTGTATTTTCTTCTTTTTGCTCAATGTTCTCTCTTGAGAAGGCCCACTCCTGCATTGAGCACGTCAAAACAGATCTTGTTCGTGAAAGAGTTTTTTTTTTAAAAAAATATTGATGCATATAAGAAATTGTTTACCAGCAGCATTTTCTGCTTTTGTCTCAATGTTTTCTGTACATATATAAATTGCATACAAATCGTATTTAGCCGCTTTCAAATTGGGACAATAAAGATGTTTGTCGTTTGGGAAAAGGCGAAAACGAGATAGTGATCAGAATATTTCAGAATCTGTTTTACAAGGGTTAACCCTTTCCCATGCAAAACACGATTTAAACTGATACATTGTAAACGTAGGAAATCATTTGGGTAAAAGAAAAAGAAACGCTGATAGCAAGGATATTTTCCCTTCGACCTAAATAATTTCTGCGTTATCTCGTCGCTTTTCAACGAAAACCTCGTAACTGCAGCTTGTTTTAAGCTGCAGTTACGAGGTTTTTGTTGAAAAGCAGCGGTATTCTACATAAATCATGTCGTTACCAACCGGTTTGTCGTCTGCAACAGTTTTCCAAATAGGCGCTGCCTATTTTTTGTCATTTTGGATAGGTTTAATCCTTTCAAAAAGATATTGAGGTGATCTAATTTGACGAGTGCCACAAACGACAAATGGATACTACATGAAGTAAAGATAGGATTGGTGTAGTCCTATAGTATAGCACAAAAAGTGAGATAGAATGAGAAAATGTTTGTAATCAGCAATTTCTCGTTTTTCCGCAATATTTTCCTAGTCCAATTTATTGTTTATTAGGGGCGTCAAAACCAGGTCTTGTTTGGGAGAGGGTCAAATGTTAAATGCCATCTCGAAATTTCACTGATAAAATTAAAGCCGTCTATCACGTACATGATATAAGATTACAATGCCCTAAAGGATCAAGACGAGAAACATCTTGTCAATGAACCAAAAACAAGATATCGAAGATGAATATCATTTTGTAATCGGCTGTTCTGACAAAAAGGATTGACATAATCATGTACGGAATCGCGTCTATTTCATATCAATATTTAACCCTCTCCAAATTGACGATATTTCAGATCTGTCGAAATCAAATGTGTCCTAGACTACACAATCGATTTATACACGGTGGATAATCTCGTGATACAATATTTTCAGGAAATCTTCAATATTTTTGACAATATGCGACCGATTTGAATTCGGTTTAAAGCAGAGAATGTGAACAGACGTCACGCATTAGATGGACGTGGTTCATTTTTGAAAAATCAACTGATAAAAAAGGTATTGAAGATAAACCAAAACACGTCCAGCTGATTCCTTGCATTTTCACACCTTCTCTGCTTCAAACCGAATTCAAATTGGTCAAGAATTAAAAAAGATATTGAAGATTATCGGAAATTCTGAGTCGCGTGATTATACACCGTGTATACAGGAAACAAAAGCGTATGATAAATCATTTGGCATAGAAACATTTCTGAAAAAGTTGGAAAAAGACCTGCATTTTTATGGATGTTTGGTCATTATTATTTATATTTATTCATCCTTTTCTACACACAATTTTATGCAAACTAGAAAGCTTTTAGAGAAAATAAGAAAACGCTCTTTTTTAGCATTTCTCTTCTTTTCTCACAATGTTTTTCAGGCCAGTTTTAGTGAGAAACAGCGAATTCGGAGTTATTTAAAGTCTACTTCATTTATCGAAATGAGGATCTGATTTAACTTTTACAATTCTAGACATATTCAAATTGAAAGGAAGTGCAGATGATAAAACCAATGTTATGTCTAATAAGAGAATGCTTACAATTTGAAGCACAGAAATCCTTGAGAATTAATAAGAAAAGGATTGTGTTAGCAACCGTTTCTTCTTTTCCAACAAGGGTTTTCTAAACTCTAATTTTATTTAAGGTATATGACCCATCATTAAAAACACCACTTTCTAGCCATACGAAATGCATCAAATTACACACACTTGTAAATACACTTCACATAAGTTGATTCGCCGTGCCGGATTTCAAGATTATGCTTCAGGAAGAAAATGAATTACAGATATTATTTTACTCTATATTAATATGCAAGGGAGGTAATTTTTGTCAAATATTTCCATAAGTATGCATTAGTGCAAAATTCTAAGTCGTTCAAAATGCTTATGTTTGTATTTGGAATGGAAATGTATCACATTTTAGGAATTACTATCACTTTTCAAATATCGCCCCTGGCTGTTTGGTGCTAATGATGGGTCATATACCTTAAAAACCAGGCCTTGTTTGGGAAAGGGTTGTAAATAGACTCTATTTTCGTAAAAGGTATTGTTATGAAGAGGGTAATGCCATAAAAAAAACTTTTTAAGGTAGTCTACCCCTTATGAAATTCGCGCGACGTTAGGTATGATTAGAGCGACGTCGAAAGCATTCGGCTTTGGAACTTTCCACCGACGAATGTTTACGACCGCCCCCGATTCAGTTCGGATACGTAACGACGACGCTCGAAAAAATCCGATGATTTATGAGTCTCAAAATGAAACATTACGGGTATTCTACCTTAAGTAAAACGAGACCATTTAACCCTTTTCCAAACGACAACAGTTTTACTAGTCCAATTCGATAGCTGCTTCAGATGACAAAACGGATGTCGATAAAGATATTATTTATGAAAATTATTGTACAAAAAATATCGAGGCAAAAGTAGAAACTGCTGATTATCAGCATTTTCTTCTTTTGCCTCAATGTTTTCCCAAATCGTTTCCATAAAGGACGTCAAAACCAGGTCTTGTTTAGGAGAGTTAAAGCGTTGGGTCTGGAAAATAATAGACTTGCTTTTCCTTTTACAAAATAGAAAGATTCGTGGGTAATGTGAATCTTGTCAATGATGGACAAATCGCTGCATTTCAACAAAAACCTCATTACTGCAGCTAAAAACAAGCTGCAGTTACGGGGTTCTGTTGAAAAGCAGCGATATACTGCCTACAGTTTGAGTATTTGAAAGCAAATAAGGACGAAAGATCGACTTTTTTCATGGAACTTTTCCCAAACAACAAAAATGTATGGTGGTAAAATATCAAAGCTGCTGTGGGCGACAAAATGGATGTTATGAAAGGTAGAATTTATGATTCATATAGCACTAAAACATTGAGACAAAAGGAGAAAATATTGATTAGAGCTACCAACTTTTTTTGTCTCAATGTTTTCCAAGCGTTCTCTATCAGGGTCGTCAAAACTAGGTCTTGCTTGGAATAGGGTGAATAAAGCAACTGTAAAATTCAAACTAATTTTAACAAGGAATTTATTTCGACTGTCATACAAATGTAATCAAGAATTTGTATTTTTAAAACAACAAATTCCTTTTATTTCAATTAAACAACAAATTCCTTTTCTCGATCATCTTCGCTACCAAGTGAACTAAGTCCCTCATCTGAATTTTCATCAGAAACTTTAGAATCCATGAAACTTGCCATGACATCGTCTTCGTTCAACTCTACATTCTCACTGAAAGCACTTTTAACAATATCGGAAATACTGCTTAGAGTAGATCTACTTATTTCATTAGAGTCGTCGTTGTGGATTGCTGATAGTTCAGATATATCACTTTCAGTTATACTATAATCAACAAGCTTTCTAAAACACGGTGTTTCACTTTCTAGTCCTTCGTCAATAAAAGCGTTGTCGAAATCGCCATCTTCTTGACCCGAATCACTCGTGACGTCATATATTTCGTCATCATGATGATGACCATAGTTTCGTATTTGAGAGTTTTGTGTGTTTGAAATGTTGCTAGAGTCGTTCGGGGAATCTGTTCCGTCTGCGTGACGTGAGCCATGACGTAAGCTATGGTTTGTGATGTCTTCCTCGCCCTGGCTATCAGCGCCGTCCCCACGCCCTCTGTATTTTGTACTGATTACCACCGAACTTGGTGATCGGTATAATAGATAGTCCGAGAAGTACTTCTGCAGAATCGCTTCCTTCCCTTCCTTCTGGTTCATCTGAGATATCTGCTCCCTTATCGTCTGTGCCAGTATCTTATGCTTCACGGTTGACGTCCGGGTACATTTAGCTATGGATCTCGTTACGTGGCATGGTGTACTATGAAACGTGTCTTCGTGCCCACTTAGTCCCACAGACGTCCTTGGTTTAGATTTAGAACGTGTCGTGCGTGTACTGGTAGATGACTGTTTGGATTTCAAAGTTTTTCGGATTGCAAACTTTACCTCCTTCGTATGTGAGAGGGGTGTGACATTTTGACTATCAACAAGTTCAGACAGACTTTCTGACCTCCCGGTTATATTTCTACTAATGTTAATATCGTCGCTTTTCAACGAAACCCTCGTTACTGCAGCTTGTTTCAAGCTGCAGTTACGAGGCTTATGTTGAAAAGCAGCGGCATTCACGTCTTGTTTGTATAGGTTGTTTTGAGTTCTGTACGGTTTCGTCTTACCAAGTTTGTCACCTAGAATGGACTCGTATTCGTCATCCTTGCTCGATGTTAGTTTATGCATGGTATTGTCCGAGTCGCTGAAGTATATCTCCTGGACACATCCTTGAGTTTCACTTTTCATGGTGTCATGGAATTGTACAAATCCTTTGTTTAAATTAACAGAAGAACCATCAAAGTTCCATTTAGAATTGTTCTCTTTGTTTTCATCTGTACTTTCTACTCTTTTAGAACTTAACTTCGACAATTTCCGTCTCTTAGCCTCGGACACTTTCGGTAACGACATAACTGGGTTTACTTTTCTAAGAATGAGTTGATAATCATTCGATGAGCCCCAGGTACGCATGACCTTTGATATCCGACTTTTACCCGGAAGCAGCCTCTCAATACCACGTGATGACTCGAACAATCCGTATGACATCATTTTATCGTTGTCACTGCTGACGACACGTTTTTGGAGCACCATTTTCAATATGTCACCACAAGTTGTGTATCTCGTGACTCCTTTGATGTATTTTCGTTTCCCATCCACGGTAAGCGGGACTTCGATGTACGGCTGTAATGTCGCCATCTGAAATGACATAATTAGACGAGCAATTAATATTTGTTCAATTTCGAAGACAAATTCTTCAATTCCTGATGTCGAATTTTCTATGACATGTCGGTATAACAGCTTCATGTCGTTGACTACGTTCGAAACTGTCGTAAGTATAGCTTGAACAAAATATAGTTACGGCGTTGTCAAAAGTAGCTGCGATGTTTAATTTTCGAATTGCAAGTTCAAAATTTCAACTTATCAAAGTCAAAATTTCTTTTCAAAAATGTCATTGTTTAAGAAATTATATCTTACAAATTGTCAGGGTTTTTTTTTTTCAATTATTATTTTTTTATCATTATTATTATTCATTTATTTATTTTTATTTATTTATCTATTTATTTATCATTATTTTTTCCATTTCTTTTTTTCATTAATTTTATATACATGTAGATCTATTCTTAATTCATTTATTAAATTCTAGCAAAAATGGAACAATTTTGTGATAGCATACATCTGAAAGAACGTCGCCCGTCTTTATAAATCAGGTTAATCGTTGACTGGCAAAATGATCAGTTGTTTGACAGCCTACAATTACGGACGTTATCGACACCCATAGATAGACAGTTTGTAAAAACGGCCCCATAAAGGATCGATGATGGTGGTGAAATCCCTCATGGTACGAATTCGTGGTACGAATTCCGTCACATTTTTTTATAATGATTAGATGCATTGAGGATGGATGTCGCGTTCCATAAAAAATGGGGATTTTTGAAACTTCGTGAATATACGAGTAAAAAAGAAAGAAAGAGATGGATATCAGCAGCAGCTAATTGGAGCATGTGTAAAGGCGAAGTCGACCCACAGATGAAGTAATGCTTTCTTGTGGAAATTGTTCTTAAATAATCCAATCTTGCATCTTAACACTCAAAAGAATCGATCTCGCTTGGAAAACAGCAATGGTACACTGCATTACGAAGGTCTACTATATAATTTATGTAATCTGTAATGCGGTTATTTTAAAATTATCTAAACTGGTTTAATAAACTCTTGTCTCTAGCATTGTATAGTTCTTTGAACGAAAATCAGAGCCTGATATATGACTTTGCAAGCTTTAAATGCAGAAATTTTCAACGGTTACTATGATCCCCTTAATTTCACATGACGCGACAAGACTTTCGCTAATTTCAAAAGCATCGTAACTGCAGCTTGTAAAAGCTGCAGTTACGTTGCTTTTAAAATCAGTCGAAAATAATTTGACTCAATTCATGTAACTATTAGGACTATCCGTGCGGGTCTGACCTATTGAATCATTGCGGGTATAAAATACAATCGCATGAAAAGATGTTTTGCTGATTTTTAAAAGATAATCGATGCAGGCTGGTTTTGCGGACCATTGAGTATGAATTAAAGGCCGTCAGTATTGTTAACATAGTGACACTTTGGTAATCGTCGTTCGTAAATGAGCCAATGATGCCGTGGTTCCGTTTGATTTATAAGTGTGGTTGGTTTAACGCCGTTTTTAACATTTTTGTTTATTCGCCCATTTGGCCCCTTAAATGCAATAAATCAAATAAATCCAATGTTCTTTTTATAACAGTTGTCGCTTTTCAACAAAAACCTCGTAACTACAGCGACAAATTTGAGACTGGTCCAGAGGCGAAAATTTTTAGATCGGTTCAAATTCAAAGAAATTGCAGATTAGAAATCTACAACAAAAATTACATTTGAAAAATCTGGTAAAATATTGAAATAAAAGACGACAATCAATGCCAGTAGCTGCACTGCTTTTCACTCGATGTCATAACTAAGAATTTAGCCGGGATCTCAATAAATGCATTTAGTGTCATTTTAGACCAACATAGATCCAGGTCAGTCTGTGTATACGCTTTGTATATTGTTATTTTAGAACTTATTCATAACCTGTAGCAAGTGCAAGATAACAGTATGGATTCCAATCATATTTTACGAACGCATAGTACGGTGACTTAGAATTTCCAATAATCTTCAATAACTTTGTCAATACTTGATCAATTTGAATTCGGATTGAAGCAGAGAATGTGGAAAAATGTTAGGAAAAACCTAGATGTTGTGGATTTTTTTTTTTTTTTAAATCAGATGATAAAAAAGTTATTGAAGATAAACCAAAATTTTGGTTTATCTTCAATAACTTTTTTTATCAGCTGATTAATCAAAAATCAACGACGTCTATCTAATGCGTGACGTCTGTCCACCTTCTCTGCTTAAAACCGAATTCCAATCGGTCGCATATTAACAAAATTATTGAAAATTTTCTGAAATTGTTGTATCACGTGATTATCCACCGTGCATAGATTGATCTGAAAACATGGTGGTCAGAAATGCCATAGTAACCCCTTTTTTTAAAAGATCCAGGCTCAATTGTATTGTAAATGCCGTCTCTGAATTGCCAGGTCCACAAAAACGTGAAAATTAAACATGGAAGAAAACGCAACACCAACGAAGCATCTTGTTTGCGTTAGAAATATGTCAATCAAAATTGATACAAAACATTTTCTTAACCTTTTCACATTCCCAAACGACAAAATGTTAATAAGGTTTTCCTATTTCATAGCTACTACAAAAGGAGAAATTGAATGTTAATAAAGATATAATTTGTGCAGAGTACTAGATCTTTCAGCAAAGAAGATATTGAGGCAAAATGAGAAGTTGTTGATTAACAGCATTTTCTTCTTTTTGTGTCAATGTTTTCCCAAAAATGTTTAATGGGGGTGTCGTTATGGAAAGGGTTAACCAAAGAAGAAAGATTGGAATCGATGCACGGCGAAGTTCGGTGTTTTCGCCAATAAAGATGTATAAAACATTATTGGAAAAGAAGACAATGTAGACAACCACTATTTTCTCATTATTCAACAATGTTTTGTACAATCTAATTATGAAATTGCACAGAATGTTTGCTGCTTACGATTTATCGCCTGCAAAAGTTTGCTGATTATCAATAAATAGAAAGCGTTGGGAGGAAAAAAGAAACTGTCGAAATTAAGCATTTTCTTCTCTTTATCACAATATTTCTATTCTACAATCTATTCAGAATTACATTTCTTTATCGCCTGCAACTACTTTCGATTTGACCCATCTCACAATTTGCCATTTAGGACAGTATTAGTGCTTATTATAAGAAAGGCGTGTTAAGACATTTCTGCATAGTGACGCCTTTTGACTCCCTTACAAGAAGATGCTTGGGAAAACATCGTAGAAAAGGAAGAAATTGCTTGAGACAAGCAATTTCTTCCATTTCTACAATGTTTTCTAACCCAAAATGTGAAGATTTATAAAATTTCCTCAACTTGAAAATGTCGTCTGCAATACTTTTCAAATTGGAACATTCCAAAATTTTGTCGTCTGGTAATGGTTAAAGATAAGCTATAGTTGCAACTTACCACTCAAAATGTATAAAAGAATATCCAACACAACAACTGTTATGGTTATCACTGATCTTTACAAGTGTAAAACTATTTCATGAGATTTCAAGATTTCAGTATCGATACACCTGCATTAGATATAATCGAAGACGTTTGACGGATGACTCGAGTGACAGTTAGGTTTTATACCCTGGTCACGTGGGACTCATTAACCGTGACGTCATAAGGACCCCTTTAAGCCCCTTTACGGAAGGGGAGGGCCCACCACAACGAAATTTGACCCATCTATTTTCACCTTTTTGACACGCGTTGACTGTTTCCTGGACCCATACGGGGAACTTTGTCGTTTTTAATTAAATACACTAATTTTACGTAACATTACACGGGCAACTTTTTTGATACCTTTATTTTCTTAAAGAGGATTGAAAAAACATCGATTATATAAAAAAAAAAAAGAATTTGTGGAAAATCGGAATTTTGACACTGCGCTTATTACTGAAAAGCAAAATATGTTATTGAGTCAATAATACTTTAATCGCAATTGGTACAATTTAGGATTGATAGCGTGGTAGCTATTAGCATTTCCCTTTCCTTCAATGTGAGTTAAATGTGTGATGCTGTTGAGTTAGAATACACGTACTGTGGCCATTTTTAAATTCATAATGTATCGGCTTTTTCGAGAGGCGTCGTCACGTATCTGAACCTATTCGGACAGGTCGTAAACATTCGGCGGTGGAAAGTTCCACCGCTGAATGTTTTCGACGTCGCCCGAATAATTCCGACGTCGAGCGAATCTCAATAAGGGTATACTACCTTACAAATATTTTTCTCATAATACTTTGTAACCCTTTATCAGACGACAAAGCTTTAAAAAGGTGAAAAAGGTGAATCGAACTCATTTTTAAACCCATTACCACACACTGACGTTTTAACGCCCAACAAGAAAAATGATTTAATAAACATTGTGAAAAATGAAGAAATTGCTTGTAACACGAAGCATTTCTTCATTAACCACGCTGTTTTCATCGAGAAAGACAAAACACCTTCACTACAAGTCTGTCACAAATATTTCCGACTTTTTTTTTCGTCCGGTAATGGGTTAATTGAATATATCAGCATCGATTTCCAGAGCTTTCTTCATGTTGACAATGAAAATCAGGGAAATGTTTATTAGTATATATTAAGTAAACGGATTAAGTAGTTGTTCCAGTCCGATCACACTGGGTGGTTGTCCGAAGTGTGATGATCCGGCCTAGTTTAACACTTCGCCAATATTGAAACTAATACTTTAAAGATTATCAAACAATAACAAAAAGGCGGTATAATCCGAAACTGACCACTGTCTTTTTGTGTTATAATCTTTTTATAAATATCGTCTTGTTTGAACTTGCTTTTTCTAATTCTAAGGCAGTCCGAATCGTCTTTTGCTTAATTATTTATGTCATTCCTCGGTATAAAAAAATCAATATTTCTCTGTAAGCCACTGAAGGCAACAAAATGCATTCTACTGAAAATAAATATACGCAAGTTCTAGCATAGAAATGATTAAGTTAGAGGAGAAAAAAGTCATCATTGTCATTTTCTACTTTTGTCTCAATGCGATCATAAACACTCCATGTGAAAATTGATATGACTATGTCTAAGCCAGGAATCGGTAGAGAAATGTTTAGGAAACTTCTCAAACGGCAAAAAAATGATGTAATCAATCACAGAAATCGAATTATTGTTATTATTTCTTAGTCATTTTCAAACACCGACACATTGAAAATTATTCTCTTTCATTTTATCTTAACCCTATCCGAAATTAATGCGAAATTGTGGGTTGGTCCAATTTGAAAGTTTGAGATGACAAAATAATTGATGTCAAAAGTGGAAACATGTAGATCTATTATATTCCATAGAAAATATTGAGGGAACAGGAAAATTCCGTAAATTTTCTCGCGATGTCCTAGAAACGTCTATTCGTGACGTAAAAGCCATATCTTGTTCGGGAAAGGGTGGAATTATTTTACGAAGAATTCTGCATATCTATCCAATTTACAGAAGGTGTAAATCCCTAATTGCAATATTGTGTCTGTTGTACTACCTGTTAGGAAAGGATAAGCCGATTTACAAATAAATAAACAAGCTCGGATAGGTTGAAGAGTAGGCCTTGGGAAATTTTTAACCCTTTCCCACGTTATAAAAAATACACCCTCGAATTCAATGTCTGTTATGCCAATTTTCGGCTTTTAATTGATTCGTTTGATATAGTGGAGTGGAGAAAATGAGAAATCAGAGAAAATAAGTGTTGTTTCTTATATCATAAAGCCCTTTATGTAATCGATTGTTTTCAGTCCAGTATGGGTAGTAATATGGCATCTTTTCATTTGACGTCTTAACCAAGATCTGCCTCTTTTGTAATTTGTAAAAAATCCATATTGTTTAATAATTCAGTTATGTTAATTTTGCAATGCAATAAAGACACTGTAAAATAATACATAAAGATATCATGTTTCTATTTTTCGCGGACAATTTTATTGCAATTAATGTAGAAATTTACTACTATAAAAATATAAAATAACAACAGAGAAGTTTGTCATTGATAATACCTGGCCATTATGAACATTATCAACTATTATCGACCATTATCAGGCTGCGATCTTGCCTTCAGGATGCAAAGGAATATGTGCTTTTTTATAAAAAAAAAATGTTTTATGTCCAATTTAAATGTGACTCTGCTAATCTTTGCGAATAGACATGTCGCATTAACAAGCACATTGTGGAATAATGTTCAAATCTGAAGGCGTGTCTGCCGGCAAAATAAACATTGCAAAGTCTGAGAAAAAATGTCCATAAAAGCTTGGAATATTTCGAGAAGAATGAGATACATTTTGTTCAAGTCATCAACATGCAAGCCGAAATCTGGAAAAAGTTCCCTTAAAACATTTGAGACTACCATGTTTCCAGATCAGTCTGTGCCCAAATTGAGCCAGTTCAAGATCCATACTACTCTCTCACAGTTGTTACAGGCCCTGGATCCATGCTATTAGAGAACAGCATGGGTCCAGATCAGACTGCGTGTATACGCAGGCTGATCTGGAACGATGTTGGTCTCAAATGCCTCAAGGGACCGATTGTTTCAGATCTTCCGCGTTGTTTCGTAAAAGTTTCTTTTAAAGAGATGCCAATCTGGGGTTTATTTTGAAAATAACAAGGAAATGGTTTTTTAAAACATCTTTTGTGTCCAATAGCAAACAAAGTTAAAAATCCAACAATATTTTGATAACAGATTCAGATAAGCCAGTTAACATTGATCGCTTGTTTTTTAAGCGATTACATCTGATTGACATCCACGATTTATGAAGATGTCCATGTCAAACATTTATCGGGACATTCTAATAGAAAGTGATAGTCATCTTCAATATTTTTGCTACTTTTATACCTTGGGTATTGTTAGATGGCACCAACTTTGTTGAAAATGGACGCAACCTCGGCGTATTCCCCTACCAACCGAGTCCATTTCTTAGCCCAATGTCAGAAGGCAAAATTGTGGCCTTGCAAAATTCAAAGACGACAATTTTAAATGCATGGGAATTTACGATTGTTGGTGTTTTGTGTAGAAAATGGTGTGGCAACGATATGCTGTCACAAGCAATTTCTTCGTTTTCCAGGATGTTTTTTCCGAAGCATTTATTACGTAGGTTGTCAAAGAGCGTCAATGTATGGAAATTGGTTAACTTGTCTCTGTAATTATCAAGAAAGCTGCATAACATTGGGATAAAAGAAGATGAAAGTTTGTTGTCAATAATTTTTCCTTTTCGCTAATTACTAGTATTTTACATTCAAAAATGTATATTCTTTGAATTAGGCAATCTTTATTTGATTATCTTTCAGTGTTTGAAATTCTTACTAATTCAAAATTTTGACGTATATCAAGGAGAGAAAGTGGTTCGCCCCCAGAGTTATCCGAGCAGCCCTAACAAACATGAAAGGACAATGATTTGTGCTAACTGAAAAGGATCGCAACATTTTAGCGCATTTAAACACATTTTCTGACCGAATCATAAAATTAGCCTAACCAAAAAAAGAAATATAGGCCAAAAAAGAAAGATCAATCCGACTACCCAGTCTGAACTTGAATCCTGTTTTTCGTATACCAATCACATAACTTGTGAAACTGTTAAACAAATCATATTATTGCCGAGAAAAGACTAAGGATTAATATGTGTGAAAGAATTAACTTCAAATAAGTTATAGATTGTCTTGATTAATCTTTGACAACAATCCTATCATTGATTAAAGACCACGTGCTGGTAATTCTTGATAATCCCAGATAATCAAACTTGGATATTTCACGAATTTTGTACAAGAGCGAATACTTTAATGGCAGATGGGTGATTTATTTCCCACGGTAAGATTTTTTTTCAGTACTGATACCTAAATGTATGACATGTAAAACAATGACTTAAAAACTATTGGTCACCAAGCGAATTAAAAAATGTTGGATTTCAAGGGAGACTACTGTTGTCCAAAATTGCAAAAATGAGGTGTCATGTAAATTCCCAAAAAAGTTTTCAAAATGTCTTGGTTTGCATAAGTAAGTGTTTCTTGTGTTCAATATGTTTATCCTGTCTATATGAGTACTAATTTGGGAATGTTTAGTGATGATTCTGAAGTTTTAAGTAAAACATTATTTCAAAAGTAGCCGAAATTGCTCTTTTTGGAACGTGTCTGATAATTGAAAATATTCCAGCGGTAAGATTTTTTTCTTTTTAGTGCTCGGTCATATCTACGAAAGAGAGAAGAATATATCAGGCCCATAAAGACACCACTTTGCTTTTGTCGCCCGCTTCACGTCGCTAACGCCGCATGTTCAACGCGAAACACACAGCAAAGTGTACCGTCCGAATACGTATTACACTTTCATTGACCAAACAGAGAAAGTGGAAATTACCGAAAATGTATTGTCGTTTATCAACTAAACATCAACTAAATGTAAAAAAATGCAATTGCTGAAAATATCAATTACTTATCAATTCATTTTGTTATTTCGGGTATGCGCATAAAGTTGCGCAGTAATAACTCAACGATACGTCATTAACATGGGAATTAAATGGCAATTGCAATGGTGGTTTCAATACAACACAACGATGCGCTGTTTGTAAACTTTCTTGTCTGTTTGTGATAATCTTTTTTCCCCTAAATTTCGAATCAAGTCAACATCCTTTTCTGTGTTTTCTTTTCTATGGAAAGGTGGTTCTGATGACATTATAGATAACTTTCAAACTTGATAAGTTCGCGCCTTAATGCAGACGATTCTAGAGCATCGTGTTTTGAAAGATTAAATAGAAACGGTTTGGAAAAGCATTGAGTCAAAAGAAGAACATGCTTGTTTCGATATTTTCTGTGTAATACAGAATACAAAATCTATCTTTTTGTTGCTTAGAACTGCTTCAAAATTGTAAAAGTCTAGAATTCATTGCATGACAAAATA
Organism: Fragum sueziense; assembly: GCA_963680895.1. NCBI lineage: Eukaryota > Metazoa > Mollusca > Bivalvia > Cardiida > Cardiidae > Fragum > Fragum sueziense. The sequence goes on along the minus strand of OY804602.1, from coordinate 16,291,596 downwards.
GTCTTCCCGTTTGACGTGAAAATAGTTTTGTCACTCAGAAAAAAATCAGAGGCATGTGGCAGGCCATAAGTGTCCTGTTTCAAGATTGTTTTCCTATTCAATTATCACAGGGCATGTAGCTTAATGTGCAATGCATTACAAATACCCATGTAATACGAACCCACAAAGTGCATGTCGCTGTATCAAATTTCAGAATATTACATTTATTATTAAAGTCACATTCCACTGATTTATTTGAGCCTCGGTCTGAAAGATGGATCCTTTGGCATATGAAACCACCAGGTTGGACCTAACCCTTTCCCAAACAACAAAATTTGGGTTGGTTTAATTCTAAAGCTGCTACAAATGTCAGAATGCATGTTGATAAAAAGAGAATTTGTGTACAAAATAGCACAGAAAATATTGAGACAAAAGAAGAAACTAATGATCATCAGCAGTTTCTTCTTTTGCCACAATGTTTGCCTAAGCCTTTTATCATCGACGTCAAAACCAGGTCTTGCTTGGGAAAGCGTTAAAAAGTTTGATCACGATCCATGTTGCTTTCTTACACTTACTACAAGATACAAAGATATAAGAAGACAATGCAAGCCATGATCGACTATTTCAACAGCGGAGATTTTGAAAGTTTGCATACGTTCTTGGAAGTAACGAACAGAGAAATGCAGAAGTGTGCACCGAACTGCTTGCATCAATAATGATTTGGTTGTTGTAGACCACAGGGTTCGTAAAAGCACGGATAGAAATTTTATTTTCACGTCGATATTCTATGGTAACACGCAAACATTTTGACAGCTGTCAAGCTAATCAGCTTGTCCTGTCGAATCTTTTTAAAACTTTAGAACTAAAATGAAAACACCCTATTCGATATATACATGTTCATTCGCCCAAAATGACATTATTTGAAGCGGTAATGGCCGTTCTAATGGGTGTATTATACGCGTAATGCGTTCTTACGGGACACCGCTTATTAGGCTGTTACATTTATTGTCAGTTTTGACGGGATATCGTTTTCAATGTCACTCAACGATCTTTTACCTTTGACCTTAGTGTTGGTGGTTTGACCCTGGAAAGTGAAAATAAAAAGTCTTGTCAGATGAGTCATTCCATTTTCTCCAATGAACTATTCTTTTTATAAGATCCATTATGCCATATTATCAGACGAGTAAAATAATTAATCGTTCCAATAATGAAATTGTTGTTTAAAAAAAAAACGCTTTCATTTTCCTCGTAGGCCTATAATTTTGAGCGCTTTAAACTAAATGATAATACTTTGTAATTCTAGCCTCAAAATGGTCCGTTATGTGCTGTTTCATTCTAAGAAGGATAGACCTATAGATACTTTGACGCATCATTCTAGAACAATATTAATCCGCATGTAAAAAGTGGTGACGTATGGAAAGTAGTGCAATGTAATAAGTCCAAAATACCCATATCAGATATGTGGTTTTGTTACAAGCCACCTACCGTAAGATAACGTAAAAGTGTCAAGTGTAAAATGGATTGACAAACCTGCGAGTACCGTCTTGGTCTTCCCGCGTGCTTCTCCCTCGACAGATTTTAATTTCATATTTCAAGGTATTCCAACTATCAATCATTAGATACAAAACACATCCTGCACCTTTGGGCGTCATCAATGGCAACGGAAATTGACGATGTAATACCCTTGTCAGTTTCCGGGCCTCATCCGTGGCAACAGAAATTGACGAGGGACACCCTCGTCAATTTCCGTTGCTACGGATTACGCCGAATTTACACGATGTGTTTAGTACCTAATGATAGATGGGAAGTTTACTTGATGTAGATGACCACATGGAGTTTAAGGCTCTGACTTGGCGCACACTGGCTTTTCTTAAACTCTTTTCCCAATAACATATTTCAGAGTGATCCAATTTGAAAGCATGTGCAGACCGTTAAATATTAGTTTTGTACACAAAATAGGACATGCAAAAGGCATTTGCCTCATATTGTTTTCAAATGCAATTTCTATTATGGACATCAAAATAAGGTCTTGTTTGTTAAATGGTTAAAAGACATTTCGAAAGCCCCATTCACGAGACTTTTCGAACGATCGTATACAATTTCAAGCTGGCCTTCAACCTTGATAGCTTTTATATCATGAATGCACTGTGAAGGGACGTAGTCCTTTCATTTTCATCTTTTCAAGAAACTTTACGAAAAAGATTCGACTCGTGTCACTGCCATTGGCTACGTAAATTGAACGTGTCTAAATAGCGTTACATAGCATGCAAACAAGCATGTGATCGTATAATTGGTAGGCACACATCCATTGCACAAAAACCAACGTTACGACCATTTAATTATTTTAAAAAGCATTAAAACGTAATTTAAGGACAGATCCTCCAATTGTTACTGCGCAACTTACTGCGCATATCCTAAATAACGAAATAAAGCTGTTTCAGTAGTTGGCCCTTTTCAGCAAATGTATTCCTTACATTAAGTTAATGTTTGTTTGATAAATGACAAGACCCTTTTCGGTTATTTCAATTTTCTCTGTTTGGTCAATTAAAGTGTAATAGTACTCGGATGGTACATTTCGCTTTCTGTTACGCGTTCAACATGTGACGTTAGCGATAGGAAACGGAGCAACTAAAGCAAAGCAGTGTCTTTATGAGCTAGTCCGCTTCAGATGGACACAAAAGATGACACTTTTTATTTTCTAAAGATGGTAATAATGAAGAAAATGGATAAAGGTAGTGAAAAAAATTCGGACAGAGATGCAAAAAGTAAACCAAATTTTACTTATAACTAAGAAAAACGCTTGGTTTGATATATTTTTCTTTTTTTGTTTTTGTAGGTATGACCAAGCACTATGTCTATACCAAAAAAGAAAAAATTCTTACCGCTGGAATTTTTTTTATTATCAGAAACGTTGCGAAAAAAAGCAATTTCAGCTACTTTTGAAAGAATGTTTTACTAAAAATTTCAAAATCATCACTAAATTTTCCCAAATTGATACTCATTTAGACAGAATAAAACATATTGAACACAATAAAGACTTTTTTATGTACTCCTAGTCATTTCGAACACCTTTTTGTGGGTATTTAAGTGACACCTCGTTTTTGCAATTTTAGACAAGAGTAGTCTCCCTTGAAATCCAATAACTTTTTAATTCGCTTGGTGACCTATAGTTTTTAAGTCATTTTTTTACTTCTCATATATTTAAATATCAGTACAGAAAAAATAAAAAAATTCTTACCGTGGGAAATAAATGGAGGATCTGTCCTTAAAGGCGACATCTTCATAGTCTAATACTTGAAATATGCGGTCAGCGTGGACAAGAGTCAATAGGTCCTGTCTTGTCCTTACTAAACTGTTTTTGGACTGTGTCATGGTAGAAATGTCATCCTTGAATAAAGATTCTTAAATTATCGCTGCTTTTCAACAAAAACCTCGTAACTGCAGCTTAATAAAATCTACAGTTACGTGTTTTTAGTTGAAAAGCGATGTTATATTTTGAACATCTCGAAAAAATGTCTTTTGAAGTAGATCTTTATCCTAATTCTCAGTCAATCCTTCCAGATACGACGGAAAAAATCGACAGTGAGCTGTAGAGATAGAATTAATGCTTCTTGAAATCTGTAGATCTATATCGAGAGAAAATGAGGAAAATGTACCTTTTTCAGTATTTCCCTTCCGCAATGCATTTCAAATCTTTCGTGATGGCTGACTTCAAAAAACACTTGCTTTGGAAAAGGTTAAAACTCGTCCAAATTAAGACATAGACCTATGAATCTCATCTTTCTAGATGCCGTGGTGGAGTGTAAAGAATACGTTTTACGTTTGGTTAACGCCATTTTGTGACAATACGCTCGCTGTCGGAGTCAACTTAGACGGGCGTCAAAACCACATGAGCCAGGCATGTCAAAACACTTGTTAGTCATTACCCAAACAAGCAATGTATATGACGTAGAAAAGGGGAAAGGGCTGGGGAAAACAAAGAGACGGGTCGATTTATAATAAAAAGACATAACATCGAAATACTAATTTTTATTAGTAACTTATTATTCAGGAAAAGCGGTGCCAAGACAACAATAATTATAACCAATTTAAGATCCGGAAAAGAATTTCATTGTATATGAAAGTTATCATGGTTCCAGATCAGCCTAAGCATAAATGCAGTCTGATCCAGTACCATGCAGCTCTGTTAAAGTTTAGCTGCAGTTTATGAAGTAGCTATTAGAGAATAGCGTGGATCTTGATCAGTCTGTACTGTTCTGATACCTTTCTCAAACGAGGAAATTTTTGGGTGATCCACTCCAAAAACTGCCACAAAAGACAAAATGCATGTAAATAAAGATATGATTTGTGTAAAATATGGCACAGAAAATATTGAGACAAAAGAAGAAACTGCAGGTTATCAGCAATTTCTTCTTTTGTTCCAATGTTTTCCCAAACATGTTCTACGTATTAGGAACGTCAAACCAGGTCTTGTTTGGGAAAGAGTTAACCTTTCCCAAACAGGACCTGGCCCAGGTTTCTCGAAAAAGTATATACTTAAGTATATTCTCATGAGTTCATGCTCAACTTCTATCCAATACCAATCAACGTTGATTGGTATTCAATTGAAGTTCACGTGGATTTCGTGCGATTTGAGCACGATGCTCACATTTGAGCATGAGAACATACTTAAGATTTTTCGAGAAACCGGGGCCTGGTTTTGACGTCCTTAAGAAAAAAGGCATAGAAAAATGTTGAGTCAAAAGAAAAAAATTGTTCATAATCAGCATTTTCTCCTTTCACCTCAATATTTTCTGTCTTGTATTGTGGACACATCCCATCTTTGGCAACATTTTTACTCGGAAGCAGCTTTCAAATTTTACCAACCTAAAATTCTGCGGTTTTGAATCATGCTGTAAGGGCCTTTTTTGCTAGAACCCGACTGAAAAGCCGTTCATTTTTTTTTTTTTTTTTTTTTTTCAATTGTTGAGTATGTTATATAGTTGACGGCAGTCCTCGAGACATCCGAAATTCTAAACACCCGATTATGTGTAATGTCGGCATAAACTTGTATTTCAATATGTTTTCTTGATGTCAACGGACCCTGAAAAATACGAAAAGAAACCACAAAGAATCGCGCAAAAACGGGTAGCAGAAGCGAGCTGGATTACTCTACGTATGTGATAACTTGGTCTATGTCCCAAGTCTTAAATGGATCAGTAAATTTTAACATAAAACGCACAAAATATAGATCTAATTATGATCAACATGATTACAATATTTAAGTAAACTAACCAAAGAAGAATTAAAGTAAGACATTAATAGCTAATCAACAGCCAATTTATCAAAAAATAAAATATTTAATTAAAGAAAATGTACTTATCTGATCCAAAAAATCATCCACGCTAACTTTACACATCTCATATGCCGTAACGTGTAAAACATAATCGCAACATCTTGGATAAAATAATGAATGGAAAAATATTGCGGGCGGAGTTATCTAAGTAGATTTTTACAAATTTGGTAATTATTTTAACGGATACAATCAAAGGCGGGGTTTCGATACGCTTGAGACATTTATACACATTGAGTGGAAAAATACTTGGGGCGGAGTTTCGCATGAGTAGATGACCTTTGACCAAGGCCATTCATTCATTCATAAAATTATAAATAGATCATAATATTATATAGCTCGCGATGGTTGATCTGGCGGAGCAGCCCTAGCCAACAAGCTGTGATGCTCTGCCAGCTCAATTATCGTGAGGTATACCAAGGGCATATCAACATTGATATTAACCCGTTCCTAAACAAACACTGTGTTTGGGCTACTATTTGAAGGGATGTAGTACCGAGACCATTGGGGGAAAGAAAGATGCTGAAAATCAGCACATTTCGTTTCCCCAATGTAGTCGGAAACTCTTTGTAGGCGTATCGTTTAAGGCGCTAATTAATGCATTGACTATATTAAAATAACGACTATTAACGTCTACAGTGCCCTTTGTAATAAAGACAGCCTAAAATTTCGTGTTTAGGAATGGTTAATTTATGAAACATTTATATTATATAATGCTTGAATTTGTATTGTCTAAAATTGTTTATTATGTTAAATGTTTCCTTTGTATTTTGGGCCGGTGGCCTTATATACATGTATAATAAAATGTTCAATGTTCAATGTTCAATGTTCAATGATCGGGGCATAACCGGATTTTGACAAAAGCAATTATTCAAGTTAACCCTTTCCCAAACAATACCCTGTTTTTTTTTTGTTTTTTTTTTTTTAAATCTTTAATGAATAGGATCGGGAAGACATTGAAACAAAAGAAGAAATTAATGGTAATCACAATTTTCTCCTGTTGCCTTAATGTTTTCTATGCTATAAGCCTATATTATTCGCTAACCTTACCTTCATCAGGATTTATTCTGTCGTCTGCAGCAGCATTCAAAATTGATCGCCCTAAAATATCACCGTTTGGGAAAGGACTGTCGAAAAAACGAGGGCCAAACGTTCCAGGGGACAATTGGGTGTTTTGTGCAGGTTCAATTTCTTCTTTTAGCACAATGTATTCTAACGCTTTGAAGTAATGGTGTCAAAATATGTCTTGTTAAAGGAATTGTTAGCCATTTTCCAAGTAAAACCCGGTTTTGACGTTCCGGGTAGAATTTGTTTTAGAAAGCGTTGAGAGAAGAGAAAAATTTGCCAACACTCAGCAATTTCTCCCGTTCCTTCAATATTTTCTGTGCCATAGTATACATACTGTCTACATTTGATGTTTTTACTCCTTTTGAATTCCAATTGGTCGAAACATAATTCGTTGCCTGGGTTCTATTCTTCTCGACACTTTACCGCCTTCCTTGACCAAAGGGAAACAACTCGTTTTTAGAGAAAAATACCCCGTGTTGTCGATAGAATACTAGTAGCTCAGTTGTCGTCCTAAATTTAACCCATTCCCGCACATTTGGCGCTTTTTGACCCCCCAAAAGATAAAGGCTTTGGAAAACATTGTGGAAAATGAAGAAATTGCTTGTGACGATCAGCTTCCAAATTTGAGCTGTCAAATGGTTGCTGTTAATGTTAGGATTAATCGATGCACAAATAAACAACTAAAATATTTGATTGATGTTTCATGGAATCATTTTATTTTTATTTTCGCTCGCCTATATTATTCATATTATAATTATACAAATATACATAACAACTTTGTACATAATAATTATTAGATCTATGTAAGTTCCAATTAAACTTCATACTTTATGTAATAAAATTATATATATAGAAATTAGAGTGTGATAGAGAAAGAAGAAAAGGAAAGAAAGACATCAGATCAAGATTTAGAATAGAAAGAAAATCCAATTTACGGAAAATAGTACATGGTACAAATGACACACAAAAACCTTGATTCCTCCTTGAATTGAATTGAATTATTGTAAAACGTATCTTTTTTCACTCTCCTTTTAAGATATTAGTAAACTAATTTCATTTTCCTTCCTTCCTTTCTTCTAAATGTGTTTCTTACATCCATATATGTATCACGTTTTGTTAATATTTTGTATTTTGTAAAAAAACGATGTACTATGTACAAGTTTTGCAAATAAACTGTTCTGTTCTGTTCTGTTCTTGATTCGAGATAGAGTCGTAAATTATTGGCATTTGAAGCAATCGAGCACAATTTTACTTACTCGTTATATCGATTCTAATGTCCACACGTCATCAGATTGCACTTCGTGCAGCTTCGATGTCATCCGTGACAACGGAGATTGACGAGGTTATCTGGATTTTCAGAAATTGGACACCCTCGTCAAATCCGCCGTCACGAAAAACAGCGAAATTGAAAGCGAAATTGCACGAACTGCTTGTTATCTAATAATGGATGGAATGCACAAACGATAAAACCTCGTTTTATTTTCGGACTGCTCATTCGAAAAAAAAAACGAAACACAACTGTGTATTTCAAGTTAAATCGTAAGTCAAAAGGCTTTGATCTGAGTCCCTTGTACGAATAATTTTAGAAATATGATGAGAAAAGAAGAAATTTATGATAATTGCTGATAATCACCAATTTCTTCATTTCTACTATTTTTCTTCGCTAAAACACGCATAGTTTCTACTAATGTCGTCGATGGTATTGCCCTCTCTAATGTCCATTAATTTTTACTCGAACAAAGTCTTGTTGGCCGTGAAAGGGTAAAGAATCAGGCTTAAGAATAGATTTTGAAAAATAGGCTACATTATCATATATGCACTTGATCGAGTCCACTTTCAAGAGAACTAACACCCTCGTCTGACGAATCGTCGAAGATTTTAGATTTCATGAAACTATCCATTTCGTCATCTTCATTCACAGCTCTAACCTTACTAAACACATTTTTAATATAATCTGTACGGTCGGGAATCACTGGTGAGCTTTCTCTAGGACAGTCTTCAAGTGCATGACATTCATCATCGGAAGAGATTCTGCGATTTAGATCGTCACTGTCACCAAAGCTATCATCAAGTTCGTCTTCGCACTCATAACCGTCTTCTGATGATATACTGTAATCTACAAGCCGGGTTGATGGAATGTTGACTTGGTTTGATTGTCTGTCTGATATAGCATCACAACACACACTCATGTCTGACGAGGAATCGTCTATAGAACCAACCGGTGATGAAGTATCCGAACTGTCGTCCTGTCCGGAATATACCTCTTGTCGCATACGATCGTCCCAGACCTCTCGACAACCGTCCAACACCTCGAAGTTTACTTTTGGTCTACAAACAGGAACTGAATGTAGAAAAGCTGGTTCAGGTGACACTGTTGTAGAACGTGCGAACGTTCTGGTTTCTTCATTCGGCCGAAAATCGTCCACTTTCCTCTTGCTTGGCACCAGATATTTTGCGAATGGTAACATTCTTCTAACACTTTTCTTTGCACTGCTGTCAGTTTTACGTTGTTTATTTTCATTTGAATTGTTTTCTCGGATATAAACCATGTCACTCACAGAGTCTTGTTTACGAATGGGAACTTTTCTGTCAATCTCGTATCTACTACGAGACGATGAGAGAGTTGTGGTTGTTGTTGTCCCTGCCTGTGGAACTCTGTCTACGTACCCGTAGTTTACCCTGTGTATTTTGTTTGGATGTCTATCTTGCAGGCTGCTGGAACTTTTACTTCGTCGAGTCTGTTTCATTCTGTGCCTTCTTTGTGCACGACCAGGCGTTCGCTGGCGGTACTTAATTCCGTGTTGAGACGTGGCGGGAACTTCTTCCGCTGATTGTTTGTATTCTTCCACGGGTTTGCTTGTTTCACTTTGTGTCATAACTTTGAAGATTTTCATGAAGTTCACTAATTTCGTTTGGTCTACTTTCGAAAAGAATTCTTCAAAGCTTGTATCACTTGATTCGCTAGTGGAATCAATATGGATTAATTTATCTGATGAAACTACTCGCACTTTCTTTGGATTCTTTTTACTGTCCGTAACCTTTACTGTGATTCTATGTTTTTGTTCCAGTGGATCACTTTTTCTCAATACAAATCGATTGTTTTCATCTGTCCATTTCTTCATTTCTTGTATTATTCTTGTTTTACATGGTAACGCACGCTCACCCTCTTTAGTAACTTCGTAGATGGAAAATAAATGACGATAGTCTTTCTGAATTCCGGTCTTTTTCAGCACCATTTTGATGACGTCACTACATGTTGTGTACTTTGTGGCTCCTTTGACAAATCTGGTTGATCCGTCGATTCGTATCGGGATTCCCAAGTCTTTAAGACTCTTTGCGTCGGTCATCTGAAAACAGAAAATGAAACATTTTAGAATTACTTTTTTAAGATGATAACCATGACTGCTATCGTGACGATACATGAAAAAATTAAAATTCATGTGTGTGACAAAAAAGGGAAAACTTGTAGGAATCAAGAAAATTTATTGGTCGCATTTTCTGTTTTCTGACAGTGTATTTCAATACCTTCTTTCTTGCACATTATTGAAGAAGATTGGGCTTTTTTTTTTTTTTTTTTTTTTTTTTTTCTTCTTTTTTTTATGGAAAGCGGTGCAAAAAAACTTTTATTTTCATAAAAGTTGAGCCTTTTTCATCATTCCATTGTGTAATATCAATGTACATTTATGATAAGATGATAAATTGATATCAATAACATAGGCTAGTCGCAATAAAAAATATATTACGTAGATATAGACAAAGAGTCTGTAGCAATTTATAATATGGTCAGTACATGTACACATTGATAAGTGTACAACTGAAAGGATTTGGGATGTCTAAGTTGTCAGCAATAGATATAACTGATTGCACAAAATGTGTTTATAAGAATATAGAAAATAAATAGACGAAGGGTTGAAACTGATATGTATCGACGTTTTCTTATTTTCCCTCTTCGTTTTCAAAAGTTTCTATGTTCAAATTCGGAATATAGTGTCGCAATGAAATTGATATTACGTGCAAACAGACAACGAGTCTGACCTGGTAGTCTCTGTCAATCAGTACTGTCAGTACCTTGATTTAGGGGGCGTGTTTGTTTACGGCAAGCTACGTTGACAGGAATAATGATTTTGGACCCGCGATTTTGACGTATCGCCTGTCACATTGAAAACGTCTAGAAAATTAATGAAGTACTGTCGTTCATTGAATATGACGCTGCAATGGGGTGGCGATAAGATCTTTGCATTGTTCTTGTTTGATCGAACTTTATATACCAAAATGCCAATACCAAAAAATCCGGGAAACGTTTGAGTTGGAAAAGGGGTCTTATCAGAAAAGTGTTTAACACAGTCCCGCACAATGGCTCTTCTTGACTCCCAACAGATAACGAATTTGGAAAACACTGTGGAAAATAAAAAAAATGCTTTTGATAAGCAAATTCTTCATTCCCCCACAATGTTTTCTACCTAAAAGGATTAAAAAGAATAAATTCCATTTGTTTTAAATTGATGACCGCCCTATCTTTGATTTTGGAGTAGTCCGAACTTCTGCTGTCTGTTTATGGATTCAAGATTAGCCTGTGTCAAAGTCCAGTCTAATACGAATCTATACTACTAACTTAAGGGGGAATACTCCAGTTTCCTAAATTTTTTCCCAATGATAGAATTTAATCATATTTTGTATGTTGAAATTACATGTTATTACCAATTGAAAAATAAAATGAAAATGGATGGTCAGCGATCTTGTTTGAATTTTATAGGCATTCGTATCACATACCCCTACATCGAAAATGCATAATTTCTTGCACCTGTCCAAGGTCACTAAAATGCTAATAAAATGATGTATATTCATCGTTTAGTCACGGGTGGTAAACAGAGAAACTAGCTCCAAAAAGAGGTAGTTGCATAGAGCGAAAATTTGTAGGTCACGAACACATTTTCTAAAATTATTTCTTTTAAAGCGAGTTTTTGAGAAATCCGGCGATGCTGTAATATGAAGAAATGGTCGAAGGTTGTTGTGCACGAGAGTATACGGTATTAGTAGCAGGGTTTTAATACAATCGTTGAAAAACATTTCAAAATCGAAAGTAAAGAAGTTTTTATTTTCGATCTTGAAATGTTTTTCAACGGTTGTATTCAAACTCTGCTCACTAACACCGTATATTCTCGTGCACAACAAACTTCGACCATTTCTTCATATTACAACATCGCCGGATTTTTCAAAAACTCGTTGTAAAAGAAATAATTGTAGAAAACATGTGTTCGTGACCTACCTTTGTTTACAGATTTTCGCTCTATGCAACTACCTCGGTAGAGGCCGGATGTCACGAGGAAACGAAATACCGTTGACTCTTTTTGGAGCTAGTTTCTCTGTTTACCACCCGTGTTAGTCCCGAAAATGGATTTTAAGTAACGTCTTACATTTAATAAGAACAGATCACCCAAAATATGTGCTATTATAAACGCGTAAATGTATAAAACAGCATGCTCACGTGTTCGGTAAGATCAACGAAGCTGGAGTGTTTTATGTCAAAATTTGCAATTTTTTGGAGATATTTCAGGTTCTACATAATAGAATTTGATAAAACTCCCTCATTGTATTAAGCAACATGTCCTGGTAATAATTCTAAAAGAAAATGTATAGGTCAGCGCACTTATTAGTTAATTACAGCAATTCTAATCAGCTACACATGAGTAAAATGACACAAAACAGTGGTAACTGCATACACACTTACGACTGTTTTGCTCTAAATAATCGATTTACATCTTGAGGAAATCAGTTTCGCATAATAAATACACTTTTATCGTCGAATGGTAAATTATAATGATGTGTTATATTATTGAAAATATGGTAGCGAAACATATTGGTAAGAAACATTTAATTTACTACAGTAATGACCGAGTGTTCCGAAAAACTGGAGCATTCCCCCTTAAATGCTACTTGCTGCATTTACTTACAGTGAATAAGCTTTTATAGAACAGTTGTTCTTGATTAGAGTACATGCGTATGCACAGGCTGATCTTGATCCATGTTGGTCTCACGCGCCACGAGGACGTTTTCTTTTCCAGAAACCAGCTCAAATATGTGACCCATTACGCCAGAAGCGACCTTATCAGAAGTCCAAAAGCCCAAGTTTTCACGAGCTGATCATGCTCAGACGTAGTCAAATAGAAAACGTATTTGAAAAAAAGAACACTTGCTAAGATAGGTTAGACATTCTTGTTTTAGAAAATTATATTAGAGTGAAAAGTATCGGCAGACCGCGCAGCCAGACTAGGGTCGATATCTTTCACACTTCCTATAAGGTTCCTTTTAGCGTGACGGGTCACATATGTATACAATAATGTCAATTTTTACTTCATCAGACCTTGTTTTCTAAAGATATTTTTATTTCAAGGATCTAAGACTCTAAATGCAAAACGGTGTCTTTTTGAAGACCTAACGCTATGAAAACTATTGAGGCAAGAAAAGAAGAAATCCAAATTCAGTAACCCTAGTATCAACGTTCCCAATTGAAACGGATTCATAAAAAAATGATGGAAAAGAAGAAATTCTGATGTCAGTAACCAGCATTTTCTCAGCATTTTCTAATGACAATTTTATGCTAGATGATCCGAAGTTGCAGCTATTTCTAAACGCTTATTTAGTCGTCGGCGTTTACTTTGAATTAGGACCAGTCTAATATTTGGTCGTTATGGGAAAGCTTAAAATAACTTGTTTGTGATATTCCGCCTGGCGTACAGATAGTCTGATGTAATTTATTTGAAATAATATGAGCAGGATGTCAGCCTCCGAATAATACAGCCTAATCTCCTTCGTGACCGGTAGTAGCTATATATGGAGAGCATCAATGATTCTGGTCAGATTGCACTAAGGCAAAGCCTGATGATGAAACACTGCTGTCTCAAATGACATAAGATAACTTTTTCCAGATCACAATTATTAGGGCCTACACATAATAAGGTAGTCCGTCCCTCGTAAGTTTCATGCGAAATCGGAATCTTTTGTACATCGTCTTTATCATTCGTTGCGTATCCGAACCTATTCGGGCGACGTCGTAAACATTCGGCGGTGGAAATTACCACCGCCGAATATTTACAACGTCGCTCGATTAATTCCGACGTCGCGTGAATCTCATTAGGGGTATCAAGCTAACTGTGTGATGAGTCATACTGCTTGGTCCGGGATCTGGACAGAGTTCCGTGAAGCGGTTGAATGATATCACCATGGTGCCAGTTCAGCCTGTACTTGAAAGCAGTCTAATGAGGATCACCTTTTTAGTTCGAAGTTGCTATAGGTCATAAAGAAGCTATTTGATTAACAATGTGGATCTTGATCAGACTTCGTGTATACGTACACGCGTACATACGTCGGTCTCTAATGTCATGAATTAATGCGCATTTTACAGATCTAGGATCATTTGATTTTAGCAAGATATATAATAAGTCAACTCACCCTATTTCAAATACGTTGCTTTAGCAGGACGTACAATTCCAAAAAGTCCTAAAATCCTAATATTTTATTTCAACGCGATGACTAGATTTAGATGCACATGGGACGGACGCTGAGTATTACCTAACCAACAATCACAAATTTATTTTCTTTTAAACAGAAAAACTTCTTGACAAAAAACGATAAAAATGGGCAGTGCTTTATGGACAAAATGTCACGTGATATTTTATGAATGCCTCGATTTGAGTTTTACGACGTTTTGACAAATTGATAGCTGGAAGGACGTCCAAGAGTGCTTCGTTTCGAGACAAAAATATCGTAACTACAGCTTTTTAAGCTGTAGTTACGATATTTTAGTCTTGAAACGACAATTGTCTTCATAATTGATACTGTCAATTGAACATCAAACGACGGCCATTGATAATATCAGACGAGATCTCGTTAGATCGCCCGAGATCGGACGCCATGTTGTAACAATGCATTGTGGGATTACACGGTAAAAATCGTCTTGTAATTAACTTTGTAAAAATCTTTATCTTTCAATTGTTGAAATTGTTAGGAATCAATTTACGATGTGATCCCATTGTTGAGAAAACAAAATTAACAGAATTGTCTCCATTTTTACAACTAAAATGAAAATGTTTTGACACGATAAGTTCTATCTAAGCGAAGAAATCAATTTAGTACCAAGACATATCTTTTTACAGCTGGAAAATATGCTAATGTGCCGTAATTTTATCCATACGAAACCAGAAAAACCTAAACGCACATCGTTTTGTATCTTTTATGAACTTTTTGGACAAAACAGAAAAGACATAAAAATGGGGGGTCTGGAAAACGGGACCTTACGGCATATGAGATCTACAGGGATCAAGATCAGACTGTGCATTTACGCAGTCTGATCAAGATATATTTTTTTTTCATTATTCTCTATTAATTTCATATTGATACGTTTACCAAAAGATATTACCGGTGACTGACGAATGTATATATAAAAGGCGGATTCTATTTATTTATTTTTCATATGTTATTATCAATTTTTATTTATTGTTTTTTATTGAATTATTTCTTTTTCATACCATGTATTTCTTAGTCGTTTCACAATCGAAATCAACAAATCAAGGTGGAAGCTTGGAAGCTCAAGTACATGTATTATAATTATGTTATAGCATGAATAGCATTGTAAGAAAATTGTACTGTTTGATTACGGACATCAGAGGCCTTGAGTATGATTTGCAAAACCTAATGTATACAAACGTTTGGAAAGGCTCATACCAAGGCATGTCGCGTTTATTAGTGGCTTAGCAATAATGTAATGTCACAAAGAATATTATTGTCAAAACAGGTGTCTTAAAAAGACATCATGAGTCACAACATTTTATGAAAAAAGTGACCATTTCATCATATTAATTTTCAACTTAGAATCAAAAGACACATTCGTCAAAAAGATTTCCGAAAGATATGACCAAGCGATTGTCCCTATCGCTGTTAGATCTATCAGATTAAATCGCGATTTTTTGAGAGATTACATGACTTTTCGGTCTTAAATCTGACATTAAATCAAGTGTTTTAACAAGATTATGAATCATAAAACATCACCTGTAGGCAAACACTTTGATTTCGGAAACAATCATCCAAATATTTATTTTACTTTTGAATAGTTGAAACAAAAATATCGGTTTCTGAAAAAAGTATACGCACATTGTTTATGCATGGAACTTTGTTCTAAAATCTTAATATTTGATAATATTAGTAAAATATTTTACAAATAGAGCGATTTTTACCGATTTGGAGAAAAAAATCGCATTATATATAAGCAGAAAGTCTAAAACTTGTAAACTGTACTTTGAAGAGGGTTTTCGTTGTGAAGAGAGGTTAATTTCGGGATTGGGTTCATCTAATATCAGGTAAATTTTGCATGAAATTCAAAGACTCTTTAAAACTTTCCAAAACGGCACCATTTTACAGTTGCGAGATTTATGTCACATTGTTGCCGATTGCTTTTATTTGCTGCTCATATTTATAATTGTTCGACAAAAACCTTAAGTCAGTCAATAAGTTCTATCGTCTGTCGGAGCGATCGGGATAACTCGATTTCAGAATAAATATTTAAGGTAGAAGACCCATGATTAGCACCAAAGAGCCAGCGGCGAAAATTGAAAAATGCCAGTAATTCCTAAACTGTGTTGAATTTCCATTCCATAAACATAAGAATTTTGTACGGTTTAGAATTTTGAATTAATGCATACTTATGAAAAAATGACAAAAATATTCAAAATTACCTTACTTGCTTATGAGTATAGATTAAAATGATATTTGTAAATTATTTTCTTCTTGAAGCATAATCTTGAAATCCGGCATGGTGAATCAACTTATGTGAAGTGTGTTTACATGTGTGTGTAATTTGGTGCATTTCGTATGGCTAAAAAGTGGTGTTTTTCATTATGCGTCTTCTATCTTAATTTCGAGCTTTTCTGTATTTTTTTGTCTACATCTGTTTCCTTTCTATTCTCCTCTTTACATATTACCTCTTCTTTTTCTTTTCTTTCTATCCTGTATAACTAACATACAAAATGGGAAAGAAGAAGAAAACCAACCAATATATCTGTCAACCTATTTTGTGTCACTGGTCTAGTGAAATCCCTAAAAGGGACAGGCTAGTTAAATTATTTTCGACTTACTGGATTTTGACACTTAAATTCAATAATATATCTTTCATCGTGCAAGACGATCTGTCATTCTGTCAACCCGGACCCGATATTTACGTGCATTGTCTTACTCGGTTATGGAAAGGGAAATAATCCGGACAAGTGGGTTTCACAGATTACCTCCCTTGTTCTTTTTACTGCCCTATGGGCGTTCGAAAGCATTTCGGGAAAAGAAGACAATGCTGAAAACATGAATTGTAAATCCCACCATTAAGTCGTTTGAGAACGGGTTGATTACGGAATATTGTTACATTTAAAGTCATTAGCGTTACATACGACGATTTCTTTTGTGAATTCTGTACTCATTATTGTACCTTTTCATTCACCACCAACTTTTCAACCAACGATTAGATAATTAATTTTGAAGCAGTCTGCAGACTCCAAATTTTGGAGATAAAAACAACCAGCTTGAAAATCAATGTCGGCAAAGGACAAAATGCTAATTATCTGTAATTCAGCATTTTTTCTTATTTCTCTCAATGCTTTCAAAAAAGAACTTTTCATTTAGTGTCGTCTATACAGGTCTAATTCGTGAAGGGGTTAACACATTACCACACAGTGATGGTTTTTTTATTCCCCACAAGATGAAGGCTTTGGAAAACATTGTGGAAAATGAAGAAATTGCTTGAGACAAGCAATTTCCTCTTTTCCCATAATATCTTTCATCCGAAAAGACCTTAAAAATTCCATTCACTTGAAATTGTCGTCTGCAAGATCTTTCAATTTGGACTGCCCTATAATTTTGTCGTTTAGTAATGGGTTAATTAAATGACATACTATGTGCATTCTTGTTAGCAGACAAATAAAAACATTATTGAACAAACTATTGCGAGAAAAGAAGAAATTAATGGAAATAAAGAGAACATTAAAATGTTATCCTTTTTCTTGTCGTTTTAATTAAAGCATGTTGTTTCGTCGAATTTCCTTCACATTTATCTTTTGTCAGCCTAAAATTTCGTCATTTTGTGAAATTCTAAAATAGATTAAAATTAGAAAACTCGTAATAACGTCGTTAAAACTTATTATCCTACCTTTATTAACTGCATCGTCGACCAAATACTATTCAAAATATTTAAAGAATTTATCCGATTACAGTAAAATAATAATGGAACACCTCTCCTTGTTCATTCAACACTAGACTTTTGTATGTGGGAATTAATTTCCTTTTTCAGTTTATATACATTTTTAGTGTTGGAATACTCACTATCATTTTATTCGGGTTTGTAGACTGCTTTTTAATTACAAGTACATTTCAGTTGCATTTGGCATTGATTTAGGGGAATAAGTTTACAATGGAAAATTGACCGTCTTGGCCAAGACGGTCAATTTTCCATTGTAAACTTATTGATTTAATTTCAAAAATTAGATTGGTGGATTGTTCCAATGATTGGATTGCAATGAAACTTGGTACACAGCTGTCAACGTGGTGTGATGGCTGTCTCGTGGAATAATCATTCTAGTACACCTTTCAACACCTCAAGAAATGACACGAGTACTAATTCTTGGGCATCACGTCACACCTTCACACCTTTTTGCACATTGAACCAATTAAGCAACCAAACAATTAAAGAATTGCTACCCAATGTCAATTAAGCCTAATTAAAAGTGCAAACAATGCCAGGACAGTCTGTGTTGACCAAGCTAATTTTGTACATTTTACTCAAAAACATCAGCTTAGCCAGGCGTTGTCTTTATAGCGAGTAAACCTTGAAGTGTGAGTAAATAGAATTTTAATTTGTATAAATTAGTAAGATTTGTCCGAAATGGTATTACTTTCATGCTATCTATACTTCGATCAACATTACAATTCTCTAAACAGACGCACTACTTTGAAATATTTCTACATCAAATATAACATTATTCAAACATGCCAGTAACAGTTTCTAAACTGAAGGTAAGCATATGACTGTAATTTATTATAAACTTAAAATAAATTTGTAATAAAAAATGATGATTTAATTGGCAAATCAAAATATGTAATTATTATCAAAAATAAGATAAAGATGAAAAATTATATATATATTAGTCTATATACGTAATTTCTTATGTAGTCTTTCTCGATTTTTTCTTTTTGTGGGTAAATTTAATTTACTTTTGTTTTGATACAATAAAATAAATAATATTGTAAATACCATCAATATTGTACCGATGTGAGGGAATTTGGACTGTTCCTATTTGAATGGTGTTGCAGACGACAATTTGAGAAAATATTTCATTTTAAGGTTAGACAAAAATGTAGAAAATGGAGAATTTTTGTTAGGCCCTACTGGTAGATATCAGAAAAATGTATTCAAATATCGATTCCGATAGTAAACGACGATGATTGATTTTGAAAGAAAAAAAAGAAATGAGTTTGGAAAGTTGAAGATTGGTTTGTTTCAACGACCAATTGGCTTCTGAATTGCATGAAAAGGAGAAACTTGAAAAAATATAATTGTTAGCCCGTTCTGTAGCAAAATATTAAAACAGATCTAATATAAAAGCTTTTGCAGACAAATAAAATTACCAATGTTTTTACTTTTATGTGCATTGTCTCATTGGCACAAAAAAAGAAAGCATTATCCTCTTTTGTCTCAAAAATTCACAAGAGTTCCTCTATTATGGCTTCTTTTGGAGAAGGTTAAGGGTTAATACTTAAGAATTTTTAACAAATAACAAACCTAATGCAATACAAAAGGTATTTATCACAGCCTAGTCTGGAGCTAATTATCACTGATTTAGACAATATGTCCATACAAAAGGATCGCTAGTTACTTATCATTATGTATAATACCCAATATTACATATGTTATAAACCGCACAAAACACTGGTTTGGGGTTTAATATTGAGTTATCTGATCAAGGAGCAGGAGTTAATTTAAAAACATTTAAAAAGGTGACATTCCAACAATAATAGTAAGGATATTTGCATAGGACGGATTATAACAAATAGTGGTATTTATTTATTATCATCATTCGAATAAATAGCGCAAAAATACATATTTCTGTCTTGTATTCCCGGTCACAATGATCGAAGATGTTGCAGACGAGCATTTCAAGTAAATGGCATTTCAATTTTCAGTATTTTTGGATAGAAAATATTATGGAACTCATTATTAATGATACTTTGCTCTCTAGCTTTCTAATTGGACCATACTATGATGATTAATAATTATTTTTCTCTACTTTCAGTTCAAATCCAGAATGGCTGATCCTAAGCGTGTAGGTCGCGTGTTCTGTGTGACTGGTTATCATCAAGACGACACATCCGCCATCTCCCAGACCAAACATACCGTGAACCATTCTGACACAGAATCCAACTCATCCGGATATGTTTCATCATCATCCTTCGACTCGAGCGGCGAAGACAAACGAATCGTCCCGAATGAACACAAAGTCTTCCAAATGTGGGAGAGATGGAGTCAGCATCTACCTGTACCAAAAAGTTCTACACCAAAAGAAACAAGTACCAGGAGATTTACCAACTCCAGAGAAAACCTACTGTGTATCAAAAAGAACTTGGGGAAGTCTAAACTAGAAAAACAACAACAACAACCAGAAAAGAAAACAGGCGACGATTCCTTCTGGGACATTGAACTACCAGAAAGACTAACATCATCGTGCAGTGTCAACGATCACAAGACAACATCAACACAGAGACCCAGCTCAGTTCCACTCAGTAAAACACACGATGCCGGGTCCAGTATACCAACACGCCGATCATCGGACAGCAGCGACAGAAAAACATCGTCATCAACATCTCTCAACGACTGGAGACGGCGGCCATTTTGTACCCTCTCCAACTCAGAATCGGACTTAGTGTCGTGTGGAAAAACAAGACAGCTCAGTGGTAACTCAAGTGACGGTTCTGAATACAACAGTTCTCGCAGATATCGTGTTAAAGTGGACTCAGAGAGTGACATTCCAGCTAGAGTCGCTAAACGTCTAACAGAACAAGACGCGGACTATTACAACAAAGGTGTGCCAGTTGACGAGTCTATGACCGAGTTTATTTCTAGTGTTGATTCTAACAATCTAGCTGGTATCTTACAGTTCTACGACCACGTGACCAGTGAAGCAGCCTACAGAAAAACAACACGACCCAGCAGAACCAACGTAGAGAGCGTCTACTTCTAAACACAGACTATTCTATGTGAACCCTTTCTCTCAATATTGATCACGTTCCGTTGCTTTAATGTGACAAAAGCCAAGTTAATATAACTAAAATCTAAAAATAAATCGATGTTTTCAAGAAAAACATATCGATGTTTTTTCAAGGAAAAACCTCGTTACTGCAGCTTGTTTTAAACTGCAGTTACGAGGTTTTTGTTGAAAAGCGACGATATATACCAGAGGAAGCATTTAGGGAAAATTCTGGTAGCCAGTTTTGCATTTTCTTCGGATGCTTACCAACGCATTCTACTAGGATATCGCAGCTTTTTTTCCAAAACCTCGTAACTACAGCTTGAGATAAGCGTTAGTTACGAGGTTTTTGGTGAAAAGCGACGATGCGTCAAAACCAGGTGTTGTTATGGAGAGGGTTCAACAAAGAACTCGTTAATGTGCAATTTCTGTAACATCTGTCCCTTCTACTTTGCTGTGCCTATTCGTTCTTTATTTGTTGATTTTCTTTTTCTATCAATAAATTGTGCTAATTAATTCAATATGTCTTTGTTCATAACTCTGTGGATTAACAACAACAACATAAACAGTATAAAATAAGACACGACTGCTCTTATGTGCATTGTGCAGACTGGTCTTGTTCTATTCTGCCTGTCAAAGCGACCGGAATTTTCCGTGCGCTTTCCGTTCACTGACAAATCATGTCCAAAAAAGGTTACGCATTCAGCATATCGCTGCGTTTCTGCAAAAACCACGTATCTGCAGCTTAAAACAAGCTGCAGATACGAGGTTTTTGCAGAAAAGCGACGATATTTTAAGACGTAATGACGTGGACGCAGAAACGTATGCGATACAATCCAACAGATTGAAGTAACGATTTGAGAATTTCGATTTCTTGGAAAACATTGACGGAAAAGACATGCTAACGAAAAGCATTTTGTCGTTCATTTACACGTTACATTATAAATGGACCGGGTTCTGCCATTATGATATTTTTGGAACAACATTGATTTAGACCTGTCTCACTCTGCAGCATATAAACGCATTCTGATCAAGATCCATGCTGTTCTCTAAATACTTCTCTCTGTCAAAACTGGCGTCTGGTGTGTGGGCCCACGTAAAGCCCAATCCCCTTCATGATGTGGGGACCTACCTCCCACTGACGCCTTTTGATACCCTACAAGGATTTGGAAAATATTGTGGGAAATGAAGAAATTGCTTGTGACAAGCAATTTCTCCATTTCCCACATTTTCTTTAACATAAAAAAGTAAAATTTCATTTAGTTGAAATTGTCGTATACGACATCTTTGAATTTGGACCATTCCAGAACTTTGGTTGACCATTAATGAGTTAAAACATTGTCTGAAACACTGGATTGCGGAGGCTGGAGTACATGTCCATGGCATTACCACTGCACCATTTTTAAAGCATTTTATAAACGGCGAAATGTTTAAGGTAGTATACCCCTAATGAGATTCGTGCGACGTCGGAATTATTCGGGTGGAACTTTACATCCCAGAATGTTTACTACCGCGTCCGAATAAGTTCGGATACGTAACAGCGCCGCTCGAAATAATTCTATGTTTTAGTTATCTCGAAATGGCCACATTATGGGTATTCTACCTTAAGGTGTAATCTATAGAACAGAATGATGTTGATAAAGAAATTATTTTTTGCAAAAATGTAGCCTAGAAATATTGAGGAAAAATCGAAAATGCTGATTATCGACATTTTCTTCTTTTGCCTCAATTTTCACATGCCGTTTTTTACAGGGACGTCAAATCCATGCCTTGTTTTGAAAAAGGGCTTATCTGTCCCAATTTGTCAGTTCTGCTCTCCAATTACCGCATTCCTTTTTCTCGTGTTTCTCGTACATTTTTAATGCTCATGGCCATGCAGCAATCATGTCCTTTTCACATACTGTTTTATGTGCTATAATATTTATATCTTAAGTTCGAGAAGTCTCTGATAGGCATAATAAACTTCTCCCTACTCTTCTAATACCCCCCTCACACATAGCTCGCGACCTTACTGCGACCTGAAAACTAGTAAAATAGCATTTTTCTTTCGAAATTCGTTTGCTTTTCTTTCAAATTTCCAAATTTCTCTCGCAGACGGTCCGGGGCTCCACAGTCGTGTGTTCTGTTTGTTTTTCTGTACGTCCTCGATACGACCCTTCTACGTCCATGGCGTTTCCACTGCGACTGTATTGCGTCCCTACGGCGACCTTACGGCGACCCCACGGCGATCATCGGCGACCTAGCTGCGACTGTGCTACGTCCTTTGCGTTCTTACGGCGACTCTACGGCGACTATTGCGTTTGTCCGGCGACTGTTCTGCGACTGTAAGACGACACTACTACGTCCTTGCTACGTCTATGAAAATAATACTTTTTTCCAGTAAATATCACTTTGAGTCTGACCTTCAACGAGTGAAGGCGTATATTTAATTAGTTTAACCCTATTCCGGACTTTTGGGGACCATTGGACAACAAGGGGTGTTTTTGGTATATCTACGGTGTCATTTAAAAAGCTACAGCATTTATAGTTTAGGTAATCTATACCAGTCCATCGATGGTTCTTGGCACAAAATATTTTCCATGTACACTGAAGAGTTTTCATACTATAGCCAAAAAGAAGCTTGGGGTCCATTGGACCCCAGTTGGGGTCCACTGGACCCCATATAGAATTATATAGGCAATATTGAAGAAATGACGATATTTTTCCATTTTAACTGAACTAGGAATGTACTCTGTTGTACACATTATCAAAATAAGTTGTGTTTGAACTGGTGTTTTACTTACCTTAATGGTGTAGAGATAGTTTCGTAAAGTTAGTACATAAAAAAATAAGCAAAATCTGAGATTGACAGAAGAACGAATACAGAAAATCAACAAACTGGTATATATGAATAATGATTCCTAAAATGTATTATCCTCGGTCCATTAAATGTACATGCGAAATTTCATCTTGATCTTATCTGTAAAGAAACAGTTATTCAACTTCAAAGTAAAAATTTGCTTCTCGTGTCAATTTACCCCACCCACTTTGTTACCCATTATCTCCAAAAATAAGCCCTCTTCAGAATTTTTACACATACAAATAAATGATATTATGTAACCCTGTCAATGCACAGAATTTAAAGAAATCTATTTTTAGCCCTTGTTGCAACCCATCCTTTCAAGACTAAAGGCCTTGTGGTTTGGGAGAAAATAACTTTTTTGTAATTTTGAACAGACGGGTAGGTGAACAGATAGACAGACAGACAGACGAATGACAGTGTACGATCACAGTACATTATCCTCGGCACTTTGTGCTAAGGTAAGCTAATAAATCAATATAATTTAACAATTCACATTGACACATTATTTGCATTTTGCATGCATTTTTGTAATGGGGTCCAGTGGACCCCAATTGACCTTTAACGTAAGTTTAAGTCACTGACCGGAATAGGGTTAAAGTTAAATCATTTATACTGAACAAAAGTGAAAACGCTACACTGCAAGATTTCTTATTTCTGGAAAAGTATCGAACTAATAGCATGAAATATATTTTGACGTTCTTTCCCAGGCTTTCAGCAATCGTTTTGTCGAAATTTCATTGCCTTGTCTCCTTTATTGCCAGAGTTACAGCCCTTGATACGCTTAGAGCCAATTTCATCTAATGCCGCATATGCGCATGCGCAGAAAACTCTTCATATTTTTTCGGAATTGGTCATATCCGGATTGCCAAAAAAACATTTAAAATCTCACTTATCTCTCGTAGCAAGCTCTAAAATCAAGGTCTTATCTGTCAATTTTGCGAATTACCTCCCTTTGATATAAACAAATAGGGAACTTAAATGTTTGATAGTCACAAATTTATCACGGTTTTCGATTGATTTTTTTGCAACATCAAGTAGGCCTTACAGGGGATTTTTGAACCCTTTCCTCGACTAGGATTGTTCCCAGATGTCCATGCAACTGCAACTTCAATTTCCTATGGAGATTACGTTGTAAAATTATCAAGCTTTGGAACATAATGAAATATCTGCTTTTCAAACATCATTTTCTAAACCCTGCAACAATTTTATGCAAACTTCTTTACATTTCCTGACTGGTAACTTGTCGAACTACTATTCCGTGCAGTTCGGCATGGTTTGCGTTCTTCTGCTTGGATTTCTGAAGGTTTAAATTGTGTAAAATTTCCGTTCAAATAGTACATCTGAAAAACGGACCCCTGTCACATTAAAAGGGTCCGTTTTTCATCCCCGTAATTAAGATCCACAAAACGTTTAGTGTATGGAACAACCAAGTCAATGAACAAGTCGAAACACTGTCGTTTGATTTGTTACTTGTTGTATTTAGAAGAAATATGACAAGCATTGTAGGTGTAGCGTTTTCACTTTTTTTCAGTATATTATTCCAAAGATGAGAGGCGGACGAGGCAAACGAGCGGGGCCTCTAAAGTGCTACAAGTTGACCCAGTCGCGAATTCAGATGAATTAAATAATCAATAAAGTTGGCCTATATACCAATTGGCAAAATTTTATACTGATCCAAATTCAAAGATTTTTGCATACGTCATTTTCAGGTGAATGAATTATTACATTTTTTGTATTTTTTGGTAGACAATATAGTGTGAAATGAGCAATTTCTTGTAATTTTATCGGCGACTCTGCGGCGTCCTTAGTGCGAGTGTACAACGTCTATTGCGCTCTTATTACGTCCTTACTACGATGCTGCTGCGACTATGGCGACTCAACTGAGACCCCACGACGACCCAACCAGGACGTAGTAAGAACGCAGAGGTTCTGCGACTGTTTTGTGCATGTTCAAAATAGTCGCCGACGGTCTGCGACCTTGTGCGTCCTTGGGATCCTTGCTACGACCTCGCTGCGTCCCTGCTGCGTCTATGGCGACTGTGCTGCGTCCTGGGTCGTAGCAAGGTCGCAGTAAGGACGCAGTAAGGTCGCGAGGTATGTGTGAGGGGGGTATAAAGCAGCTCTAGGTGATTGATCAAATCATAATAGATCTATTCGATTGTTTCGTAGAGTAATCCTACCTTCTCACAACAAGACCATAACATAACATAACATAACATATTTTTAATCAGTAATTTTAAGGCCACCGGCCCATATTACAACAATCTACAAATTTTAACATCAATAGAGTGACTTGCCATATAAAACAATAAACAATATATATCTGCATCATATTTCAGGTGTAACAATATGTATCTCAATTCTTTTGATTTTAAAAGCTTCAACTAGATATTTTGAAAGCGACTTAATGCTCATTTCATTTGTATCTTACATAATTCTATAAAACAATTCCTTTGTTGGATATGCATCTATCCATTCATTTTTAAAATAAAGTTTTCTCAAGTCTGTATATCTAGGACATAGCAATAAAAAATGGAATTCATCTTCAACGGTATATACGTTTCTTGTCAAACAAAAATTGCAAAATCGGAAGTTGTAATCTACATTTTCATGTCGACCTATTTCAACATTTAGACAATGGCTTGAACACCTAAAATTTGATAAAGTTTTTTTTTGAGGTAGAATGGGAAATCTAACGATAAGTATCTTTCAACATTCAATAATGTTTTATAATGTTTATAGTATATAGTTTTTGGAGAATCGGTAATTTGATGATTTAGATTTTGAAATGAACAATCTTTTAGTCTTTGTTTAAATTGAGACAAGAACTGGGTTTGATCCCCTACTCCATCAGACAGCCATGCAAATCCGAAGCCGTTTTCGTATAATAGTTTTTTGACTTTTGATACCCATGTTATTCTGTTGCTTTCATCCAGCTGTTTTAACATTAAATAACATTGTTTTGGATAACGATTAGGAGACATTTCAGTTAGTTTTAGCCAATATTTGATACAGCGTGTCATGTACGTAACAGAAATTGGATAGCGGCCGCATTCGCTAAGTGCGTAAAAATTTGCTGTTTTTGACTCAACCCACATACTCTTTTGCAAAATTCAATGTGTACCCTTTCAATATCTTTACAATAGTCGTATCCCCATATTTCAGAACCAAAGCACAGAATTGGTGTGACCATTGGTGTCGAATAATTTAAAAAAAACTCACTTGGGGTGAAATAACCAAATCTTTGTTGATATCTATATACACTGAAACATGACTTTCTAGCTTGTGAAGCTTGATTACGTTGTGCAGTTGACCAGCATGATCTTGATGTGAAAAAAATACCTAAATACCTATAATAAGTCACCGTTTCAATTTCTGTGCCTTTGTAAAACCATTTCTCACATTTTCTTTTAGGACCGCCGTTTCTAAAAACAATAATCTTGGTTTTATCTAAATTGAGATTCATGCCTACATTATCACAATATTTGCTTACAATATCTATATGTTTCTGTAACCTATTAACAGTGTCAGACAATGAAGCAACATCGTCCGCAAAAAACAGAGAAAATATTTCTTTTATATCTTTTGTCACAAAAATACCATGTTCGTTCGATTCGTTATTTAAATATTCGATTAAATCATTTATAAATAGATTAAATATGATTGTTGAACTCCCACATCCTTGCCGGGTTCCTCTCAGGCATTCAACATCTTGTAATAAATCATCCCCTATTTTTACTTTACATTTAAGTTTACTATACATAGACTGAAAAATTTGCAAAAACTTTCCACCTATTCCTTTCCGACGTAGTGAATCCCATAGTTTTACGTGGTCTATACAGTCGAACGCTTTTTGGAAATCAATGAACAGACAATAAAACCTACTTTTTCTTTTCGACAGATATTTCTGGACTAGTGATTGCAGAGTAAAGATGTTATCAACAGTACTATAATTTTGTCTAAAACCCGCTTGAGATTCGTGTAAAACATTGTTAGATTCAGCCCACGTTGACAGACGTGTTGAAAGAATATTTATAAATACTTTACAAAGACTATCTACGAGTATTAATGAAATACCCCTGTAATTATCAGGGTCATTTGTGGGACCTTTTTTATGTATTGGAACAGTTAAACTGTAACTCCATGAATTTGGAAATTGACCACTGTTGTAAATGTGAGTGAATAGTTTTGTTAAGAATGGCACTATTAAATGACTTGTACTTTTGTACATTTCAATACATAAACCGTCTGGTCCTGCCGATCGATTAGATTTTATATTTTTAATGCTACATATGATCTCGTCTGCTGTAATATTTTCGTTCAGAAAATCATCATTGTTATCATGTACAATATTTTGAAGAATGTTTTCATTGGAATTTGGTGTTTGACTCTTAAAAAGATTTTCAAAATGATCATTCCATTTTGAATAAGATATAAGCTTTTCTAGTGAAGATCTTTGCTTTTTTAACTTTATTGTAGTCCAGAATTGTTTTGCATTTTTACTAGCATTTAAAAGTTCTTTTCTTTTTCCTCTTTGAAATTGTAGACGACTCTTTTTACATTTTGCTTTGAATTTATTTCGTGCTATTTTGAAAAGTAAGAAATCTTCGTCTGAATTACTTATTTTGAATCTTCTTTGATAATGTTGCTTTATCGTTTTTGAATTTTCACAATCTGCAGTCCACCATTCAGGTTGGTTTATTTGTGTACTAATTTGAGTATCTGATCTCTTAACTATTTTCATATTAAATGATGAATCATAATAAAGTTGTGAAAAACTGTTGATGATGAAATCGACATTACTTGATTCTAAGTTCGTTTTTGTTACAAAATTAACAATTTTTGGTGTAAAGTTATTAATGAAAGGGTCTAATTGGCTACTTGTCCATTTATAACAAATGTATTTTTCTGTATTTACTTCGTTTTCAACGGGTAAACTATCATTTTGGTGGTTACAAGTATTGAATTTAAAATGACATATTACAGGAAAATGATCCGAGTAATCGGCATTATGTACATAAAACCCCGTTTTGATGACTTTGTAAATAGAAGACATCTGGGAAATCAATGATACAAAAGAAGAAATTGCCGATGACCAATGTCTCAATATTTTCTGTGCTAAGTCTACATAATTGTGCAAAAATCCAAATCAATAGGCTACCACTCTTTTCATCCGCATCAGCTTTCAATTTGGAATAGTCCAAATTTGTCGTTTTGGCGCTCTTTAAGACAGGGTTTTGAAAACATTGTAGAAAATTTAAAAAAATGTTTGCGACAAGCAATTTCTTCATTTTCCAAAATGTTTTTCTCCCAAAAGACAAAAACTGTAAAATTTCATTTATCCGACTTTGAAGCCCACAGAACAGACAGATAAATGGTCTTACGGGAGCATGGTATTCCCCCTTTTCGCTTTTAAGTCCTAAAATCACGATCCCATAGACGTGGGTCCGTACGTGCCCCAGATGATTTGAATCGCAGAGCCATTGACTGTCTCTGGACTTTTCGTAGTAGTTAGTAGTCCGCTTCGGTACGCCTTCATTACTCTTTTACGGTACCGCGGTATTATGCTGCTTATCGGTATTTTTATCTTTTTGTCTCAATAATTTTCCGAATCTCGTTTTATTAGTCACGTCAAAAAACATGTCTTTTGGTAAAGGATTAAAACTTTTCAACTGTTACAAAGATCATATGAGATGCATATTTGGTCAAGAAACAAAAGAAAAAACGGAGGAAGCCATAAGAGAACTGCAGATCGCTTGGAGAGAGGATTTCAAGAAGTATTTTGATGAAAGAATATCACCGAATCTGAACAAGTTGTGTAAATGGGCCATTGAAAAACTAACATTTTTCGATCCGTACAGTGGACTTACACAGAATCAGAGTGAGAGCATGAACAAACTTGTCAAAAGTTTAAATAAATGGAAGGAAGCTCCTGTGGACGTTGTTATCCTCTCGTTCCTTCGTCTGCATCAGTACTACATTAAAGAGATTTCAAGAGGGAGAGCTGGACTTGGTAATTATACCCTTCTTAGTCAGTATATATCAGCTAAAATAGGCTTGTCTGAAATCATTCAATTTGCTGTTTGTAAACCAGAAGATATTGTCAACTCTATCAGGTCAAACCAATTTGTCCCTGATTCAAATCAAACAGAGGCTGATATAAACGATGTTGAAAAACCGGTGGTTAACATACACATGTCACGAGCAGATGAACTTATTCAAAATGAAAGAATAGTTTTTTCTCCAAAGTTGGGCACGTTTACAATTAAAGGAATGGATGATGTACCAAGGGTAGTAACACTTTTCCCCGAAAATTGTTCATGTACTGTGAAAATGTGTTACCATTTGATGGCTGTCAAAAAGTCCCTTGGAATGGAGATCAAAGAAAAAGGCCCCCCTAATTTGTCACTCCTACAAGCAAAAGACAAAAAGACTAAGGCAGGAAGAAAACGCCCTCGTCCAGACGATTTTGATTATTTACTTGAAAAAGATGTCACGGAAAAAGACGAAAACGTCACGGAAAATCCACCCGTGACGGATCGTAACATAGACGTCACGGGAAAAGTAGGTGAGAGTGTCGTCACGGAAATGTCATCCGTGACAGACAATATTGGAAAACCCATGACGGATGAAATCACCATTATCATAGAAGAAGCACCCATTGATGATAATGATAGATCCGTTGATGGACCAGTTTGGGTTTCCACTGGACAAGTCAGTCTTCTAGATTCCGACAGGAGTATTTTGTACAGTCCAAAAGAATGGCTCAATGACAGAATAATTGACGGTGCTCAGGAGTTACTCGGTCGCCAGTTCCCACATATATACGGGTTAGATACTTGCCTTAATGCCTCTAGTTTGACATTCGTCAAACCAAGAGGTAACTTCATCCAGGTTGTAAACAGGGACCCAAATGGGAAGGGAACCCACTGGCTGACACTGTCAACTTTGCGACTCAAGTCAAAGTCAGAGATAAAGATATACGACTCGGCCTTTACTTCTATGAGTTTCCCCATTCAACAGGTCGTATGCCAACTTATGAGGGGCGGAAATCCGAAGAAAAATGACAAAATTGAACTAAAATTCATGGACTGTATATTTCAAAATAACAGTGACGATTGTGGGCTTTATGCCATCGCCAATGCGGTTGCTGATGCATATGGCATCGACCCAACATCCCAAGAATATAACAATGAACTAATGAGAGGACATTTAATTCATTGTTTAGAAAACGGCAAAATGTCTCCATTTCCGGCACAATCACGATCTAGTCAAAACCCGAATGGTATTCGATACTCGGCTTTTCTAAAAGTACACTGTTCGTGCCAGATGCCGGACGCTGGAAACTATGTAAATTGCGACAAATGTAAAATTTGGTATCATCCAGAATGTGAAGGACTATCCCCCGAAGAAATCCCAGACAATGATACACCATATTTTTGTAAGAAATGTCTAAGTGTTAAAAGGAAACGTAGATGAATAAATATTTATTGAATTCAAATTTTGAATTGTTGTTTATTTGTCTCAATCATACTTTTGTGATATAGATAAAATCCGTGATGGAACTAAATCCCGTGATGACTTTGTCACGGGAATATTTCCGTCACGGATATTAGGGTTTGGTCATCCATTTGGTCATCCATCCTGAAAAGAGCGTAGCAGTTCAAAAAAATAAGCCGACACAAAATACAAAAGAGTGGAAACTTGGAGAAAAATGCATCTCAATCGAAGATAAGACAACACATCTAGGAATAATTAGATCAAAATCAAGAGAAAATGAACAGAATATTACCAACAGAATAAACACAGCAAGAAGAACCCTGTACTCTCTAATGAATGTGGGATGTTATGGCATGAATGGATTAAACCCATCTATATCAACCAAAATTTATCAAGTCTATGTGATCCCAAGAATGATAACCTACCTAGAAGTAATGCACCTAACCAAATCAAACCTTAATGAACTGGAAACTTTTCACAGGAAAACACTGCGTAGATTCCAATCTCTACCTCAATGTGCCAGTAATGCAGCAGTCTATCTTCTACTTGGAGTATTACCTATAGAAGCTGAAATTGATAGAAGAACCCTAAGTTTATTCCACTCATTAATTTTGGGCAAAAATGAATGCATACAAAATATCTTCAATAGACAGTCTGATCCAGATCTACAGAATCCAAAAAGCTTCTATACTAGAGCCATAAGTATACTGGAAAAGTACAATCTACCTAGCATTCATGAATCGAACGAACCCACGCCTACCAAACTAGAGTGGAAAAGAATAGTAAAACGAGCAGTATTCCAAGAATGGACAAAACAGCTTAAAACAGAAATTGCAGGTAAAAGTACCATGTCTCTCTGCAATACAGACATACTGGAAATAGGCAGGATACACCCAACATGGGAAACGATAGAAAACTGTGCCACAGATATAAAGAGAGGGATTATTAAAGCAAGAATGCTTACAGGAACATACCTTCTATATGGAAGAAAAAATCCAGATGACGATGAACCTAATTGCCAAATGTGTCACCTAGAGAAGGAAAACGTTACTCACTTACTCACCAGATGCCCGTTCCTAAGTGAAATAAGATCAAAAAGGGTTACTGAAATAAAATCAGTCCTCACAAATAACTTGGGACAGTCCTTCTGGTGTGAAAACATAAAAAGTAGGGAAGATCTTGTAAAACTGCTACTAGATAGCTCATTCTATATAATTAACCAAAATCATAAAAAGAATCATATTTTACTTAAACAAGTAGAACACCTCTCAAGAAAACTCTGCTATGAAATACATGTAAGAAGAACAGACTACATAAATAGAATTGATAAGGAAAATAACAGGTTGACATAATATCAAATTTTATATTAGGAATAGTGGGAAAATAGGGGTAGAGAAATGGAGGAGGGAGGGATACATATGTAGGCAAATATATACAGGTGTGTCCTTATTTCTTCTGTCTCTAACTTCTTGGCTGAAAAGCACAAGATAGGCTGCTCTAACTGTCATTAGAGCCTGTAGACGCATAATGTAAATATATATTGATTAATGCTGTAAATGCACTGTATAGTTGATTACGATATGTACCGTATATAACCATACCATTTGACGACAAATTTTAAGGGTAACTAGGTTTTTATGATCTTTGGCCTTTGCTCGTAATGTTTAGGTGGCTGATGGGAAAGGCTGTGCTAATTACGACCATCCCTGTATGCTTCCGAATATGTAAGCAAATGGGCAGCAAAAAATGAAGATAGGAGGAAAGGCTGTTATAATCCACGACCATCCTCTAAAATTCATATGATGACATTTTAAACGCAATGATAGGCTCTTATAATTCATGACCATTGCTTGTAATGGTGTGGGGGCCAATAGGAAAGGCTGTGCTAATTACGACCATCCTTGAGTGCCTCCATACAGTTATAGGCAGATGGGCAATAATGAATAAAGACAGGAGGAAAGGCTGTTATAATCCACGACCATCCTCTTTGTGTTGTTTTTCTGATCTAATAATACTTTACAATTGTTTAGCACCAACTCCATACAATGTTTCATTCTTTTAAAACAACAACAACAACAAAACAACAACAACAGACAACAAAAAAAAATGTACATTGACGAAAATTGTTTTAACTGTCAGATTCTAGAATCTTAAACATGAATTAATTACAAATATTTTAATATAAGAAATGTAAATGTTGCAAAACCATATTAGTATGATTCTACCAATATATCTATTGTTTACTCTTATCTTTTATTATTGTAAATAGAATATGCTTAGTATGTTGTATGTAGTTCTCTTTTAAAACAGGTTGCAACAAAATATCTGGAGATACAAACGTATCGGAAGATAGTGCCTCGAACTGAACGGGGGAAAATACACAGGAACGAACGAACGAACGGTGGCGTCTTAGACCGTCCCGGAAATTCTTGTGTCACGGGTTTTAGGTGATCCCCAATATTAAATAGTGTTTCAACCACAATGCACTTAAAATTCCCTTTCTGTCACAAAATCCATTTGGTTAATAACATCAGCCTCGTTCTGGACCACGGAAGTAATGGAGTCGAAAACATCAAAATAAAATAATTTTCTACCTTTTATTGATGAAATAAACGATCAGAATGTCACGTGCAATGATTCCAAGCCAGCAAAAGCTGGCAGAGAAGCTGACCATCCTAAATGATCGAGGACAGGGTATGCTGACGCGTATTTACAACATAAAAAAGGTGATAAAGCGAGCGTTTTTGCAGATCTATTCAAGCGGACCCCTATTCAAGTTTCGACTTTCTCTGAACTAAGACTAAGAGGCAGCCGACAAATTGTACAGTGTATGGTTGATCCAGAGATGTTCTGGCTAGTAAGAGTTAAGGCTTTCAGTGGCAGATCCAGGGGGTTGAACCTTCTGCAGCCTGATTATTTCATTTTCATTCGGAAATTCAGTTTAAATTGTGTAAAATGACCTCGTTTTCATGTGGAAATTCAGTTTAGATTGTGTAAAAAGACCCCCCTCCCCACCTCAACACAGCCGAAAGGACTCCTTCACAGAAATCCTGCTTCAGGTAGCGATATCAAAGGAAAATTAATTTTTTATAATCAATAAGATTAACTGGCTTGGTTGCTATCTGTGCGGTCTATGAAGACTTTCACTGTTTATTTTATCAAAATTAATTGAGAAATAAGGAAGTTATTGAAGTTTGAAGTTTGCCTATTACCTCCCCTATTCTGTCACTTGATTTCATGTTTCAAGTTGATGCGCACAAATGCGCTAATAGATACTCAAATGCACTCATATCAGGGATAATTTTGGGCCGCGAAATCGCGAGATTCTCGCATATAAATGCCTTATATCGCATAGATCTTTCTCAATTGGAACAAAATCTCGCATACCAATTTGAAATCGATGAGTACCGAAAAAACGGACGAAAAATCAGCTGTCAAAAAAGCGGAAATCAGCAAAGTAAACTCGATTGGTTCTCTGCATTCTTTAAAGTAAAACAAGCTCCAAAATTGAATGCAGGGTACCGGATATTCGTAACAATTGGTCTACTCGGTATTTTTCCTTATCATTTCTGAGCCGAGAAGTTGCGTAGATGAACAAAAAAATAATAGAAAGAACTGGCGTCTGCTTTTATGGAAAATGGAGCCAAGAGAATGAAAATTAGATGAACAAATCATTTATTTAGGTAGTATTCACCAATTTTCAATTAAAAGACGATGCACACCGGCATGTCAATAGTGTTTAGAGCCTAATATAATGTCCGTCAACGATGGCAGCGCTTTTCAGAGGGACAATACAGTACACAAAAATGAAATGTTTTTACATTTCTTTCGAGAATTACGATAAAAAGAACTTGCAATTAACCAAAGATTTTTCTCCGTGTCTTGTTTACAAATCTATTACCATAATATTGCATCATCTTTTACCAGTTGAAAACCAGTCTCAACATTGAAAGATGACCCTTCTATTATGATTATTTTTCTGACAGAAATCGTTTTGGGAGAGGAGAAATTACTTTGGCTCCATTTGTCACCTAATCTTTATATTTTCACTATGACAGAGGAAATTTGTTTACACAGAAAAAACATTTCAATCACAGTAACCATTTATTGTGGTAACTGATTTTAGAGAGCTCTCTATTCAATTGTTTAAAAAGCTTGATTTTTGATAGTAATACTCGTGTGTCATATAGGATATATTTTTATAGTTAGATTCCTGAAAATAACCTAAGAAAAAATCTCATAAAAATTTAAAATCTCTCATAGTTTTTCAGCAATTGGAATATTTTCTCTCATACATTTTTCCAGCCAGAATAATCCCTGTCATATCCACAGTAAAGCAGGCTATTGGAACTCTTAATTCCACTTGTCAAAACAGGATAGAAGTTAAAAATGAAAGGTAGATTCAACATTTTGTCATGAAAGTGAACAAGGGTGGTTGCCTCCCCTGATTCCATCCTTTGATATCGCTACTTCAGGCGTTGGCTTTCCCATTATTCCTGGGACTTCCACCCTTGATCCCTGGAAATCTTGTTGAATGCTAGCAGCAGCTATCCTCTTTTGTAACAATTTAATAATCCTTTTTAGCTCCACTGGCCTTCAGGCCAGCGGGCTATTGTCATGGCGCTGTGTCCGTCGTGCGTGCGTGCGTGCGTCCGTCCGTCTGGTCGTCAACTTTTTCTTTAAAAATCTTCTCCTCAGAAACTACTGGATGGATTTCAATCAAACTTCACAGGAATGATCCTTAGGTGGTCCTCTATCAGATTCCTTCACTTGATTCTGATTGAACCAGAAAGTCCTGGGTTATCTGCCCTTGAATTAAAAAATGGCTGTTTTGACTTTGTTTTCAATCTAACCACTACAAATATTGATAAATGAAGCCAAAACTTGGTCAGAATGTTGGTGCTGATAAGATCTTGTCTGAGTGCTATTTTCAGCTTGATCTGAATATTACTTCTTGAGTTATGTGCCCTTGAAATTTGCAAAATTACCATTTTTGACCTTATTTTTAACAACCATTAATATGCACCAATCAACACGAAACTTTCACATTATCTTACTGGCCATAAGATCTTGCATGGGTGTAATTTTCAGCTTCATAGGAATCTTAAATCATGATTTATCTGCCCTTGAATTTGACCAAATTGCTCTTTTCGACTTTGATTTTACACTCTTTACATCCACAAATATTGAACAATCAGGTCAAAACTTAAACAAAATGTAGGTTAAGTTAAGATCTTGCTTTAGTGTGATTCTTAGCTAGATAGGAATATAAAATCCTCAGTTATATGCCTTTCAATTTGACAAAATTGCTAATTGTGACTTTGTTTTCACTCTAACAGCCAAACCAACTCTAATAAAGATAAAGCTTGGTAACCAATAGATCTTATATGAATGTATTTTCAGCTTTCTAGTTGCTTTGTAATTTGCTTTAAGAGTAACAAGTATTGACAAATCTAGTCAAAACTAGGACTTGATATTCCAAGAAATTCAGGTTTGATTAGTCATTTGCATTAATTTTGGAATAGGGTATTTCCCCGAATCTATTTTTAGCTCAAAATCTATTTTTAGAAATATGAAATATTTTGGAGTAATTCAGTGCTCTCAATAAGCGGACGTCGACGTATATTACGTCCGATTTTCGCGAAAAAACGTCCGGAATTTTGAAGTTGGACGTCTCGCAGACGTCTGAAAAATTTTGCTGACTTCCAAGAATTTAAACCCGGACGTCTGTAAAAAAAATTGTAAAGGGTAAAAATCGATAATCACCCAGTTAAAGCACCTGATAAGCGTGTCGAGAAAATTGCCGCGAGGCGTTTATGGTCCCGAGAAGTGACAAATACACAAGGCATATACCGGTGTAATCAGTCGAGTGTGTATCCAATTATGTTATGATTAGGGTAATCGTTTAATTGCTTTTACAGTTTATGAATTCGGTAAGTAATCAACAGTCTTTGGTGCATCACATTGACTGATAATTTTAATTAATTAGGCATGCAATCAAAGATCGAGAAATGTTGTTATTTTCCAAACAATTGTGATTAACATAGTCCTATTTATAAGCCCTGGCATATTCTTTTTATCTTCGTCGTGATGCCAGTATGATTAAAGGAGACGAAATAAACGAGTAACAGGGCTCTCCACACTCTCTGAAAATGGGGAGAAGTGACTTCTCCTCTGACTGAAAATAGGGAGAAGTTTTCCAAGATGGGGAGAAGTGGAGAGAAGTGATCAGGCATGGGGGGGGGGGGGGTCTACGTTATTATCAGGCATGGGGGGGGGGGGGGTTCTACGTTATTACAGGAGTCTATTTTCATTATGGTTGATTTATTTAGGTTAAAACATGTCTTTTTGTAATGTATTGCCTTGCAAAACTAGATCTGTAAACTATATTTCTTTAATTTTGGAAAGCAAAGATGGAATTTGTTAGATATGCCAAAATTTATGTTATTACATGCTTGATGTTTAGATATCAGTGTGGAAAATGAATCAATTGCTTACCAATCAGTGACAACCAATTTCTTCATTTCCCAGAAAGTTTTCAACCATAAAAGAAAATAAAGGAAAAAATGCTCTGCCTCCCCCCCATACCCCCCCCCCCCCCACACACACCCTTCCCCTAAACCCCACCAATTTGTTCTAGGTTTTGCCATCTGGAAAAGGGTTGTGCAAGTTTAGCAGAAGAAAATGTCATAAAGACAAATTATCCAATTAAAAAAAAGAGTTGCATCATAATCTATTTTGTGGAGTGGATCCGTTTAAATTCAATTACAGTTCAAAAAGCAGTAAAAAGTCAAAGAATTGATCTGAAATACACCAGAGTTGCTACTCATTAGGTAGTAAAAACACAACAGATTTAGTGCTGATTATAGGTAAGGGTCACGAGTCATGACGTCATGTAAAACTCAACCACCCATGAGATCAAAGAAAAGTCTATTTATGGAAAACCAATTTGTGTTGTAAACACGCACTTTTCAGAGGCTTACAATAATTTGTGTAAGGACAAAGGAATTTCCTTTTTTATGCTTACTTGGATCACATTCTAGACAAAGAATCCATATAGTGGGATTTCCTTTCATTAAAATCAGTTTGTGAAAGTATCCTTTACTCAGTATTCGAGTATGTGAATTTCTATTTCTGAGACTGAATTATGGACATACACTTACATGAATGGAAAGTATTGCCGATGAAAGGTTTGTAGAAATCAAAACTATAATTTTACTTCACTTTGTTGATCATTTCCTGTGTTATTAAGCAGAAAACTACTTGATTTTATTTTCGTTTTGTGTTGTTTTCTTTGTCAAAGATCGCGATCCACCGATTCTTGAAGTGCTGATTATTTGTAGCCTACTCGTTTTCCTCATTAGATCTTGATAGTTATATCGGCCCGATGGACGGACAGAAACCTTTTCTTTCTGTAACCTCTAAATTTCATCTGTCCCAGACCGAAAGGCCGACGGACCCACCATGAATCGCTGATTTATGCGAGAACTACTTTCAGAAATTGAATTTTAGATCGGGATATTTTTCTCACGATAAAAAATGAAAACTGAATTTCTCATGAAAAGTATTTTGTTGAAAAGCAGCAATATTAAGACAACCGACCTATTAACCCGGTTATGCTTAATGCGCACGACACCAAGAGTTTTCTCTCGCTTTGTCACTGTCAGTTATGTTTCGTCTTTCTTTTGGACTCCGCCTACGTAATAATAACTGCTTCCGATTGGCTGTAAGCGTTCTTTAATGCCACGCCTGCCGCCTTTGTCTACCCGACTTCGATGTTGTACATAGGTTGCGCATGTGCCTTGAAAAAACTGAATGTGTATTATCTGTCTTGTTTATACACTTATGATAGAGGGTTTTACCACCGACTTTGTGCAATGGCCAGCGAGATAACAAAGGAATATTAAACAGTATTTATAACATGTGATTGTTTACCGGAGTTTCAATAGATGACTCGAGACAATTGCAACTGCCAATTAGCGGTTAATTGTAAACAGTAAGATAGCATTCACTATCATTTTAATAACCCTTGACCAGGCGACATCCCGATATTTTCGGGCGACTCCGATTTCGCTTTTATCGGCGGTTCAGGCGAAGTTTCATGTTTTTGAGCGAAGAAGTCGCTCAAGTCGCCCGCTTTGGTGAGCCCTGAGTAACTGCAATTAATTCATTCTAAACTTTCCAAGCCCCATGATTTATGGTATCAACGCACATTAGAAAGAATCATGCAGCGCATTTTTGCTAGTTTCTTTTCTACGATATCGCTGTCGTAACAGAAACTCCTTCTGTTTCAAAATCACCTAAACAAAAAACCGCACAAATCGCCTGAGAAAACAAAATCCGAAAATCAGTATCACAAATCAGTACAAGAAAGATGGTTTGCCATGAAACTAATGAATCCAAAAACAGACTTCTTTGTACAATTTGCCGTGAAGCTAAATTATCAAACAAATTCGCTAAAGAGGGTGCCAATATTTTGAATTTCATAAACTTTTTATTTCATTTCAACAAAACTAGTTTCCAAAATATTGAAGGAAAGCAATGAATGTGGATATATTTTCTAGCGTTTAAAAATAACTTATTCTCATTCGCCAATGTTTTTCAAAACAAATCGTCGGCTACGTTATATACAAATTCTCATTCATTATGTTAATTTATTCAAATTCTTTGTTTGTTATTAGAACCAAAGTCCATGTCAAAAATCGTATTTAAATCAAATAAAGAAAATTAATGTGCATTATTTACCCTCAA
Source organism: Fragum sueziense (assembly GCA_963680895.1). Classification (NCBI taxonomy): domain Eukaryota; kingdom Metazoa; phylum Mollusca; class Bivalvia; order Cardiida; family Cardiidae; genus Fragum; species Fragum sueziense. Next base: position 16,251,848 of record OY804602.1, on the reverse strand, counting down.
AGTGTTTTATATCCATTGACAAAAAAAGTCACACAGTACTTTTGTCCCGTTTCATCTACAGTGTCAGAAATAAACATGAATTCTAAAACAAAATGGTTGTTCAATTAACTCCAACCATTAACTTACTATCCACGACATTTAAAAACTGTAATATGATTAAATTGATCTATTTTTAGTACATAAATTTGGCTGGGATTTTGTTCTACATTCCAGACAGCCTGTGTGACGTCACGCCACGTCATACAAGCTTTTTAGGTCAGATTCTCGCCAGTTCATAACAAAGAAACTCTTTCCTCAATAAGCTATTCAGTGAATATATGCACCAATCTACGTATATCATCATTTCACAAGGTTATCTTGACCCATTACCAAACAACAAAATTTTAGGATGGTCCAAATTGAAAGATCCTGCAGATAAATGAAATGTTCTAGTTTTGGTTCTTTTTGGATGAAAAATTTCGCAGAAAATGAAGAAACTGCTTGTCACAAGCAATTTCATCATTTTCCAGGATTTTTCCATGGCCATTATTTTGTGGGAAGTCAAAAAGAGTCATTGTGTGGTAATGGGTTAAGGTCATATCTTGCAGATATTATGAAGTAACTATATAAAAGGGTTAAAATTAGACTGCCAAGATGACAAATTAAGACTGGTCAAGCTTGAACTGGATTGCCACAAGGAGAAGAGTTGCAACTTAGGGCAAACAATATAAGTCATTGAAAAAAGAAAGAGATATGTTCGTTTTTAACTATTTCTTCTTTTCCTTCATTATTTCATAAAATTTCGAAATCACGAAAACGCGCTGAAAAATTCCTGATTTTCTAGAAAAATTCCTGAAATTTGGACATGGAAGTCCAAGACTTTTTGAAATTGGTCCTTATTGAGAGCACTGGTAATTAATGGTCTGTTAATTTAGATCTGTTTGGAAGAAGGAAAAGTTTAATTGCTAGTCTCATCCTAAGCTGGAATGTTCTCTCATTTCTTTTTACCCTTTCTCAAATGGCAAACATATAGTTTTACTTTCTTTGCTTCAAGAACCACACATTTTGAACAATCTAGTTGTGTAACTTTCTTTTTGCTCTATGAAACACAAACATTGAAAAATCTAATCAAAACTTGGATTAAATATTTCATGAAATTCAGGCCTGTGGAGCGACTCAAGACCTTCAGGTCTTCTAGTTCCAAATGGCAAACATTTGGAATGGTACAAATTGTAAGATCTTGCAGACAACAATTTATAGTTAACCATAATGAAATCTTACATGATAAATCTTTCTGTGTAGAAAATATTATGGGAAATAAAGAAATTGCTTGGAACAAGCAATTTCTTCATTGTCTATAATGTTTTCGAAAGCCTTTATTTTTTGGGTGTCATTATGTTGGGATAGGTTAATACGAGTTGCCCACTCAATCCCCCTAGGCCCACCTGGTGCTTCCTGTCAGTGCTATCCACTGACTTTGTCATGAAAAAAGATATATTGATAGAAAAACAAGATGCTGTCTTTAGGACTCCAACCCATGGCTCTTAGCTGTGATATCGTAGCCACAAACCTGTCTTGATGATGAGTAAATTGGTTAGTGAAACTCAGATCAAAATTCAAGAAGGTTTTGGTTACTTTATTGCAAGTAATGGCTCCTGGAACTAAGCTAGAAGGGCAACAGACTGAGCCTACCCAAACAGCACTGTTGCTGTTTGCAAAATAGGCATGGTAGCATCAATGAGCATCATTTACATTAATTACAAATGAATAATCAAACAACATGTCTTCAAAGGGTTTCTATAATTATTTTTTTTTTCTGATATTACAAAAGGAATTCTCAGTGTATAGCCACATCATTCCTTTGAAAACTTTTATAAGAATTCTAAATACCTGCAGTGATTTTTTTACAATTTTAAGACTGTGAGTCCTAATGACTCGCTGGATTCCATACCAATGAGTCCAGCTACTAGCTTAGTGAGTCCAATACACTATTTTTGATAGGAAATCTGTAAAAATTGTTGCATCCTGGGACTCGCTAGAATTAAAACTTTGCATCCCAGAGACCAAATTATGAGTAAATCAAATGTAGCTGGATGCGCAGGTAAATAGATCACTGTACCTAGTAAGAATAATTCACATAAATATTTGACACCATCTTCGCAAGCCAAGGGTTACTACCTCCACTTTGTTCCTTACGAACCCTTGGCCGCTCGCCTCTATGGAAATCGAAAGTACCACCGTGCGATTTCATTGGACGCGATAACTTTCCCATTATCCAATCAAAACACACTAAACAAGCCCTCTTTGTCAAAACGAAAACGTCACGGCTGACGTGAAAATCGATATCCGTATTTGATGCATCGCCTAACACGTTTTAGTACGAGGCTTTTGATTGGCCAGAAATAGCAACTGCAAAGGGCCGCGACTCTTTATCGCCGAAAGGTGACATGGTGGTACTTTCGATTTCAATAGAAGCGAGCGGCCAAGGGTTCGTAAGGAACAAAGTGGAGGTAGTAACCCTTGGCTTGCGAAGATGATTTGACACATGATTAGAAATTCAATCATGCTTTTACCAAGGAAATGTCTTTCATAGTATAGAACTATATATTTTTAGCTCGACTTTTTGAAGAAAATGAGAGCTTATACTGTCACCCGGGCGTCGGCATTGGCGTCGGCGTTGCAACAAAGGTTAAAGTTTTTTCAAACATCAATAACTTCCATACTATCTAATTGATTCAACCCAAACTTGGAATACTTATTCGCCATCACACCCTATACCTTACTACTAGGGCCCATGACCCTGGCTCCACTATATTTGGAGTTATGCCCCCTTTATACTAAGCATCTTAGAAAGTCGAGCGCGCTGTCTTCGGACAGCTCTTGTTATACACTTGTGCTTGCTTTGAAAGCTTGCTTCAATATTCACAACCTCTATGCAGTGCTTCTATTTTCTCTTTGACCACATTTTATTGATACTTTATCAAATGAATGAAGAAAAAACACACAAGACATTCATTTATATGCAAGCTATAACTAGGATATGCACACACCAGGGCTAACTATGTAAGAGTTGAAATTCAAAGATGAAAATACATAAATGAAAACAAAATGTAAATTTATTCAAAAATAACAAAAACTAAATTGAAATATTTTCAAAGATATTAAATTTGCTTTACTTTTATAGATTTAGACTTTCATGTTTTGTAATATTTAGAAAATCAATAACAGAACTTTACCGGTATATCAGAATACTGAAACATATATGAACTGACCAGGAATAAAACCTTGTGACTCTTGTTGTTATTGTATGTCAGCTTTCTTCTATTTGTCTCATCACTGTTTTTCTCTTTTTCTTTCTCATTAAATAGATGTGTGTAAGTATAGAGTTGTTGTCAAGTTATTTACATTATTACATATTGTTTCATGGCTCTAGATAACATGGAATAGCAATGAATTTTGTGCTAAAAATAGACTTGGTTTACCGTAATGTTTTGATGAACCATCGGTGTTGTTTTAAAATCTTGTAACTACGGCTTGAATCAAGCCGTAGTTACAAGATTTTATAACAACACCTACCGTGACCAACAAAATAATATTGTTTGTATGAAATAACGCCATGGTCACCTGGATAGAATCGTTCCCTATTTTGAAGTTCAACCCATTACCGGATGGCAATATTATGGACCGTTCCAATTTGGAAGATTTTGCAGACTGCAATTACGAGTTCATGAAATTTTCAAAAAAAATCTGTCCATTTTGGGTTAGAAATTATTGTGGAAAAAGAAGAAATTGCTTGTCACAAGCTATTTCTTCATTTTCCACAAGGCCTTCTCAAGCATTTTAATTGAGAGGCATCAAAAAGAGTCACTATGACGTGTAGGAATGGGTTAACACTTTCCCTATGAAAAATGTAAGCAATTCACAGCATGAAAATCCTTGAGGGAAAAAGGAAAATATGCTGGTTATTAGTACATATTTTCTTCTTTTACTTGAAGGGTTTCTTTACTTGTAGCCTGCAGGATTGTCAAAAGTTAAGACTTGTTCTGAAAAGGAATTGTCGTCAGTATCATCTATCCCTGCATTGTTTTTCTGAGCTTTCTGTATAAAAGATAATGAATACCAGAGGTCAAAAGTAAACTTGAGTCTTTGTCATGTCTGCTGAAAGGATTTGTCACACCAACCCATTCCCACATGATCCGATGATGATCGAGCTCTTTGACGCCCCAAGAAGAAGTTTTTGTCTGCAGTATCTTTGGGTATGGACAAGTCTGAAATTTTGCAGATTTTACTAGGAGAATTCAAAGATAGGGAGAATGACAATTCCATGTTGTCTAGAGCTAGTTCTTTGTGTGATTCCAATATTCAAGCCTTGTTGTGGCTTATTTTTCTTGTTCAGTGCTATCTGAAAGCAAATGGTATTTATGAAGATGTTTGTTATTTATTTTGAAAAATAGAATTAGAAATCCCAAGAAATATGTGTTCCTTAATACTTTGAAATACTGTTTAGCCTTTTCCCAATTAAGCCATGGTTTTGTGATCCATGATAGACCTTAATGGGAACAGCTTTTGAAAACGCAGAGAGATAAGAGGAAATGATGAAAATAATATCCCTCAATATTTTGTTTGCTGTATCATTCAAGAAATTGTCTACCCTGTTGAATCAAATTTTTTATCCTTGACACCTTTAAATATACCACTCTAAAATTCTGCTCTTTAGAAACACCCATGATAAACAGCAATAATTAAACAAGGGCAGGTGCAAGACCGCCTTAATTTGGTTTATGTTCTAACATAGATAAAAATAATTATACCCCCAAAATTCAATTTGGGGGGTATATAGGAGTCAGCTTGTCTGTCTGTCTGTCTGTCTGTCTGTCTGTTGGTCTGTCTGTTGGTCTGTCTGTTGGTTTTTCTTCAAAAATCTTCTCCTCCTCAACCATTGGTCCAATTCTTACCAAATTTGGCAGGAATGTTCCTTGGGTGACCCTTTTCAAAACTTGTTCGTGAATTTTTGATTCGTCAAAAATTGTGGGCGTGGCAGGGCGGGGCTTATCGGACTTAGAGAAATCATGTGAAAAATCTTTAAAAATCAATTATTAGTCCAATTTGAACCAAACTTGGCAGGAATGACCCTTGAGTGATTATATTCAATGTATGCTCATGATTTTTTCATTCGCCAAAAAATGTGGGCGTGGCAGGGCGGGGCTTATCCGACTTCGAGAAATCGTTAGATAATTCTTCAAAAATCTTCTCCTCCTCAACCACTGGGCCAATTCTTACCAAACTTGGCAGGAATGTTCCTTGGGTGACCCTTTTCAAAACTTGTTCGTGAATTTTTGATTCGTCAAAAATTGTGGGCGTGGCAGGGCGGGGCTTATCGGACTTAGAGAAATCATGTGAAAAATCTTTAAAAATCAATTATTAGTCCAATTTGAACCAAACTTGGCAGGAATGACCCTTGAGTGATTATATTAAAAGTATGCTCATGATTGTTTCATTCGCCAAAAATGTGGGCGTGGCAGGGCGGGGCTTATCCGACTTCGAGAAATCGTTAGATAATTCTTCAAAAATCTTCTCCTCCTTAACCACTGTGCCAATTCTTAATAAATTTGGCAGGAATGTTCCTTGGGTGACCCTTTTCAAAACTTGTTCGTGAATTTTTGATTCGTCAAAATTGTGGGAGTGGCAGGGCGGGGCTTATCGGACTTAGAGAAATCATGTGAAAATTTTTTTAAAAATCAATCATCAGGCCAATTTGAACCAAACTTGGCAGGAATGACCCTTGAGTGATTATATTCAATGTATGCTCATGATTTTTCATTCGCCAAAAATGTGGGCGTGGCAGGGCGGGGCTTATCCGACTTCGAGAAATCGTTAGATAATTCTTCAAAAATCTTCTCCTCCTTAACCACTGTGCCAATTCTTACTAAACTTGGCAGGAATGTTCCTTGGGTGACCCTTTTCAAAACTTGTTCGTGAATTTTTGATTTGTCAAAAATTGTGGGCGTGGCAGGGCGGGGCTTGTCGGACTTTGAGAAATCATGTGAAAAATCTTTAAAAATCAATTATTTGGCCAATTTGAACCAAACTTGACAGGACTGACGCTTGGGTGATTCGATTCAATGTATGCTCATGATTTTTTCATTTGCCAAAAAAATGTTGGTGTGGCAGGGCGGGGCTTATCCGACTCTGAGAAATCGTTAGATAATTCTTCAAAAATCTTCTCCTCCTTAACCACTGTGCCAATTCTTAATAAATTTGGCAGGAATGTTCCTTGGGTGACCCTTTTCAAAACTTGTTCATGAAATTTTGATTCGTCAAAAATTGTGGGCGTGGCAGGGCGGGGCTTATCAGACTTAGAGAAATCATGTGAAAAATCTTTAAAAATCAATTATTAGGCCAATTTGACAGGAATGACTCTTGAGTGATTGTATTCAATGTATGGTCATGATTTTTTCATTCGCCAAAAAATGTTGGCGTAGCAGGGCGGGGCTTATCTGACTTCGAGAAATCGTTAGATAATTCTTCAAAAAAACTCTTCTCCTTAACCACTGTGCCAATTCTTACTAAACTTGGCAGGAATGTTCCTTGGGTGACCCTTTTCAAAACTTTTTCTCGAATTTTTGATTTGTCAAAAATTGTGGGTGTGGCAGGGCGGGGCTTATTGGACTTAGAGAAATCATGTGAAAATTCTTTAAAAATCAATTATTGGACCATTTTGAATTAAAGTTGGCACTAATGTCCCTTGATCGATTGTATGCAACGTATGTTCATGAATTTTTGATTCGGCAAAAAATGTGGGTGTGGCAGGGCGGGGCTAATCCGACTTCGAGAAATTGTCAGATAATTCTTCAAAAATCTTCTTAACCACTGAGCCAATTCTTACCAAACTTGGCAGGAATGTTCCTTGGGTGACTCTTTTCAAAACTTGATCGGGAATTTTTGATTTGGTGTTTTGTTACCATAATTGGCAGGAATGTTCATTTGGTGACTTATTTCAAAATTTGTTCGTGAATTTTTGATATGCAAAAAATGTGGTAATGGCAGGGCAGGGCTTATCAGACTTAACGAAATCATGAGAGAAAATTCTTTAAAAAGCAATTATACGGTAAATTTGAACCAAATCTTACAGGAATGTACCTTTATTGACTGTCTTCAATACATGATTGTGAATTTTTGGTTTATTGAAAAATATCAGCATGGTAGGGCTGGGCTTGGGGATTGTTTAATGAGCTATGTCCTTTTGTTGAAAATTGGTATTTTTTGCAACATTTACATGTGTTGTTTGGTCTGTTGATTTTTTGTTAGCTCTATTTTTCCAATTGAACAGCTCCCAGTTCAAATGAAATCAACTTCTCAAAATGCACAAAAACTGCACTTTTGGGGGGTATGATCACTTTCAGTGATATTCTAGTTGTTTTTAAATAAAGAAGAAGCAAAATTAGTATAACACCCAAATAGCAACCTTCTGGTGTGCCACAAAGGACCTAGAGCTACGGATAAGGCGAGAAATCTCCCTAAAAGGCTCAAATGGAAAAGTCATTTTTCAAAACATGCAAATTGATTATTATTTCGAACTGTATTGTTAGATATGTATCTAAATCATATGAAAACTGATTTTGTACGATCAAAACGATTCGACAGGTACAGATAACTCTTGGTTTCTGTACCTATCCCCAAAATTACATTTTCTTACCCCACCGTTATTCATTAAACCAGATTTAAGTTTTCTTTAGTTTTATAGTTTTATAAGCAAAAAATTTTCTGTAAATGTAAGGACAATTGGTGTTGAAATCATAAACCATTTTTCGATTTGTCCTTAATGCGCATGCGCATCATTGAAACGAGTTTAAAGGCGAAATCTTCCCGCCAAAATTATGGCATATGGTATATGAGTACTATTTTTAGTATAAAAGTACGTTCCAACCCCCCCCCCCCCCCTCCCCCCATTGACCCAGCAAATCCTTTTTACCAAGGAAGCCTATGATCCAGTTACACAACATATGTCAATTGGAAGCTGGGTCAAGGGGGGGGGGACGATGTTAGCCAGCCTTGGGAAGGTAGGTATGCCTCGGTTTTTGGCGGGAAAGTGCACGTTTAAAGTTGTTTCAATGGTGCGCATGCGCAATACAGACAAAACCAAAGCTGCCATATGATGGCAACACCATTTATCCCTGTATCTGTAGAAAATAAATTGCAAATAAAAATAAAAGAATCTTCATTTTACCTCTTTGAATACCGGTAGTGTAAGAAAACGAAACCATTTAGGTGGGTACTAAAATCAAGAGTTATCTGCACCTATAGAACTTTTAAAATGACATAAAAATCAGTGTTTATTTCCTTTATTTGTCTACCTAACCATAAAGCTTAATTTTGTTTCTCAATTTGTTAGTTTTGAGAATTGACCCATCGAGCTGAGCCTTTTAGGGAGAATTCTCGCCTTATCCGTAGAGGTCCTTTGGTCCTTTGTATAATTATATTATCAGGATCTGAGCAGTAAGGACATACTATTTGCTATCACAAACCTATATTTGCTATAGTGCTGTTTTTCATAATGGTAGATTACTTAAGTTATGTTGTTGAAATTTCTCATCTTTTTTTCTCACATGAGCGTACCATTCTCAAGGTGAGATTCAAGTCATTTTCCATTTCAAATGGCAGGGAATCATGTGACACAATAATGGCAACAACAATGATTTGAGAAAATTATCAATAGTTCTATCAAAACACAACTGATTTGAAAATTGTTCAAAGCAGAAAAGGTGTAAAAACACCAGGGGTATGCCTTTGCTGTATATGGTAGACAACAGCTGATAAAATGTTATTGACAAGCATGCAAAAGTAGCAACTGCTTGCCTTTCAATAACTATTTTATCAAGTTTTGCAATTGTTGTTGTTGTAACTTGCTGTGTCACATGATAACCTATATCTAATCTGGTATTGTCAGTAAATATTGACCTGAACCTGATGAATATGTAATGAGTAATGGTGACACGGAATAATCAATACTCGCCAGCAAGCATACACTGTCAAACATAGTCGATCGTTTCCATAAGCATTGTGACTTCGTATTTTGCACGTGCTTTTTCGTGTCAATATATGTTATAGAGTGATTATTCCGCATCACAATTGCTCATTGCATATTCAACAGGTTCAGGTCAATATTTACGGACAATATCACATACAATTCACTGTTATCAGGGGCGTAGACAGGCGTACTAAGGTACTATTTGAGTACAATTTTTTGGGCAATAATCGGAGCAGACAATGATTATATGTCAATCAAGAAAAATTAATGTTACATTTTTTGTCTCTCTGGGTAAAAAAAAAAGTGTGGGAAATGAATCAATTTCTTCATTTTCAACAATGTTTTCCCAAGCATTTTCTTGTGAGGGTTCAAAAGGCGTCACTGTATAGCAGTGGGTTAATTTGGTAGCAATGTTCTTTTAGTACAACTCTATTTCCTCTGGCTACGTTACTGGTTATCACTCTATGATATTAAGTTCTGGGTAAATCTTATTCAGAGAATGGCAAACACATTTCACACACATTTAGTTATAAAATGAACAGAAAACTTCCTTTTCTTCAATGTTTTCAAAAGCATTTAAGTTTTGTTAGAACTTGCTTTTCTTCATCTTCGCAAGCCAAGGGTTCTACCTCCACTTTGTTCCTTACGAACCCTTGGCCGCTCGCTTTTATAGAAATCGAAAGTACAGCCGTGCCACCTTTCGGTGATAAAGAATCACGGCCCTTTGCAGTTGCTATTCCTGGCCAATCAAAAGCCTCATACTAAAACGTGTTAGGCGGTGCATCAAATACGGATATATCGATTTTCACGTTTTCATTTCGACAAAGAGGGCTTGTAAAGTATGTTTTGATTGGATAATGGGAAAGTTATCGCGTCCAATGGAATCGCGCAGCGGTACTTTGGATTTCCATAGAGGCGAGCGGCCAAGGGTTCGTAAGGAACAAAGTGGAGGTAGAACCCTTGGCTTGCGAAGATGGCTTTTCTTTGATATTGGAAAACTTAGAAATGGAATTGAGGAAAAAAATTATGATCATAAGTATGTTTTAGTTATGTTCATAAGATTTTGAATTTGTTTATATTTTACGATATGGGAATTTGAAAAGTATCAATTTCTTTTGTGTTGAAACTTGATATTCATACTCGTATGTTTTAGTACCATTCATTTTTAGCTCACCTGAGCACGAAGTGCTCAAGGTGAGCTATTGTGGTCACTTTTTGTCCGTTGTCCGTCTGTCTGTCTGTCTGTCCGTCTGTCTGTCCGTCCTTCCACAATTTCGTGTTTACACTCTAGCATCTACAAATATAAGCCAATCTTGACCAAACTTGGTCAAAACATGTATGGCCATAAGATCTCGGATGAGTTCGATTATGGGTCAGATCGAACTAGAAAGTCAGGAGTTATCTGCCCTTGAATGCGAAAAATACTTAGTTTTGACATTGTTTACACTCTAGCATCTACAATTATTGATCAATCAAGATAAATCTTGGACATAACATTGCAGACCATAAAATCTCGGATGAGTTCGATTTTCAGTCTGATCTGACCAGAAAGACAAGAGTTATATGCCCTTGAATTTGACAAAATTGCCATTTTCGGCTGTTTTTGACCTTGTTTACACTCTAGAATCTACAATTATTCATCAATCAAGACAAAACTTTGACACAATGTTTGGGACCATGAGATCTCGGATGAGTATGATTTTCAGTCTGATCTGATCAGAAAGTCGAGAGTTACTTGCCCTTGAATTTGACAAAATTGTCATTTTTGGCTGTTTTCGACGATGTTTACACTCTAGAATCTACAATTATTGATCAATCAATCCAAAACTTGGACACAATATTGGGGATCATAAGATCTGGGATGAGTTTGATTTTCAGTCTTATCTGATCAGAAAGATGAGAGTTATGAGCCCTTGAATTTGACAAAATTGCCGTTTTTGACTGTTTTTGACCTTATTTACACTCTAGAATCTACAATTTTTGACCAATCAAGACAAATTTTGGACACAAGGTTGGAGACCATAAGATCTCATATGACTTTGATTTTCAGTCTGATCTGACCAGAAAGGTGAGAGTTATGTGCCCTTGAATTTGATAAAATTGCCGATTTCGGCTGTTTTTGACATTGTTTACACTCTATAATCTACTATTATTTATCAATTAACCCTTTCCCAAACGGCAAAAATTTAGGGTGATCCACTTCAAAAACTGCCACAAATGGCAAAATTGATGTTATTTAAGATAGGATTTTTGAAAAATATGGCACAGAAAATTTTGAGACAAAAGGAGAAACTGCTGGTTATTAGCAGTTTCTTCTTTTGTGTCAATGTTTTCCCAAGCCTTTTCTATTAGGGACGTCAAAACCAGGTTTTGTTTGGGAAAGGGTTAAGACAAAACTTGAACACAATGTTTGAGACCATAAGATCTTGGATAAGTTTGATTTTCAGTCCAATCTGATAAAAAAAATGGAGAGTTATGTACCCTTGAATTTGATAAAATTGCCGATTTCGGCTGTTTTTGACATTGTTTACACTCTATAATCTACTATTATTTATCAATTAAGACAAATCTTGGACGCAATGTTGGATATCATAAGATCTCGGATGAGTTTGATTTTCAGCCTGATCTGACTAGAAAGTCGAGAGTTATATGCCCTTGAATTTGACAAAATTGCTGTTTTCGGCTGTTTTCGACCTTGTTTATACTCCAGAATCTACAATTATTTATCAAACAAGACAAATCTTGGACACATTATGTTGGGCACGATGAAATCTTGGATGAGTTCGATTTTTACAATGTTATTGACCATAAGTTAGTTTTCAGTCTTAAAGTCATAAATATTTTTTGAAATGAAGAAAAGTGTTGCTTATTAGCTCACCTGAGCACGAAGTGCTCAAGGTGAGCTATTGTGGTCGCTCACCGTCCGTCGTCCGTCTGTCTGTCCGTCCGTTCACAATTTCGTGTTTACACTCTAGCATCTACAAATATAAGCCAATCTTGACCAAACTTGGTCAAAACATGTATGGCCATAAGATCTCGGATGAGTTCGATTATGGGTCAGATCGAACTAGAAAGTCAGGAGTTATCTGCCCTTGAATGCGAAAAATACCTACTTTTGACATTGTTTACACTCTAGCATCTACAATTATTGATCAATCAAGACAAATCTTGGACATAACATTGCAGACCATAAGATCTTGGATGAGTTTGATTTTCAGTCTGATCTGACCAGAAAGACGAGAGTTATGTGCCCTTGAATTCGACAAAATTGCCATTTTCGGCTGTTTTCGACCTTGTTTACACTCTAGAATCTACAATTATTCATCAATGAAGACAAAACTTGGACACACTGTTGGGGACCATAAGATCTTGGATGAGTTTGACTTTCAGTGTGATTTGATCTGAAAGTCGAGAGTTATTTGCCCTTGAATTTGACCATATTGCCATTTTTGGCTGTTTTCGACCTTGTTTACACTCTAGAATCTACATTTATTGACCAATCAAGACAAATCTTGGACACAATGTTGGGGACCATAAGATCTTGGATGAGTGTGGTTTTCAGTCTGATCTGATCAGAAAGTCAAGAGTTATGTGCCCTTGAATTTGACAAAATTGCCGTTTTGGGCTGTTTTCGACCTTGTTTACACTCTAGAATCTACAATTATTAATCAATCAAGACAAAACTTGGACACAATGTTGGGGACTATAAGATCTCGGATGAGTTCCATTTTCAATCTGATCTGACCAGATAGATGAGAGTTATGCGCCCTTGAATTGGGCAAAATTGCCATTTTTGGCTGTTTTCGACCTTGTTTACTCTCTAGAATCTACAATTATTAATCAATCAAGACAAAACTTGGACACAATGTTAGGGACCATAAGATCTCGGATGAGTATGATTTTTAGCTCACCTGAGCACGAAGTGCTCAAGGTGAGCTATTGTGGTCGCTTTTTGTCCGTCGGCGTCTGTCCGTCCGTCTGTCCGTCCGTCTGTCCGTCCGTCCGTCTGTCCACAATTTGTTGTTACCACTCTAGCACCCACAAATATTGACCAATCTTAATCAAACTTGGTCAAAACATGTATGACCATAAGTTCTCGGATGAGTTCGATTTTGAGTCAGATCGGACCAGGAAGTGTAGAGTTATGTGCCCTTGTACGTCAAAAATGACTAGTTTTGACTTTGTTACCACTCTAGCATCTACAAATATTGACCAATCTTAACCAAACTTTGCCAAAACATGTATGACGATAAGTTCTTGGATGAGTTCAATTTTGGGTCAGATCGGATCAGGAAGTCCGGAGTTATGCGCCCTTGAATATCAAAAATCGCTAGTTTTTGACCTTGTTACCACTCTAGCATCTACAAATATTGACCAATCTTGACCAAACTTGGTCAAAACATGTATGACAATAAGCTCTTGGACGAGTTTGATTTTGGATCAGATCAGATCAGGAAGTCCGGAGTTATGCGCCCTTGAATATAAAAAATCGCTAGTTTTTGACTTTGTTACCTCTCTAGCATCTACAAGTATTGACCAATCTTGACCAAACTTGGTCAAAACATGTATGACAATAAGCTCTTGGACGAGTCTGATTTTGGATCAGATCAGGAAGTCCGGAGTTATGCGCCCTTGAATATCAAAAATAGCTTAGTTTCAACTTTGTTACCACTCTAGCATCTACAAATATTGACCAATCAAGACAAAACTTGGCTAGAATGTTGGTAACCATACAATAATGAATGAGTTCGATTTTCAGTGTCATTGAAGTAGGAAATTTTGAGTTATGTGCCCTTGAATTTGACAAATTTGCCATTTTCGACTTTGTTTACACTAGCATCTACATTTATTGACCGATAAAGACAAAACTTGGCAACAATGATGGTAACCATAAGATGCTGAATGAGTTAAATTTTCAGCTTGATCGGACAAAAAAAACAGAGTTATTGGCCCTTGAATTGAGACAAGAACTGGGTTTGATCCCCTACTCCATCAGACAGCCATGCAAATCCGAAGCCGTTTTCGTATAATAGTTTTTTGACTTTTGATACCCATGTTATTCTGTTGCTTTCATCCAGCTGTTTTAACATTAAATAACATTGTTTTGGATAACGATTAGGAGACATTTCAGTTAGTTTTAGCCAATATTTGATACAGCGTGTCATGTACGTAACAGAAATTGGATAGCGGCCGCATTCGCTAAGTGCGTAAAAATTTGCTGTTTTTGACTCAACCCACATACTCTTTTGCAAAATTCAATGTGTACCCTTTCAATATCTTTACAATAGTCGTATCCCCATATTTCAGAACCAAAGCACAGAATTGGTGTGACCATTGGTGTCGAATAATTTAAAAAAACTCACTTGGGGTGAAATAACCAAATCTTTGTTGATATCTATATACACTGAAACATGACTTTCTAGCTTGTGAAGCTTGATTACGTTGTGCAGTTGACCAGCATGATCTTGATGTGAAAAAAATACCTAAATACCTATAATAAGTCACCGTTTCAATTTCTGTGCCTTTGTAAAACCATTTCTCACATTTTCTTTTAGGACCGCCGTTTCTAAAAACAATAATCTTGGTTTTATCTAAATTGAGATTCATGCCTACATTATCACAATATTTGCTTACAATATCTATATGTTTCTGTAACCTATTAACAGTGTCAGACAATGAAGCAACATCGTCCGCAAAAAACAGAGAAAATATTTCTTTTATATCTTTTGTCACAAAAATACCATGTTCGTTCGATTCGTTATTTAAATATTCGATTAAATCATTTATAAATAGATTAAATATGATTGTTGAACTCCCACATCCTTGCCGGGTTCCTCTCAGGCATTCAACATCTTGTAATAAATCATCCCCTATTTTTACTTTACATTTAAGTTTACTATACATAGACTGAAAAATTTGCAAAAACTTTCCACCTATTCCTTTCCGACGTAGTGAATCCCATAGTTTTACGTGGTCTATACAGTCGAACGCTTTTTGGAAATCAATGAACAGACAATAAAACCTACTTTTTCTTTTCGACAGATATTTCTGGACTAGTGATTGCAGAGTAAAGATGTTATCAACAGTACTATAATTTTGTCTAAAACCCGCTTGAGATTCGTGTAAAACATTGTTAGATTCAGCCCACGTTGACAGACGTGTTGAAAGAATATTTATAAATACTTTACAAAGACTATCTACGAGTATTAATGAAATACCCCTGTAATTATCAGGGTCATTTGTGGGACCTTTTTTATGTATTGGAACAGTTAAACTGTAACTCCATGAATTTGGAAATTGACCACTGTTGTAAATGTGAGTGAATAGTTTTGTTAAGAATGGCACTATTAAATGACTTGTACTTTTGTACATTTCAATACATAAACCGTCTGGTCCTGCCGATCGATTAGATTTTATATTTTTAATGCTACATATGATCTCGTCTGCTGTAATATTTTCGTTCAGAAAATCATCATTGTTATCATGTACAATATTTTGAAGAATGTTTTCATTGGAATTTGGTGTTTGACTCTTAAAAAGATTTTCAAAATGATCATTCCATTTTGAATAAGATATAAGCTTTTCTAGTGAAGATCTTTGCTTTTTTAACTTTATTGTAGTCCAGAATTGTTTTGCATTTTTACTAGCATTTAAAAGTTCTTTTCTTTTTCCTCTTTGAAATTGTAGACGACTCTTTTTACATTTTGCTTTGAATTTATTTCGTGCTATTTTGAAAAGTAAGAAATCTTCGTCTGAATTACTTATTTTGAATCTTCTTTGATAATGTTGCTTTATCGTTTTTGAATTTTCACAATCTGCAGTCCACCATTCAGGTTGGTTTATTTGTGTACTAATTTGAGTATCTGATCTCTTAACTATTTTCATATTAAATGATGAATCATAATAAAGTTGTGAAAAACTGTTGATGATGAAATCGACATTACTTGATTCTAAGTTCGTTTTTGTTACAAAATTAACAATTTTTGGTGTAAAGTTATTAATGAAAGGGTCTAATTGGCTACTTGTCCATTTATAACAAATGTATTTTTCTGTATTTACTTCGTTTTCAACGGGTAAACTATCATTTTGGTGGTTACAAGTATTGAATTTAAAATGACATATTACAGGAAAATGATCCGAGTAATCGGCATTATGTACATAAAACCCCGTTTTGATGACTTTGTAAATAGAAGACATCTGGGAAATCAATGATACAAAAGAAGAAATTGCCGATGACCAATGTCTCAATATTTTCTGTGCTAAGTCTACATAATTGTGCAAAAATCCAAATCAATAGGCTACCACTCTTTTCATCCGCATCAGCTTTCAATTTGGAATAGTCCAAATTTGTCGTTTTGGCGCTCTTTAAGACAGGGTTTTGAAAACATTGTAGAAAATTTAAAAAAATGTTTGCGACAAGCAATTTCTTCATTTTCCAAAATGTTTTTCTCCCAAAAGACAAAAACTGTAAAATTTCATTTATCCGACTTTGAAGCCCACAGAACAGACAGATAAATGGTCTTACGGGAGCATGGTATTCCCCCTTTTCGCTTTTAAGTCCTAAAATCACGATCCCATAGACGTGGGTCCGTACGTGCCCCAGATGATTTGAATCGCAGAGCCATTGACTGTCTCTGGACTTTTCGTAGTAGTTAGTAGTCCGCTTCGGTACGCCTTCATTACTCTTTTACGGTACCGCGGTATTATGCTGCTTATCGGTATTTTTATCTTTTTGTCTCAATAATTTTCCGAATCTCGTTTTATTAGTCACGTCAAAAAACATGTCTTTTGGTAAAGGATTAAAACTTTTCAACTGTTACAAAGATCATATGAGATGCATATTTGGTCAAGAAACAAAAGAAAAAACGGAGGAAGCCATAAGAGAACTGCAGATCGCTTGGAGAGAGGATTTCAAGAAGTATTTTGATGAAAGAATATCACCGAATCTGAACAAGTTGTGTAAATGGGCCATTGAAAAACTAACATTTTTCGATCCGTACAGTGGACTTACACAGAATCAGAGTGAGAGCATGAACAAACTTGTCAAAAGTTTAAATAAATGGAAGGAAGCTCCTGTGGACGTTGTTATCCTCTCGTTCCTTCGTCTGCATCAGTACTACATTAAAGAGATTTCAAGAGGGAGAGCTGGACTTGGTAATTATACCCTTCTTAGTCAGTATATATCAGCTAAAATAGGCTTGTCTGAAATCATTCAATTTGCTGTTTGTAAACCAGAAGATATTGTCAACTCTATCAGGTCAAACCAATTTGTCCCTGATTCAAATCAAACAGAGGCTGATATAAACGATGTTGAAAAACCGGTGGTTAACATACACATGTCACGAGCAGATGAACTTATTCAAAATGAAAGAATAGTTTTTTCTCCAAAGTTGGGCACGTTTACAATTAAAGGAATGGATGATGTACCAAGGGTAGTAACACTTTTCCCCGAAAATTGTTCATGTACTGTGAAAATGTGTTACCATTTGATGGCTGTCAAAAAGTCCCTTGGAATGGAGATCAAAGAAAAAGGCCCCCCTAATTTGTCACTCCTACAAGCAAAAGACAAAAAGACTAAGGCAGGAAGAAAACGCCCTCGTCCAGACGATTTTGATTATTTACTTGAAAAAGATGTCACGGAAAAAGACGAAAACGTCACGGAAAATCCACCCGTGACGGATCGTAACATAGACGTCACGGGAAAAGTAGGTGAGAGTGTCGTCACGGAAATGTCATCCGTGACAGACAATATTGGAAAACCCATGACGGATGAAATCACCATTATCATAGAAGAAGCACCCATTGATGATAATGATAGATCCGTTGATGGACCAGTTTGGGTTTCCACTGGACAAGTCAGTCTTCTAGATTCCGACAGGAGTATTTTGTACAGTCCAAAAGAATGGCTCAATGACAGAATAATTGACGGTGCTCAGGAGTTACTCGGTCGCCAGTTCCCACATATATACGGGTTAGATACTTGCCTTAATGCCTCTAGTTTGACATTCGTCAAACCAAGAGGTAACTTCATCCAGGTTGTAAACAGGGACCCAAATGGGAAGGGAACCCACTGGCTGACACTGTCAACTTTGCGACTCAAGTCAAAGTCAGAGATAAAGATATACGACTCGGCCTTTACTTCTATGAGTTTCCCCATTCAACAGGTCGTATGCCAACTTATGAGGGGCGGAAATCCGAAGAAAAATGACAAAATTGAACTAAAATTCATGGACTGTATATTTCAAAATAACAGTGACGATTGTGGGCTTTATGCCATCGCCAATGCGGTTGCTGATGCATATGGCATCGACCCAACATCCCAAGAATATAACAATGAACTAATGAGAGGACATTTAATTCATTGTTTAGAAAACGGCAAAATGTCTCCATTTCCGGCACAATCACGATCTAGTCAAAACCCGAATGGTATTCGATACTCGGCTTTTCTAAAAGTACACTGTTCGTGCCAGATGCCGGACGCTGGAAACTATGTAAATTGCGACAAATGTAAAATTTGGTATCATCCAGAATGTGAAGGACTATCCCCCGAAGAAATCCCAGACAATGATACACCATATTTTTGTAAGAAATGTCTAAGTGTTAAAAGGAAACGTAGATGAATAAATATTTATTGAATTCAAATTTTGAATTGTTGTTTATTTGTCTCAATCATACTTTTGTGATATAGATAAAATCCGTGATGGAACTAAATCCCGTGATGACTTTGTCACGGGAATATTTCCGTCACGGATATTAGGGTTTGGTCATCCATTTGGTCATCCATCCTGAAAAGAGCGTAGCAGTTCAAAAAAATAAGCCGACACAAAATACAAAAGAGTGGAAACTTGGAGAAAAATGCATCTCAATCGAAGATAAGACAACACATCTAGGAATAATTAGATCAAAATCAAGAGAAAATGAACAGAATATTACCAACAGAATAAACACAGCAAGAAGAACCCTGTACTCTCTAATGAATGTGGGATGTTATGGCATGAATGGATTAAACCCATCTATATCAACCAAAATTTATCAAGTCTATGTGATCCCAAGAATGATAACCTACCTAGAAGTAATGCACCTAACCAAATCAAACCTTAATGAACTGGAAACTTTTCACAGGAAAACACTGCGTAGATTCCAATCTCTACCTCAATGTGCCAGTAATGCAGCAGTCTATCTTCTACTTGGAGTATTACCTATAGAAGCTGAAATTGATAGAAGAACCCTAAGTTTATTCCACTCATTAATTTTGGGCAAAAATGAATGCATACAAAATATCTTCAATAGACAGTCTGATCCAGATCTACAGAATCCAAAAAGCTTCTATACTAGAGCCATAAGTATACTGGAAAAGTACAATCTACCTAGCATTCATGAATCGAACGAACCCACGCCTACCAAACTAGAGTGGAAAAGAATAGTAAAACGAGCAGTATTCCAAGAATGGACAAAACAGCTTAAAACAGAAATTGCAGGTAAAAGTACCATGTCTCTCTGCAATACAGACATACTGGAAATAGGCAGGATACACCCAACATGGGAAACGATAGAAAACTGTGCCACAGATATAAAGAGAGGGATTATTAAAGCAAGAATGCTTACAGGAACATACCTTCTATATGGAAGAAAAAATCCAGATGACGATGAACCTAATTGCCAAATGTGTCACCTAGAGAAGGAAAACGTTACTCACTTACTCACCAGATGCCCGTTCCTAAGTGAAATAAGATCAAAAAGGGTTACTGAAATAAAATCAGTCCTCACAAATAACTTGGGACAGTCCTTCTGGTGTGAAAACATAAAAAGTAGGGAAGATCTTGTAAAACTGCTACTAGATAGCTCATTCTATATAATTAACCAAAATCATAAAAAGAATCATATTTTACTTAAACAAGTAGAACACCTCTCAAGAAAACTCTGCTATGAAATACATGTAAGAAGAACAGACTACATAAATAGAATTGATAAGGAAAATAACAGGTTGACATAATATCAAATTTTATATTAGGAATAGTGGGAAAATAGGGGTAGAGAAATGGAGGAGGGAGGGATACATATGTAGGCAAATATATACAGGTGTGTCCTTATTTCTTCTGTCTCTAACTTCTTGGCTGAAAAGCACAAGATAGGCTGCTCTAACTGTCATTAGAGCCTGTAGACGCATAATGTAAATATATATTGATTAATGCTGTAAATGCACTGTATAGTTGATTACGATATGTACCGTATATAACCATACCATTTGACGACAAATTTTAAGGGTAACTAGGTTTTTATGATCTTTGGCCTTTGCTCGTAATGTTTAGGTGGCTGATGGGAAAGGCTGTGCTAATTACGACCATCCCTGTATGCTTCCGAATATGTAAGCAAATGGGCAGCAAAAAATGAAGATAGGAGGAAAGGCTGTTATAATCCACGACCATCCTCTAAAATTCATATGATGACATTTTAAACGCAATGATAGGCTCTTATAATTCATGACCATTGCTTGTAATGGTGTGGGGGCCAATAGGAAAGGCTGTGCTAATTACGACCATCCTTGAGTGCCTCCATACAGTTATAGGCAGATGGGCAATAATGAATAAAGACAGGAGGAAAGGCTGTTATAATCCACGACCATCCTCTTTGTGTTGTTTTTCTGATCTAATAATACTTTACAATTGTTTAGCACCAACTCCATACAATGTTTCATTCTTTTAAAACAACAACAACAACAAAACAACAACAACAGACAACAAAAAAAAATGTACATTGACGAAAATTGTTTTAACTGTCAGATTCTAGAATCTTAAACATGAATTAATTACAAATATTTTAATATAAGAAATGTAAATGTTGCAAAACCATATTAGTATGATTCTACCAATATATCTATTGTTTACTCTTATCTTTTATTATTGTAAATAGAATATGCTTAGTATGTTGTATGTAGTTCTCTTTTAAAACAGGTTGCAACAAAATATCTGGAGATACAAACGTATCGGAAGATAGTGCCTCGAACTGAACGGGGGAAAATACACAGGAACGAACGAACGAACGGTGGCGTCTTAGACCGTCCCGGAAATTCTTGTGTCACGGGTTTTAGGTGATCCCCAATATTAAATAGTGTTTCAACCACAATGCACTTAAAATTCCCTTTCTGTCACAAAATCCATTTGGTTAATAACATCAGCCTCGTTCTGGACCACGGAAGTAATGGAGTCGAAAACATCAAAATAAAATAATTTTCTACCTTTTATTGATGAAATAAACGATCAGAATGTCACGTGCAATGATTCCAAGCCAGCAAAAGCTGGCAGAGAAGCTGACCATCCTAAATGATCGAGGACAGGGTATGCTGACGCGTATTTACAACATAAAAAAGGTGATAAAGCGAGCGTTTTTGCAGATCTATTCAAGCGGACCCCTATTCAAGTTTCGACTTTCTCTGAACTAAGACTAAGAGGCAGCCGACAAATTGTACAGTGTATGGTTGATCCAGAGATGTTCTGGCTAGTAAGAGTTAAGGCTTTCAGTGGCAGATCCAGGGGGTTGAACCTTCTGCAGCCTGATTATTTCATTTTCATTCGGAAATTCAGTTTAAATTGTGTAAAATGACCTCGTTTTCATGTGGAAATTCAGTTTAGATTGTGTAAAAAGACCCCCCTCCCCACCTCAACACAGCCGAAAGGACTCCTTCACAGAAATCCTGCTTCAGGTAGCGATATCAAAGGAAAATTAATTTTTTATAATCAATAAGATTAACTGGCTTGGTTGCTATCTGTGCGGTCTATGAAGACTTTCACTGTTTATTTTATCAAAATTAATTGAGAAATAAGGAAGTTATTGAAGTTTGAAGTTTGCCTATTACCTCCCCTATTCTGTCACTTGATTTCATGTTTCAAGTTGATGCGCACAAATGCGCTAATAGATACTCAAATGCACTCATATCAGGGATAATTTTGGGCCGCGAAATCGCGAGATTCTCGCATATAAATGCCTTATATCGCATAGATCTTTCTCAATTGGAACAAAATCTCGCATACCAATTTGAAATCGATGAGTACCGAAAAAACGGACGAAAAATCAGCTGTCAAAAAAGCGGAAATCAGCAAAGTAAACTCGATTGGTTCTCTGCATTCTTTAAAGTAAAACAAGCTCCAAAATTGAATGCAGGGTACCGGATATTCGTAACAATTGGTCTACTCGGTATTTTTCCTTATCATTTCTGAGCCGAGAAGTTGCGTAGATGAACAAAAAAATAATAGAAAGAACTGGCGTCTGCTTTTATGGAAAATGGAGCCAAGAGAATGAAAATTAGATGAACAAATCATTTATTTAGGTAGTATTCACCAATTTTCAATTAAAAGACGATGCACACCGGCATGTCAATAGTGTTTAGAGCCTAATATAATGTCCGTCAACGATGGCAGCGCTTTTCAGAGGGACAATACAGTACACAAAAATGAAATGTTTTTACATTTCTTTCGAGAATTACGATAAAAAGAACTTGCAATTAACCAAAGATTTTTCTCCGTGTCTTGTTTACAAATCTATTACCATAATATTGCATCATCTTTTACCAGTTGAAAACCAGTCTCAACATTGAAAGATGACCCTTCTATTATGATTATTTTTCTGACAGAAATCGTTTTGGGAGAGGAGAAATTACTTTGGCTCCATTTGTCACCTAATCTTTATATTTTCACTATGACAGAGGAAATTTGTTTACACAGAAAAAACATTTCAATCACAGTAACCATTTATTGTGGTAACTGATTTTAGAGAGCTCTCTATTCAATTGTTTAAAAAGCTTGATTTTTGATAGTAATACTCGTGTGTCATATAGGATATATTTTTATAGTTAGATTCCTGAAAATAACCTAAGAAAAAATCTCATAAAAATTTAAAATCTCTCATAGTTTTTCAGCAATTGGAATATTTTCTCTCATACATTTTTCCAGCCAGAATAATCCCTGTCATATCCACAGTAAAGCAGGCTATTGGAACTCTTAATTCCACTTGTCAAAACAGGATAGAAGTTAAAAATGAAAGGTAGATTCAACATTTTGTCATGAAAGTGAACAAGGGTGGTTGCCTCCCCTGATTCCATCCTTTGATATCGCTACTTCAGGCGTTGGCTTTCCCATTATTCCTGGGACTTCCACCCTTGATCCCTGGAAATCTTGTTGAATGCTAGCAGCAGCTATCCTCTTTTGTAACAATTTAATAATCCTTTTTAGCTCCACTGGCCTTCAGGCCAGCGGGCTATTGTCATGGCGCTGTGTCCGTCGTGCGTGCGTGCGTGCGTCCGTCCGTCTGGTCGTCAACTTTTTCTTTAAAAATCTTCTCCTCAGAAACTACTGGATGGATTTCAATCAAACTTCACAGGAATGATCCTTAGGTGGTCCTCTATCAGATTCCTTCACTTGATTCTGATTGAACCAGAAAGTCCTGGGTTATCTGCCCTTGAATTAAAAAATGGCTGTTTTGACTTTGTTTTCAATCTAACCACTACAAATATTGATAAATGAAGCCAAAACTTGGTCAGAATGTTGGTGCTGATAAGATCTTGTCTGAGTGCTATTTTCAGCTTGATCTGAATATTACTTCTTGAGTTATGTGCCCTTGAAATTTGCAAAATTACCATTTTTGACCTTATTTTTAACAACCATTAATATGCACCAATCAACACGAAACTTTCACATTATCTTACTGGCCATAAGATCTTGCATGGGTGTAATTTTCAGCTTCATAGGAATCTTAAATCATGATTTATCTGCCCTTGAATTTGACCAAATTGCTCTTTTCGACTTTGATTTTACACTCTTTACATCCACAAATATTGAACAATCAGGTCAAAACTTAAACAAAATGTAGGTTAAGTTAAGATCTTGCTTTAGTGTGATTCTTAGCTAGATAGGAATATAAAATCCTCAGTTATATGCCTTTCAATTTGACAAAATTGCTAATTGTGACTTTGTTTTCACTCTAACAGCCAAACCAACTCTAATAAAGATAAAGCTTGGTAACCAATAGATCTTATATGAATGTATTTTCAGCTTTCTAGTTGCTTTGTAATTTGCTTTAAGAGTAACAAGTATTGACAAATCTAGTCAAAACTAGGACTTGATATTCCAAGAAATTCAGGTTTGATTAGTCATTTGCATTAATTTTGGAATAGGGTATTTCCCCGAATCTATTTTTAGCTCAAAATCTATTTTTAGAAATATGAAATATTTTGGAGTAATTCAGTGCTCTCAATAAGCGGACGTCGACGTATATTACGTCCGATTTTCGCGAAAAAACGTCCGGAATTTTGAAGTTGGACGTCTCGCAGACGTCTGAAAAATTTTGCTGACTTCCAAGAATTTAAACCCGGACGTCTGTAAAAAAAATTGTAAAGGGTAAAAATCGATAATCACCCAGTTAAAGCACCTGATAAGCGTGTCGAGAAAATTGCCGCGAGGCGTTTATGGTCCCGAGAAGTGACAAATACACAAGGCATATACCGGTGTAATCAGTCGAGTGTGTATCCAATTATGTTATGATTAGGGTAATCGTTTAATTGCTTTTACAGTTTATGAATTCGGTAAGTAATCAACAGTCTTTGGTGCATCACATTGACTGATAATTTTAATTAATTAGGCATGCAATCAAAGATCGAGAAATGTTGTTATTTTCCAAACAATTGTGATTAACATAGTCCTATTTATAAGCCCTGGCATATTCTTTTTATCTTCGTCGTGATGCCAGTATGATTAAAGGAGACGAAATAAACGAGTAACAGGGCTCTCCACACTCTCTGAAAATGGGGAGAAGTGACTTCTCCTCTGACTGAAAATAGGGAGAAGTTTTCCAAGATGGGGAGAAGTGGAGAGAAGTGATCAGGCATGGGGGGGGGGGGGGGGTCTACGTTATTATCAGGCATGGGGGGGGGGGGGGGTTCTACGTTATTACAGGGGTCTATTTTCATTATGGTTGATTTATTTAGGTTAAAACATGTCTTTTTGTAATGTATTGCCTTGCAAAACTAGATCTGTAAACTATATTTCTTTAATTTTGGAAAGCAAAGATGGAATTTGTTAGATATGCCAAAATTTATGTTATTACATGCTTGATGTTTAGATATCAGTGTGGAAAATGAATCAATTGCTTACCAATCAGTGACAACCAATTTCTTCATTTCCCAGAAAGTTTTCAACCATAAAAGAAAATAAAGGAAAAAATGCTCTGCCTCCCCCCCATACCCCCCCCCCCCCCCCACACACACACACCCTTCCCCTAAACCCCACCAATTTGTTCTAGGTTTTGCCATCTGGAAAAGGGTTGTGCAAGTTTAGCAGAAGAAAATGTCATAAAGACAAATTATCCAATTAAAAAAAAGAGTTGCATC
This sequence comes from Fragum sueziense, assembly GCA_963680895.1. Lineage (NCBI taxonomy): Eukaryota > Metazoa > Mollusca > Bivalvia > Cardiida > Cardiidae > Fragum > Fragum sueziense. The sequence goes on along the minus strand of OY804602.1, from coordinate 16,226,463 downwards.
ATAATCTATTTTGTGGAGTGGATCCGTTTAAATTCAATTACAGTTCAAAAAGCAGTAAAAAGTCAAAGAATTGATCTGAAATACACCAGAGTTGCTACTCATTAGGTAGTAAAAACACAACAGATTTAGTGCTGATTATAGGTAAGGGTCACGAGTCATGACGTCATGTAAAACTCAACCACCCATGAGATCAAAGAAAAGTCTATTTATGGAAAACCAATTTGTGTTGTAAACACGCACTTTTCAGAGGCTTACAATAATTTGTGTAAGGACAAAGGAATTTCCTTTTTTATGCTTACTTGGATCACATTCTAGACAAAGAATCCATATAGTGGGATTTCCTTTCATTAAAATCAGTTTGTGAAAGTATCCTTTACTCAGTATTCGAGTATGTGAATTTCTATTTCTGAGACTGAATTATGGACATACACTTACATGAATGGAAAGTATTGCCGATGAAAGGTTTGTAGAAATCAAAACTATAATTTTACTTCACTTTGTTGATCATTTCCTGTGTTATTAAGCAGAAAACTACTTGATTTTATTTTCGTTTTGTGTTGTTTTCTTTGTCAAAGATCGCGATCCACCGATTCTTGAAGTGCTGATTATTTGTAGCCTACTCGTTTTCCTCATTAGATCTTGATAGTTATATCGGCCCGATGGACGGACAGAAACCTTTTCTTTCTGTAACCTCTAAATTTCATCTGTCCCAGACCGAAAGGCCGACGGACCCACCATGAATCGCTGATTTATGCGAGAACTACTTTCAGAAATTGAATTTTAGATCGGGATATTTTTCTCACGATAAAAAATGAAAACTGAATTTCTCATGAAAAGTATTTTGTTGAAAAGCAGCAATATTAAGACAACCGACCTATTAACCCGGTTATGCTTAATGCGCACGACACCAAGAGTTTTCTCTCGCTTTGTCACTGTCAGTTATGTTTCGTCTTTCTTTTGGACTCCGCCTACGTAATAATAACTGCTTCCGATTGGCTGTAAGCGTTCTTTAATGCCACGCCTGCCGCCTTTGTCTACCCGACTTCGATGTTGTACATAGGTTGCGCATGTGCCTTGAAAAAACTGAATGTGTATTATCTGTCTTGTTTATACACTTATGATAGAGGGTTTTACCACCGACTTTGTGCAATGGCCAGCGAGATAACAAAGGAATATTAAACAGTATTTATAACATGTGATTGTTTACCGGAGTTTCAATAGATGACTCGAGACAATTGCAACTGCCAATTAGCGGTTAATTGTAAACAGTAAGATAGCATTCACTATCATTTTAATAACCCTTGACCAGGCGACATCCCGATATTTTCGGGCGACTCCGATTTCGCTTTTATCGGCGGTTCAGGCGAAGTTTCATGTTTTTGAGCGAAGAAGTCGCTCAAGTCGCCCGCTTTGGTGAGCCCTGAGTAACTGCAATTAATTCATTCTAAACTTTCCAAGCCCCATGATTTATGGTATCAACGCACATTAGAAAGAATCATGCAGCGCATTTTTGCTAGTTTCTTTTCTACGATATCGCTGTCGTAACAGAAACTCCTTCTGTTTCAAAATCACCTAAACAAAAAACCGCACAAATCGCCTGAGAAAACAAAATCCGAAAATCAGTATCACAAATCAGTACAAGAAAGATGGTTTGCCATGAAACTAATGAATCCAAAAACAGACTTCTTTGTACAATTTGCCGTGAAGCTAAATTATCAAACAAATTCGCTAAAGAGGGTGCCAATATTTTGAATTTCATAAACTTTTTATTTCATTTCAACAAAACTAGTTTCCAAAATATTGAAGGAAAGCAATGAATGTGGATATATTTTCTAGCGTTTAAAAATAACTTATTCTCATTCGCCAATGTTTTTCAAAACAAATCGTCGGCTACGTTATATACAAATTCTCATTCATTATGTTAATTTATTCAAATTCTTTGTTTGTTATTAGAACCAAAGTCCATGTCAAAAATCGTATTTAAATCAAATAAAGAAAATTAATGTGCATTATTTACCCTCAAAGTGTTTTATATCCATTGACAAAAAAAGTCACACAGTACTTTTGTCCCGTTTCATCTACAGTGTCAGAAATAAACATGAATTCTAAAACAAAATGGTTGTTCAATTAACTCCAACCATTAACTTACTATCCACGACATTTAAAAACTGTAATATGATTAAATTGATCTATTTTTAGTACATAAATTTGGCTGGGATTTTGTTCTACATTCCAGACAGCCTGTGTGACGTCACGCCACGTCATACAAGCTTTTTAGGTCAGATTCTCGCCAGTTCATAACAAAGAAACTCTTTCCTCAATAAGCTATTCAGTGAATATATGCACCAATCTACGTATATCATCATTTCACAAGGTTATCTTGACCCATTACCAAACAACAAAATTTTAGGATGGTCCAAATTGAAAGATCCTGCAGATAAATGAAATGTTCTAGTTTTGGTTCTTTTTGGATGAAAAATTTCGCAGAAAATGAAGAAACTGCTTGTCACAAGCAATTTCATCATTTTCCAGGATTTTTCCATGGCCATTATTTTGTGGGAAGTCAAAAAGAGTCATTGTGTGGTAATGGGTTAAGGTCATATCTTGCAGATATTATGAAGTAACTATATAAAAGGGTTAAAATTAGACTGCCAAGATGACAAATTAAGACTGGTCAAGCTTGAACTGGATTGCCACAAGGAGAAGAGTTGCAACTTAGGGCAAACAATATAAGTCATTGAAAAAAGAAAGAGATATGTTCGTTTTTAACTATTTCTTCTTTTCCTTCATTATTTCATAAAATTTCGAAATCACGAAAACGCGCTGAAAAATTCCTGATTTTCTAGAAAAATTCCTGAAATTTGGACATGGAAGTCCAAGACTTTTTGAAATTGGTCCTTATTGAGAGCACTGGTAATTAATGGTCTGTTAATTTAGATCTGTTTGGAAGAAGGAAAAGTTTAATTGCTAGTCTCATCCTAAGCTGGAATGTTCTCTCATTTCTTTTTACCCTTTCTCAAATGGCAAACATATAGTTTTACTTTCTTTGCTTCAAGAACCACACATTTTGAACAATCTAGTTGTGTAACTTTCTTTTTGCTCTATGAAACACAAACATTGAAAAATCTAATCAAAACTTGGATTAAATATTTCATGAAATTCAGGCCTGTGGAGCGACTCAAGACCTTCAGGTCTTCTAGTTCCAAATGGCAAACATTTGGAATGGTACAAATTGTAAGATCTTGCAGACAACAATTTATAGTTAACCATAATGAAATCTTACATGATAAATCTTTCTGTGTAGAAAATATTATGGGAAATAAAGAAATTGCTTGGAACAAGCAATTTCTTCATTGTCTATAATGTTTTCGAAAGCCTTTATTTTTTGGGTGTCATTATGTTGGGATAGGTTAATACGAGTTGCCCACTCAATCCCCCTAGGCCCACCTGGTGCTTCCTGTCAGTGCTATCCACTGACTTTGTCATGAAAAAAGATATATTGATAGAAAAACAAGATGCTGTCTTTAGGACTCCAACCCATGGCTCTTAGCTGTGATATCGTAGCCACAAACCTGTCTTGATGATGAGTAAATTGGTTAGTGAAACTCAGATCAAAATTCAAGAAGGTTTTGGTTACTTTATTGCAAGTAATGGCTCCTGGAACTAAGCTAGAAGGGCAACAGACTGAGCCTACCCAAACAGCACTGTTGCTGTTTGCAAAATAGGCATGGTAGCATCAATGAGCATCATTTACATTAATTACAAATGAATAATCAAACAACATGTCTTCAAAGGGTTTCTATAATTATTTTTTTTTTCTGATATTACAAAAGGAATTCTCAGTGTATAGCCACATCATTCCTTTGAAAACTTTTATAAGAATTCTAAATACCTGCAGTGATTTTTTTACAATTTTAAGACTGTGAGTCCTAATGACTCGCTGGATTCCATACCAATGAGTCCAGCTACTAGCTTAGTGAGTCCAATACACTATTTTTGATAGGAAATCTGTAAAAATTGTTGCATCCTGGGACTCGCTAGAATTAAAACTTTGCATCCCAGAGACCAAATTATGAGTAAATCAAATGTAGCTGGATGCGCAGGTAAATAGATCACTGTACCTAGTAAGAATAATTCACATAAATATTTGACACCATCTTCGCAAGCCAAGGGTTACTACCTCCACTTTGTTCCTTACGAACCCTTGGCCGCTCGCCTCTATGGAAATCGAAAGTACCACCGTGCGATTTCATTGGACGCGATAACTTTCCCATTATCCAATCAAAACACACTAAACAAGCCCTCTTTGTCAAAACGAAAACGTCACGGCTGACGTGAAAATCGATATCCGTATTTGATGCATCGCCTAACACGTTTTAGTACGAGGCTTTTGATTGGCCAGAAATAGCAACTGCAAAGGGCCGCGACTCTTTATCGCCGAAAGGTGACATGGTGGTACTTTCGATTTCAATAGAAGCGAGCGGCCAAGGGTTCGTAAGGAACAAAGTGGAGGTAGTAACCCTTGGCTTGCGAAGATGATTTGACACATGATTAGAAATTCAATCATGCTTTTACCAAGGAAATGTCTTTCATAGTATAGAACTATATATTTTTAGCTCGACTTTTTGAAGAAAATGAGAGCTTATACTGTCACCCGGGCGTCGGCATTGGCGTCGGCGTTGCAACAAAGGTTAAAGTTTTTTCAAACATCAATAACTTCCATACTATCTAATTGATTCAACCCAAACTTGGAATACTTATTCGCCATCACACCCTATACCTTACTACTAGGGCCCATGACCCTGGCTCCACTATATTTGGAGTTATGCCCCCTTTATACTAAGCATCTTAGAAAGTCGAGCGCGCTGTCTTCGGACAGCTCTTGTTATACACTTGTGCTTGCTTTGAAAGCTTGCTTCAATATTCACAACCTCTATGCAGTGCTTCTATTTTCTCTTTGACCACATTTTATTGATACTTTATCAAATGAATGAAGAAAAAACACACAAGACATTCATTTATATGCAAGCTATAACTAGGATATGCACACACCAGGGCTAACTATGTAAGAGTTGAAATTCAAAGATGAAAATACATAAATGAAAACAAAATGTAAATTTATTCAAAAATAACAAAAACTAAATTGAAATATTTTCAAAGATATTAAATTTGCTTTACTTTTATAGATTTAGACTTTCATGTTTTGTAATATTTAGAAAATCAATAACAGAACTTTACCGGTATATCAGAATACTGAAACATATATGAACTGACCAGGAATAAAACCTTGTGACTCTTGTTGTTATTGTATGTCAGCTTTCTTCTATTTGTCTCATCACTGTTTTTCTCTTTTTCTTTCTCATTAAATAGATGTGTGTAAGTATAGAGTTGTTGTCAAGTTATTTACATTATTACATATTGTTTCATGGCTCTAGATAACATGGAATAGCAATGAATTTTGTGCTAAAAATAGACTTGGTTTACCGTAATGTTTTGATGAACCATCGGTGTTGTTTTAAAATCTTGTAACTACGGCTTGAATCAAGCCGTAGTTACAAGATTTTATAACAACACCTACCGTGACCAACAAAATAATATTGTTTGTATGAAATAACGCCATGGTCACCTGGATAGAATCGTTCCCTATTTTGAAGTTCAACCCATTACCGGATGGCAATATTATGGACCGTTCCAATTTGGAAGATTTTGCAGACTGCAATTACGAGTTCATGAAATTTTCAAAAAAAATCTGTCCATTTTGGGTTAGAAATTATTGTGGAAAAAGAAGAAATTGCTTGTCACAAGCTATTTCTTCATTTTCCACAAGGCCTTCTCAAGCATTTTAATTGAGAGGCATCAAAAAGAGTCACTATGACGTGTAGGAATGGGTTAACACTTTCCCTATGAAAAATGTAAGCAATTCACAGCATGAAAATCCTTGAGGGAAAAAGGAAAATATGCTGGTTATTAGTACATATTTTCTTCTTTTACTTGAAGGGTTTCTTTACTTGTAGCCTGCAGGATTGTCAAAAGTTAAGACTTGTTCTGAAAAGGAATTGTCGTCAGTATCATCTATCCCTGCATTGTTTTTCTGAGCTTTCTGTATAAAAGATAATGAATACCAGAGGTCAAAAGTAAACTTGAGTCTTTGTCATGTCTGCTGAAAGGATTTGTCACACCAACCCATTCCCACATGATCCGATGATGATCGAGCTCTTTGACGCCCCAAGAAGAAGTTTTTGTCTGCAGTATCTTTGGGTATGGACAAGTCTGAAATTTTGCAGATTTTACTAGGAGAATTCAAAGATAGGGAGAATGACAATTCCATGTTGTCTAGAGCTAGTTCTTTGTGTGATTCCAATATTCAAGCCTTGTTGTGGCTTATTTTTCTTGTTCAGTGCTATCTGAAAGCAAATGGTATTTATGAAGATGTTTGTTATTTATTTTGAAAAATAGAATTAGAAATCCCAAGAAATATGTGTTCCTTAATACTTTGAAATACTGTTTAGCCTTTTCCCAATTAAGCCATGGTTTTGTGATCCATGATAGACCTTAATGGGAACAGCTTTTGAAAACGCAGAGAGATAAGAGGAAATGATGAAAATAATATCCCTCAATATTTTGTTTGCTGTATCATTCAAGAAATTGTCTACCCTGTTGAATCAAATTTTTTATCCTTGACACCTTTAAATATACCACTCTAAAATTCTGCTCTTTAGAAACACCCATGATAAACAGCAATAATTAAACAAGGGCAGGTGCAAGACCGCCTTAATTTGGTTTATGTTCTAACATAGATAAAAATAATTATACCCCCAAAATTCAATTTGGGGGGTATATAGGAGTCAGCTTGTCTGTCTGTCTGTCTGTCTGTCTGTCTGTTGGTCTGTCTGTTGGTCTGTCTGTTGGTTTTTCTTCAAAAATCTTCTCCTCCTCAACCATTGGTCCAATTCTTACCAAATTTGGCAGGAATGTTCCTTGGGTGACCCTTTTCAAAACTTGTTCGTGAATTTTTGATTCGTCAAAAATTGTGGGCGTGGCAGGGCGGGGCTTATCGGACTTAGAGAAATCATGTGAAAAATCTTTAAAAATCAATTATTAGTCCAATTTGAACCAAACTTGGCAGGAATGACCCTTGAGTGATTATATTCAATGTATGCTCATGATTTTTTCATTCGCCAAAAAATGTGGGCGTGGCAGGGCGGGGCTTATCCGACTTCGAGAAATCGTTAGATAATTCTTCAAAAATCTTCTCCTCCTCAACCACTGGGCCAATTCTTACCAAACTTGGCAGGAATGTTCCTTGGGTGACCCTTTTCAAAACTTGTTCGTGAATTTTTGATTCGTCAAAAATTGTGGGCGTGGCAGGGCGGGGCTTATCGGACTTAGAGAAATCATGTGAAAAATCTTTAAAAATCAATTATTAGTCCAATTTGAACCAAACTTGGCAGGAATGACCCTTGAGTGATTATATTAAAAGTATGCTCATGATTGTTTCATTCGCCAAAAATGTGGGCGTGGCAGGGCGGGGCTTATCCGACTTCGAGAAATCGTTAGATAATTCTTCAAAAATCTTCTCCTCCTTAACCACTGTGCCAATTCTTAATAAATTTGGCAGGAATGTTCCTTGGGTGACCCTTTTCAAAACTTGTTCGTGAATTTTTGATTCGTCAAAATTGTGGGAGTGGCAGGGCGGGGCTTATCGGACTTAGAGAAATCATGTGAAAATTTTTTTAAAAATCAATCATCAGGCCAATTTGAACCAAACTTGGCAGGAATGACCCTTGAGTGATTATATTCAATGTATGCTCATGATTTTTCATTCGCCAAAAATGTGGGCGTGGCAGGGCGGGGCTTATCCGACTTCGAGAAATCGTTAGATAATTCTTCAAAAATCTTCTCCTCCTTAACCACTGTGCCAATTCTTACTAAACTTGGCAGGAATGTTCCTTGGGTGACCCTTTTCAAAACTTGTTCGTGAATTTTTGATTTGTCAAAAATTGTGGGCGTGGCAGGGCGGGGCTTGTCGGACTTTGAGAAATCATGTGAAAAATCTTTAAAAATCAATTATTTGGCCAATTTGAACCAAACTTGACAGGACTGACGCTTGGGTGATTCGATTCAATGTATGCTCATGATTTTTTCATTTGCCAAAAAAATGTTGGTGTGGCAGGGCGGGGCTTATCCGACTCTGAGAAATCGTTAGATAATTCTTCAAAAATCTTCTCCTCCTTAACCACTGTGCCAATTCTTAATAAATTTGGCAGGAATGTTCCTTGGGTGACCCTTTTCAAAACTTGTTCATGAAATTTTGATTCGTCAAAAATTGTGGGCGTGGCAGGGCGGGGCTTATCAGACTTAGAGAAATCATGTGAAAAATCTTTAAAAATCAATTATTAGGCCAATTTGACAGGAATGACTCTTGAGTGATTGTATTCAATGTATGGTCATGATTTTTTCATTCGCCAAAAAATGTTGGCGTAGCAGGGCGGGGCTTATCTGACTTCGAGAAATCGTTAGATAATTCTTCAAAAAAACTCTTCTCCTTAACCACTGTGCCAATTCTTACTAAACTTGGCAGGAATGTTCCTTGGGTGACCCTTTTCAAAACTTTTTCTCGAATTTTTGATTTGTCAAAAATTGTGGGTGTGGCAGGGCGGGGCTTATTGGACTTAGAGAAATCATGTGAAAATTCTTTAAAAATCAATTATTGGACCATTTTGAATTAAAGTTGGCACTAATGTCCCTTGATCGATTGTATGCAACGTATGTTCATGAATTTTTGATTCGGCAAAAAATGTGGGTGTGGCAGGGCGGGGCTAATCCGACTTCGAGAAATTGTCAGATAATTCTTCAAAAATCTTCTTAACCACTGAGCCAATTCTTACCAAACTTGGCAGGAATGTTCCTTGGGTGACTCTTTTCAAAACTTGATCGGGAATTTTTGATTTGGTGTTTTGTTACCATAATTGGCAGGAATGTTCATTTGGTGACTTATTTCAAAATTTGTTCGTGAATTTTTGATATGCAAAAAATGTGGTAATGGCAGGGCAGGGCTTATCAGACTTAACGAAATCATGAGAGAAAATTCTTTAAAAAGCAATTATACGGTAAATTTGAACCAAATCTTACAGGAATGTACCTTTATTGACTGTCTTCAATACATGATTGTGAATTTTTGGTTTATTGAAAAATATCAGCATGGTAGGGCTGGGCTTGGGGATTGTTTAATGAGCTATGTCCTTTTGTTGAAAATTGGTATTTTTTGCAACATTTACATGTGTTGTTTGGTCTGTTGATTTTTTGTTAGCTCTATTTTTCCAATTGAACAGCTCCCAGTTCAAATGAAATCAACTTCTCAAAATGCACAAAAACTGCACTTTTGGGGGGTATGATCACTTTCAGTGATATTCTAGTTGTTTTTAAATAAAGAAGAAGCAAAATTAGTATAACACCCAAATAGCAACCTTCTGGTGTGCCACAAAGGACCTAGAGCTACGGATAAGGCGAGAAATCTCCCTAAAAGGCTCAAATGGAAAAGTCATTTTTCAAAACATGCAAATTGATTATTATTTCGAACTGTATTGTTAGATATGTATCTAAATCATATGAAAACTGATTTTGTACGATCAAAACGATTCGACAGGTACAGATAACTCTTGGTTTCTGTACCTATCCCCAAAATTACATTTTCTTACCCCACCGTTATTCATTAAACCAGATTTAAGTTTTCTTTAGTTTTATAGTTTTATAAGCAAAAAATTTTCTGTAAATGTAAGGACAATTGGTGTTGAAATCATAAACCATTTTTCGATTTGTCCTTAATGCGCATGCGCATCATTGAAACGAGTTTAAAGGCGAAATCTTCCCGCCAAAATTATGGCATATGGTATATGAGTACTATTTTTAGTATAAAAGTACGTTCCAACCCCCCCCCCCCTCCCCCCATTGACCCAGCAAATCCTTTTTACCAAGGAAGCCTATGATCCAGTTACACAACATATGTCAATTGGAAGCTGGGTCAAGGGGGGGGGGACGATGTTAGCCAGCCTTGGGAAGGTAGGTATGCCTCGGTTTTTGGCGGGAAAGTGCACGTTTAAAGTTGTTTCAATGGTGCGCATGCGCAATACAGACAAAACCAAAGCTGCCATATGATGGCAACACCATTTATCCCTGTATCTGTAGAAAATAAATTGCAAATAAAAATAAAAGAATCTTCATTTTACCTCTTTGAATACCGGTAGTGTAAGAAAACGAAACCATTTAGGTGGGTACTAAAATCAAGAGTTATCTGCACCTATAGAACTTTTAAAATGACATAAAAATCAGTGTTTATTTCCTTTATTTGTCTACCTAACCATAAAGCTTAATTTTGTTTCTCAATTTGTTAGTTTTGAGAATTGACCCATCGAGCTGAGCCTTTTAGGGAGAATTCTCGCCTTATCCGTAGAGGTCCTTTGGTCCTTTGTATAATTATATTATCAGGATCTGAGCAGTAAGGACATACTATTTGCTATCACAAACCTATATTTGCTATAGTGCTGTTTTTCATAATGGTAGATTACTTAAGTTATGTTGTTGAAATTTCTCATCTTTTTTTCTCACATGAGCGTACCATTCTCAAGGTGAGATTCAAGTCATTTTCCATTTCAAATGGCAGGGAATCATGTGACACAATAATGGCAACAACAATGATTTGAGAAAATTATCAATAGTTCTATCAAAACACAACTGATTTGAAAATTGTTCAAAGCAGAAAAGGTGTAAAAACACCAGGGGTATGCCTTTGCTGTATATGGTAGACAACAGCTGATAAAATGTTATTGACAAGCATGCAAAAGTAGCAACTGCTTGCCTTTCAATAACTATTTTATCAAGTTTTGCAATTGTTGTTGTTGTAACTTGCTGTGTCACATGATAACCTATATCTAATCTGGTATTGTCAGTAAATATTGACCTGAACCTGATGAATATGTAATGAGTAATGGTGACACGGAATAATCAATACTCGCCAGCAAGCATACACTGTCAAACATAGTCGATCGTTTCCATAAGCATTGTGACTTCGTATTTTGCACGTGCTTTTTCGTGTCAATATATGTTATAGAGTGATTATTCCGCATCACAATTGCTCATTGCATATTCAACAGGTTCAGGTCAATATTTACGGACAATATCACATACAATTCACTGTTATCAGGGGCGTAGACAGGCGTACTAAGGTACTATTTGAGTACAATTTTTTGGGCAATAATCGGAGCAGACAATGATTATATGTCAATCAAGAAAAATTAATGTTACATTTTTTGTCTCTCTGGGTAAAAAAAAAAGTGTGGGAAATGAATCAATTTCTTCATTTTCAACAATGTTTTCCCAAGCATTTTCTTGTGAGGGTTCAAAAGGCGTCACTGTATAGCAGTGGGTTAATTTGGTAGCAATGTTCTTTTAGTACAACTCTATTTCCTCTGGCTACGTTCCTGGTTATCACTCTATGATATTAAGTTCTGGGTAAATCTTATTCAGAGAATGGCAAACACATTTCACACACATTTAGTTATAAAATGAACAGAAAACTTCCTTTTCTTCAATGTTTTCAAAAGCATTTAAGTTTTGTTAGAACTTGCTTTTCTTCATCTTCGCAAGCCAAGGGTTCTACCTCCACTTTGTTCCTTACGAACCCTTGGCCGCTCGCTTTTATAGAAATCGAAAGTACAGCCGTGCCACCTTTCGGTGATAAAGAATCACGGCCCTTTGCAGTTGCTATTCCTGGCCAATCAAAAGCCTCATACTAAAACGTGTTAGGCGGTGCATCAAATACGGATATATCGATTTTCACGTTTTCATTTCGACAAAGAGGGCTTGTAAAGTATGTTTTGATTGGATAATGGGAAAGTTATCGCGTCCAATGGAATCGCGCAGCGGTACTTTGGATTTCCATAGAGGCGAGCGGCCAAGGGTTCGTAAGGAACAAAGTGGAGGTAGAACCCTTGGCTTGCGAAGATGGCTTTTCTTTGATATTGGAAAACTTAGAAATGGAATTGAGGAAAAAAATTATGATCATAAGTATGTTTTAGTTATGTTCATAAGATTTTGAATTTGTTTATATTTTACGATATGGGAATTTGAAAAGTATCAATTTCTTTTGTGTTGAAACTTGATATTCATACTCGTATGTTTTAGTACCATTCATTTTTAGCTCACCTGAGCACGAAGTGCTCAAGGTGAGCTATTGTGGTCACTTTTTGTCCGTCGTCCGTCTGTCTGTCTGTCTGTCCGTCTGTCTGTCCGTCCTTCCACAATTTCGTGTTTACACTCTAGCATCTACAAATATAAGCCAATCTTGACCAAACTTGGTCAAAACATGTATGGCCATAAGATCTCGGATGAGTTCGATTATGGGTCAGATCGAACTAGAAAGTCAGGAGTTATCTGCCCTTGAATGCGAAAAATACTTAGTTTTGACATTGTTTACACTCTAGCATCTACAATTATTGATCAATCAAGATAAATCTTGGACATAACATTGCAGACCATAAAATCTCGGATGAGTTCGATTTTCAGTCTGATCTGACCAGAAAGACAAGAGTTATATGCCCTTGAATTTGACAAAATTGCCATTTTCGGCTGTTTTTGACCTTGTTTACACTCTAGAATCTACAATTATTCATCAATCAAGACAAAACTTTGACACAATGTTTGGGACCATGAGATCTCGGATGAGTATGATTTTCAGTCTGATCTGATCAGAAAGTCGAGAGTTACTTGCCCTTGAATTTGACAAAATTGTCATTTTTGGCTGTTTTCGACGATGTTTACACTCTAGAATCTACAATTATTGATCAATCAATCCAAAACTTGGACACAATATTGGGGATCATAAGATCTGGGATGAGTTTGATTTTCAGTCTTATCTGATCAGAAAGATGAGAGTTATGAGCCCTTGAATTTGACAAAATTGCCGTTTTTGACTGTTTTTGACCTTATTTACACTCTAGAATCTACAATTTTTGACCAATCAAGACAAATTTTGGACACAAGGTTGGAGACCATAAGATCTCATATGACTTTGATTTTCAGTCTGATCTGACCAGAAAGGTGAGAGTTATGTGCCCTTGAATTTGATAAAATTGCCGATTTCGGCTGTTTTTGACATTGTTTACACTCTATAATCTACTATTATTTATCAATTAACCCTTTCCCAAACGGCAAAAATTTAGGGTGATCCACTTCAAAAACTGCCACAAATGGCAAAATTGATGTTATTTAAGATAGGATTTTTGAAAAATATGGCACAGAAAATTTTGAGACAAAAGGAGAAACTGCTGGTTATTAGCAGTTTCTTCTTTTGTGTCAATGTTTTCCCAAGCCTTTTCTATTAGGGACGTCAAAACCAGGTTTTGTTTGGGAAAGGGTTAAGACAAAACTTGAACACAATGTTTGAGACCATAAGATCTTGGATAAGTTTGATTTTCAGTCCAATCTGATAAAAAAAATGGAGAGTTATGTACCCTTGAATTTGATAAAATTGCCGATTTCGGCTGTTTTTGACATTGTTTACACTCTATAATCTACTATTATTTATCAATTAAGACAAATCTTGGACGCAATGTTGGATATCATAAGATCTCGGATGAGTTTGATTTTCAGCCTGATCTGACTAGAAAGTCGAGAGTTATATGCCCTTGAATTTGACAAAATTGCTGTTTTCGGCTGTTTTCGACCTTGTTTATACTCCAGAATCTACAATTATTTATCAAACAAGACAAATCTTGGACACATTATGTTGGGCACGATGAAATCTTGGATGAGTTCGATTTTTACAATGTTATTGACCATAAGTTAGTTTTCAGTCTTAAAGTCATAAATATTTTTTGAAATGAAGAAAAGTGTTGCTTATTAGCTCACCTGAGCACGAAGTGCTCAAGGTGAGCTATTGTGGTCGCTCACCGTCCGTCGTCCGTCTGTCTGTCCGTCCGTTCACAATTTCGTGTTTACACTCTAGCATCTACAAATATAAGCCAATCTTGACCAAACTTGGTCAAAACATGTATGGCCATAAGATCTCGGATGAGTTCGATTATGGGTCAGATCGAACTAGAAAGTCAGGAGTTATCTGCCCTTGAATGCGAAAAATACCTACTTTTGACATTGTTTACACTCTAGCATCTACAATTATTGATCAATCAAGACAAATCTTGGACATAACATTGCAGACCATAAGATCTTGGATGAGTTTGATTTTCAGTCTGATCTGACCAGAAAGACGAGAGTTATGTGCCCTTGAATTCGACAAAATTGCCATTTTCGGCTGTTTTCGACCTTGTTTACACTCTAGAATCTACAATTATTCATCAATGAAGACAAAACTTGGACACACTGTTGGGGACCATAAGATCTTGGATGAGTTTGACTTTCAGTGTGATTTGATCTGAAAGTCGAGAGTTATTTGCCCTTGAATTTGACCATATTGCCATTTTTGGCTGTTTTCGACCTTGTTTACACTCTAGAATCTACATTTATTGACCAATCAAGACAAATCTTGGACACAATGTTGGGGACCATAAGATCTTGGATGAGTGTGGTTTTCAGTCTGATCTGATCAGAAAGTCAAGAGTTATGTGCCCTTGAATTTGACAAAATTGCCGTTTTGGGCTGTTTTCGACCTTGTTTACACTCTAGAATCTACAATTATTAATCAATCAAGACAAAACTTGGACACAATGTTGGGGACTATAAGATCTCGGATGAGTTCCATTTTCAATCTGATCTGACCAGATAGATGAGAGTTATGCGCCCTTGAATTGGGCAAAATTGCCATTTTTGGCTGTTTTCGACCTTGTTTACTCTCTAGAATCTACAATTATTAATCAATCAAGACAAAACTTGGACACAATGTTAGGGACCATAAGATCTCGGATGAGTATGATTTTTAGCTCACCTGAGCACGAAGTGCTCAAGGTGAGCTATTGTGGTCGCTTTTTGTCCGTCGGCGTCTGTCCGTCCGTCTGTCCGTCCGTCTGTCCGTCCGTCCGTCTGTCCACAATTTGTTGTTACCACTCTAGCACCCACAAATATTGACCAATCTTAATCAAACTTGGTCAAAACATGTATGACCATAAGTTCTCGGATGAGTTCGATTTTGAGTCAGATCGGACCAGGAAGTGTAGAGTTATGTGCCCTTGTACGTCAAAAATGACTAGTTTTGACTTTGTTACCACTCTAGCATCTACAAATATTGACCAATCTTAACCAAACTTTGCCAAAACATGTATGACGATAAGTTCTTGGATGAGTTCAATTTTGGGTCAGATCGGATCAGGAAGTCCGGAGTTATGCGCCCTTGAATATCAAAAATCGCTAGTTTTTGACCTTGTTACCACTCTAGCATCTACAAATATTGACCAATCTTGACCAAACTTGGTCAAAACATGTATGACAATAAGCTCTTGGACGAGTTTGATTTTGGATCAGATCAGATCAGGAAGTCCGGAGTTATGCGCCCTTGAATATAAAAAATCGCTAGTTTTTGACTTTGTTACCTCTCTAGCATCTACAAGTATTGACCAATCTTGACCAAACTTGGTCAAAACATGTATGACAATAAGCTCTTGGACGAGTCTGATTTTGGATCAGATCAGGAAGTCCGGAGTTATGCGCCCTTGAATATCAAAAATAGCTTAGTTTCAACTTTGTTACCACTCTAGCATCTACAAATATTGACCAATCAAGACAAAACTTGGCTAGAATGTTGGTAACCATACAATAATGAATGAGTTCGATTTTCAGTGTCATTGAAGTAGGAAATTTTGAGTTATGTGCCCTTGAATTTGACAAATTTGCCATTTTCGACTTTGTTTACACTAGCATCTACATTTATTGACCGATAAAGACAAAACTTGGCAACAATGATGGTAACCATAAGATGCTGAATGAGTTAAATTTTCAGCTTGATCGGACAAAAAAAACAGAGTTATTGGCCCTTGAATTTCACAAAATTGCTTTTTTCCACTTTATTTTCACTAAAAAAAAAAAACCCCACAAATATTGACCAATCAAGACACAACTTGGTCACAATTTAGGTGACCATGAGATCTTATATGTTTTCATTTTTCATATTGATCAGACTAGAAAAAACAGAGTTTTGTGCCCTTGATGGTGACAAAATTACCGATTTCGTTGTTAATTTCACTCAAACAGTAATTAATAAATATTGACCAATCAAAAAACAACTTGGACATAAGGTTGATGAGAATATCTTTATCAGAACAGAGTTATGTGCCCTGGATTATGACAAAATAGATGTTTTTTATCGACTTGGTTTTCACTTTAACAGCCACAAATATTGATTATTAAAGATTAAGAATGCTGTTTTCAGCTGGATCATAATCTCGCCTCTTAAATTTTGTGTTCTTGTCCTAGAGATACCTAGGTCATGTAAAAGGTGGGTCTTGTTCTGCATGGAGCAAGTTTCAAACTTCTATCAGGTGAGCGATCTAGGGCCATCTTGGCCCTCTTGTCAGTCTGATCTGACCAGTCTGGTGTGATCAGAAAGACGAGAGTTATGTGCCCTTGAATGTGATTAAATTGCCATTTTTGGCTGTTGTTGACCTTGTTTACACTGTAGAATCTACAATTATTTAAAAAAAAAACAAAAAAACAAAACAATGTTGGGCACCATAAGAGCTCGGATGAGTTTGATTTTCACAACGTTATGGACCATAAGTTCATATTTAGTCTTAAAGTCATAAATATCAATTGAATTGAACCTAAGTGTTGCTCATATCATTTTGGTTCAGGTGAGCGATATAGGACCATCATGGTCCTCTTGTATCATTTTGGTTCAGGTGAGCGATATAGGACCATCATGGTCCTCTTGTTATAAGTAAATGAGTATTGGTATAGAAAAGTCCTCCTCATGCTATGAGTATTGGTATAGAAAAATCCTCCTCATGCTACACAAACACTTAAAAGGAATTTGAATGCTAGACTTATGATCATGATGGAAAATTGATAATGTAATGTCACAGGGAATGGTGAAATTAGATGAACACACAGTTTTAAAAGACATTGTGTTGCCAATGACAACTGTCTATCCAACATCAGGAAGATTATATGTCACTATTCACTTTGATTTGCATATCAGAAAAT
The DNA here is from genome assembly GCA_963680895.1 of Fragum sueziense. Lineage (NCBI taxonomy): Eukaryota > Metazoa > Mollusca > Bivalvia > Cardiida > Cardiidae > Fragum > Fragum sueziense. The sequence goes on along the minus strand of OY804602.1, from coordinate 16,209,315 downwards.
AATGACAGAACCAATGAAGGAATGGATTCACTTAATTGTCCAAGGTTCGAAGAACTGTATGAAGTAGTGTATTACTTTGAAAAGACTGAAGAGACCCCTAGGTCTTCAGAGGATGCGTAGAAGTCATGCACAATCGACACAACACTAACACCTATATTTATGAATGATTTAGATACTTTTCAAGTTTCCATAATATTATTTAAAGCTTAACCCTTTCCCAAACAAGACCTGGTTTTGACGTCCCTAATAGAAAAAGGTTTGGGAAAACATTGAAACAAAAGAAGAAACTGCTGATAACCAGCAGTTTCTCCTTTTGTCTCAATATTTTCTGTGCCATATTTCACACAAATCCCATCTTTAATAGCATCCATTTTGTCATTTGTGGCAGATTTTGAAGAGGATCACCCTAAAATTTTGCCGTTTGGGAAAGGGTTAACTAACAAATTGTGTGTTGTGCTTTTGTTCTGTGTTAAGTTCTGTTTAGTAAACTGTAGCTGAGGTAAAGATAAAAAGGGGTAATAACTTTTTAATTCTCAAAAATTGAATATCCTTCAAATATTACAATATAAAAGGTAATAAACACATATTGTAAAAACTTGTGGTAATTATCTCCTGGAGATGATACAAATGAGTGCCAAAAATGTAAGGTTTGAATATAACCATTTCCCAAACAAGACCTGGTTTTGACGTCAGTAATAGAAAATGCTTGGGAAATTATTGAAACAAAAGAAGAAACTGCTGCCAGCAGTTTCTCCTTTTGTCTCAATATTTTCTGTGCCATATTTTACACATATCCTATCTTTAATAACATCCATTTTGTCATTTGTGGCAGTTTTCTATGTCATATTTTACACAAATTCTATTTTTTATAAATTTTGCCGTTTGGGAAAGGGTTAAGATGGATTTAGATTACCTTTACCCCGTCTTATCTGTTTGTGCTGCTAAAGCTCTTCAATTTATGTAAATGATGTACATAATATTATAACAAACTTGGTTCATTGATATAATAATATGATAAATGAAAGAATCCAATTTATTAATCTAAATTAAAATGGTTCCGGATAATTTAGGATGATTAACAGTCCATTGTATATATCTGAAATTGTACTCATTTGAATTGATTACCGGTACATGTATGTGAATTCAATAATGTAGCGACTATTGATATGAAAAATGTCCACTGATCACAAGGCTTTCTCTATAAGCCATTAACCCTGTTTCAAACATTAAAATTTTTGACTGGTCAAAATAGAAAGGAATTGCAGACAGCAAAGTTAATACTAACTTGATGCAGAAAATTCCCATCTTATACATAGCTTAAAAACATTAAAGGAAAAGGAGAAAATGCTGATTATCAGTATTTTCTTCCTTTTTTCAATGGTTTTATGCCCATTTCCATTCATTAAAAACATTAAAGCAATTTGCAATGTTTCTGCATTCTGCAATGTTTATCTGCACATATCCAGTCATTAAATGGCATTATTGTCTGGGAAAAGGTTAACCCATTCCCACACAAAGACTTTTTGACTACCAACAAGATAATGGCTTTGGAAAACATTGTGGAAAAAGAAGAAATTGCTTGCGACAAGCAATTTTGTCATTTTCCACAATGTCCTCTACCCAAAAAGACCAACAATATTTTACTCCCAATCACTTGAAATTGTAGTCTGCAGCATCTTTGAATTTGGACCAGTCTGAAATTTTTCGTCTGGTAATGGGTAGTGTAATGGGTTGTGTAATGGGTTAAGGAATCATTTGTTTTACACTGGTTATAAATGATAAATAAAGTTCCTGACAATGTATACAGACACTTATATTTGTATCACTCATATTATGCTGTATTCATAAATGATCTCTCTACATATGATACAGATGTTGGGTTCAGCAGACAACAAGCCAGCGTTCCTGTCTGACAAGTCACTTGAACCTGCCACCAAGTATCTCATGAGGAGATTTCCACAAATTGACTCTAAAGCAAGTGCTGTAAGTAATACATTTTCATCATTTATTTTTGATTTTGTATATTTCAATTTTTGCAAATTGTATATTTTTCTATGATCTAAAGTATTTGTCACCTATCATGCTGTCTGGGAAGTGTAAAAGTATGGACCCTAGACAGAAAACAATTTTGAAAATGAATAATTGCTTGTAACAATCAATTTCATTTTTTCCCATAATTTTTACTGCCAATAAAGACGAGAGAGTACAATTCCTTTCACCTGATATTGCCTTTTGGTTAGACTTTCGGTATGATTGCACATGACAGTGATATGGCATTCATATTTCCCAAGAGCATACCTTGTGTCAAGATCTCTTCATTCAGGCTAATATCAAAGTTCAAGGTCAAAGTAAAAAATCAAGGTCACATTTAAAAAAAAATGCTGTTTTCTGGAGCAAATACATCTGATTTTGAAACGATTGAAACAATTATGCCCATACTTATCCATCTTTGCAAGCCAAGGGTTCTACCTCAACTTTGTTCCTTTGCAAGAAACAAAGTTGAGGTAGAACCCTTGGCTTGCGAAGATGATATCAATCAAATACCCATTTGGCATTACTTTCATTTCTTCCTTTAAAAAAATCATTAAGAACCAACATCATGTCATCATCTTTCACCTTATATTCTACCTATGAGAGCATAAATCTTTTTCAGTTGGTAGCAGTCAACAATATAAAGAGTGATGTTGTCAAGTCCCTGTCCCTATACTACTATACATTTGTGGATATCATGGACTTTAAGGACCATGTAGCTGATCTACTGACCACAATAGATGCTTGTCAAGTTCATCTCGATATTGTAAGTACAGGGATAGGATTTTACGTAATAAGTAATAATGAAATATGAGAAATTTTGATAGAAATTGTTTAAAATTTGTATTTCATATTGCCTCTAGAAATTGTTTTTCTATTTGAGTACATTAATTATACAGTGGTCCTTTATGCCCGCAGCCAAGCCAGCAACATCACACTACCTCGATTCCAAATTGAATTAAATTTTTATGGTGTGTTTTATCAAAATTGGATTTCTGTTGTGTAATTTCAGACCTTGAACTTTGACCTGACAAAGAATTACCTTGACCTTGTGACGACCTATGTGTGTATAATGATTCTGGTATCTAAGGTGGATGATAGAAAATCTGTACTAGCTCTATATAATGTGGCGCATGAGTACTTACACGGACAAGGGTAAGGTGTTAAATGTATGGGTTTAAAGTCTGGATATATGCAGTTTAAAGTCTGGATATATGCAAGCATATTTCGCTGACTTGAATTCCAAAACATTGATAATCAGACCCTTAAGTCAGCTTTTAAACTTTTGCAACTTTTTCTGCTACTGAATATTTTCTTTTGCTCCCATTTTAACCCATTACCACACAGTAACTCTTTTTGACTCCCTACAGGTTAATGGCTTTGGAAAACATTGTGGAAAATGAAGAAATTGCTTGTCACAAGCAATTTCTTCATTTCCCACAATGTTTTCTAAACAAAATGACCAAAAAACTTTAAAAATAATTGATTGGAAATTGTTGTCTGCAATGTCTTTGATTTTGGACCAGTCTAATTTTGTTGTGTGGTAATGGGTTAAGATAAAAATGTTGGACCATTTGTTCAAATCTTTGAAAATCTAACTGCATTATGAACTTTGTTATACATATATATATGTATTTGCAATGTTGTTTATGATTTGAATATCTTTATCTTTTTCAGAGATCCATCTTTTCCCAGACTAGGACAAATGATTCTAGACTATGAGAATCCCATGAAGAAAATGTCTGAAGAGTTTGTGCCACATTCAAGGGTGAGTTGATAGATTTTTAAATAGAAAATTGTATTTATAGGTACTATTGGAATGTTGAAATGGTCAAATTGCTGAAAAAGAAAGAAATTTAATGAAAAGTGCTGTTTAACTTTGAATAATACAGTCAAACCTCGATCTCTCGGGCACGGGCCTCTTCGAACACAGCAGAAAATTCGAAATAGAATCTCAGTCACGACACAATTTGTTCTTTATTCCTTATTTTCAAGCGCGGATAACTCGCACACCTCAGGATCGAATTTTCGAACACATTCTCCGGTCCCGTGCATTGATTTACTATTTAATTCACCACATAAAGTCGAACAAAGGGTTTTCCAATAAATTTACCTGGCTTCTATTGTTTATTTTCACACATATCGCTGGATAATCTCTTTTTGACAGCTTCTTGCTTATCAATTAAACCGGTGCGTAAGTATCACTTGTCATGAAAAATACTCGTCTTTAATTACCATTTATTGGTTTTAATTGTATCATGATTGGGTCTTAATTGCGAGCTTTAATTGATTGGGTCTTCATTCTGACTTTAATATTCGTAAACATCGTAACTACAACTTAGCCGAGCTGCACTTACAGCATTCACAAACGTAGACAGCTAGATCATATACCGAAGGAGTTTTGTAGAGAATCTGCTTTTATTTTATCATGTATGTACAGTATTTTGAAAGATTGATAAGATGGAAATTTATTCTTTGTTATTAAAGATGTCCTTAGTTACATGAATAAAGATATCTTCTCATGAAAACATTCTTTGTTTGTCATGCGAGTATTCCACATACGTTTTAGTGTACCAAAAGTCGGATATAACCTATTTTCGGACGGAACGCATTTCCCCTTCTATACGACGTCGTCATGCCAAATTTTGGATGAGTCGAACTTCCGATATCTCGAACTAATTAAAGAGTCCCGTTGGTGTTCGAGAAACTGAAGTTTGACTGTACATAAATTATGTGTCGATAAAAAATGACAAAACTTTCTGAATTTATGGAGAGTGTCTATTTGATATACTACCTTTTAAAGCTTAATATAATCTATTTAAACAAGTTGGTGCTTATACGTACATTCGTTTATCTAAGACAATATATGTTTTTGATCACACTCAGCTAATGTTACATACCTATTAACAGTTTTCATGCTTAAGACTAGCATCAAATTATGTCGAAGATAGAATGGTATTTCAAAGTCTAATTTAGATCTAATTTGAAAAAAAAATTGACATTTCTTGACAATAAGACTTTTATTTTGACTATTTCAGGTGTTGATTCCTGCTATAATGTCCCTACACAGTATTTACTCCAAGAAAACACCATCAGCAGATCAAATGAGGACCATGCAGGTCTTAAGTCTGTTAGCTGAACCTTCAAAAATTAGTCAAGTACCATCCACTACTACTGTAAGTGAAAGTATAAGATTGGCTTCAGTTTGTGCCACAATGCTGGAATAGAAAGCAGGCAGTGTATGCTAAGATCAGACTGCACATCTCTGCAGGCTGATCTTAGTCTATATTGCCTGCCAAAGCATTTGTCACAGCAGTAAATTGATGTGAACAGCATGAGAAAAGTTTTGTCTGTTGGATGTACCTTCAAAAATTATTCAAGTACCTTCCACTACTACTGTAAGTAAAACTGTATGAAACTGTCTACTACTACAGTTTCAATATCAGGGGGAAAGCCGAATGTTTGATTATTGATAAATGGTCTGTTTTCAGATGCATATGTGGTCCACAGTACATCATAACATAGGAAGTTAATGGTGCGATGTTTAATGTTGTCAAAAAATCTGATATTTTGATTGCTGTGTCCAATGTATAAATGCTTTCCTTAACAAAATAACCACCTATGCATTATAATGAACCCCATTTTCAAGTGAGAAAATGAATGAATTTTCTCAATGTAGTTCTTTAACCCATTAGCACTATTTACCAGACTAGTTCAAATTCAAAGATGTTGGGGACAACAATTCAGGTGAATGAAATTTACCTTTTTGTGTTGAAAGCATTGTGGGAAATGAACAAATTGCTTTTCACAAGAACAAATTGTTTTTCACAAGCGATTCAGGGATAACGACTAACAGAGGCCCAGTTGTCCATGGCCCCTAATTTTTAGGCTTGACTCCTGAATCTCTGGAGAAATTACCTGTACCCCTGATGTTAAATATTGAATATTAAGCAATATGGGCCCCTACATCAAAATTGTTTGTCTTTATCCCTGTAATTTCTTCATTTTCCACAATATTTTTCAAGTCTTTATGTTCTGGAGTGTCGAAAAGGCGTCATTATGTGCGGGAAATGTTATGGGAGATAATTCATTGACATGCTATAATCTTGATTTGTTGCTGATGTTTTACTGATATTTGCAGGTACAATGTGAATATTTGTCTCAAGACACAATAGAGAGGTGGATTATATGTGAGTAGATCTACTATTGTTTACATCAGAAGACAAGGTTTAATGGTTTTAATCTATCCCAAACAGACATAGTTTTGATCTCCCTGATAGGAGAGGAGAGGTTTGGGAAAACATAGAGGTAAAAGAAGAAAATGCTGAAAATCAGCATTTTCTCCTTTTGCCTCAATATTTGCTATGCTATTTATTTGCAAATATCTTATCTTTAACAACATCCATTTTGACACATGAAACATCTTTCAGATTGGACCAAAGGATAACCAATATTTTTAATTTGAAAGTTCAATTTATCAGTAGTAAGTTTCCCTACACCCTAAAGTAAATGCCCCTTCATATTCAAAAGTTTCCCACAACTTCATATTTTATGAAAAAGGTGATTTGTGAATTTCAGTCAGCATCATGCTGTGCCATCAGTACCTGCAAGAAGCTCAAACCTGGGACCTGTGGAAGACGGCCCTGCAGTCCGGCTACATTGTACAGCTATGTAGAGATGAAATACTGCATATACATGGATTCATTACACAGTTCTTTGATAGTCTGAAAGGGTGAGTGTAGGATAACATATTGCCACTTTTCAATGAAAACCTCATAACTGCAGCTTAAAACAAGCTGCAGTTACGAGATTTTCGTTGAAAGCATACGTATGATCAGAATGTTCCTGGCCTGCTATGCTTCAAGCCATTTTATAGAACACATATCTTATTCAGTCTGTCATTTGTTGCTGCGATGGACTATAGCAATTGAAAATGGTGTTAAACCCCGGTGAATCAAATCAGTCTGTCATTCTAATGTAAAATCCTTTGGAGTATAAAATGCATTTGATCACTGTTGATTGCTTATGTATGACACAAATGAATTTCAACTAAATAGACTAAGGTTTAAACCGTTCCCAAACAAGACCTAGTTTTGATGTCCCTAACAGATATTATGATGTCCCTAACAGAAAAGACTTGCTAAACATTGAGACAAAAGAAGAAACTGCTGATAACCAGCAGTTTCTCCTTTTGTCTCAATATTATCTATGCCATATTTTACACAAATTATATCTTTAATAACTTCCATTTTGTCATTTGTGGCAATTTATGAAGTGGATCGCCCTAAAATTTTGTCGTTTCTGAAACGTTTAATACATATGTAGTAGAATTTTCTCATGACTTACAAAGATGATGAAAATAAGCCAGATTTAACTTTGTATGTATCTGTATTACAGACAGAATCTCAGTAAGAGAGTCAGTGAAGTTAGAGACTTACAACACCAGGCTTTACAATCTTCGTAAGTATAATGTCAGTCATTGTGTACATTTCATATATTGAAAATCTATTAAAACTTTATTTGATGTTGATCAAACTTTATATTGTGGGCTTTATAATCTTTGTAAGCATAATGTTTGCCAGAGGTACTGATAAAACGGGTTGATGGCTTTTCAAAATGAAATGTTTGACTAAAATTTCATCAAACCCTATGTTGTGGGTACTCATTTGAATCGTCTCATCAATATGATTCCAATAAGTACCCACAACATGGGGTTTTAATTTGAAATAACAAATTTTGGATGCCTTTACCCCCTCATCTGTTGCTCTGCAGCCTTTGTTATATTTTCATACATGTGTATTGAAATATGTTAGAAAATGGTGGTTAGAGCAAATGCCTTCTGAGAACATTTTGTTTCGCATGAGTTTCGCACGAGTTTTCTTGTATTTGCATGACTTATTTATTTTGATCATTGTGTTATGTATATTTGATAGAATATTTTATCTTTTTTTGAAAGTTAATCTTAGATTAGATCGTGTAACCCTTCCAAAATGACAAAATTTTACACCAGTCCTATTTTAAAACAGTTCAAGACAAAAAAGTGATTAACAATTTGATATCAAAGTAGAAAACATTCATGTTAGAACACACATAATTATGCAGGCAAAAGAAAAAAATACCTGATAATCAGCTCGCTTTTCTCTCTCATTGCTTACCCAACTATTTGTATAAGGGATGTCAAAACCAGGCTTGTCTTCAACATGTCTTAAATAACCTAGATGAAAAATAAGTAATAAGATTATTCATATCTTTTGATATAAAAAACATAATATCTGATGAATAATTTTACACATAATCTTGCACTTTTTTTCTTAATGTTGTAAAATGTTTTTATATGTGTATTGGCCTATGGCCTTATTTTACAAATAAAATCTGGATTTTGGATGAATAAAGTTTTTGATTTCAAAGTTTTATATATTGTTTGCTATGTATTTTATACAGAAACTTGTAAGTAGTTAACACTAGAGCTTTTAGTTACCATTTGTGTGTGCACATTGTGTTCAAGTTAATTCTTTCAAAACAATCTCTTGCTTTGGTAGCAGCTACAGGGTCCTGTTTTAAAAATGGAAAAGAAACCTAAAAGAAAAAAAAAGAAATGCAGATGTGCAGCATTTTTGTCTTTTCCCTCAATGTTTCAATCAATCAAAGAGCAATTTATTTCATCATTTGACTTTTATCCTTGCATTTTCAACTCTTCATTGTAGACAGTCTAAGATATTTATGCCTCCATATTGAAAGATCGGGGGCATACTGTTTTACTCGTGTCCGTCTGTCTGTCTGTCCAAAAATTTAACATTTGCATTTTCTCCAAAAGTATTTGATAAACAAATCTGAAATTTGGTATGTAACTTTCTTTCAATGATATCTATCTGTTCCATGCAATATGACCTCCCTAAAGGTCATCCATTAACCCTTCTCTTAATATGAAAACTTAACATTTTCGAAAATAGCCATTCGGGGGCGTTCATGTTTCACAAACACATCTTGTTTCGCTTTAGATGGTCTAAGATATTTTGTTCTTGGATTGTTTATTGTGGGTAGAGGTTTTAGAATTTTACTTTGTGTGCTTTCATAGTCGTTTGATGTGTTATATATACTCTTTAACCCATTACCGCACAGTGACACCTTTTAACACCCCACAAGATAAAGGCTTTGGAAACATTGTGGAAAATGAAGGAATTGCTTGTTACAAGCAATTTCTTCATTTCCTACAATGTTTTCTACAAGAAAAAGATAAAACTGTCTGCTGCAACATCTTTGAATTTTGACTTTTTGTCATCTGGTAATGGGTAAAAAGGATTGTGTGATTTTAGATAGAAAGGGTTAAAAATTCAGATTGGTGCTCTCTTATAAGTTAGCCATTATTTGGAAAAAGGTAACCTTTCAGCATTTGAGATTGATCCTGTTTTCAGATGACTGAGCTTCATTTAACCCTTTCCCATACGACAAATTTTTGGGGCGAGCCTTTTCAAAAGTTGCTGCAGATGACAATATTGATGCTGTTAAAGATAGAATTTGTGTAGAATACAGCTCAGAAAACATTGAGGCAAAAGGAGAAACTGCTGGTTATCAGCAGTTTCTTCTTTTGTCTCAATGTTTTCTCAAGCCATATCTAATAGGGACGTCAAAACCAGGTCTTGTTTGGGAAAGGGTTAAGAGAGTTTGAAAACCTTTCAAAATGCAATATTTCATTGATTGTTCATCAAACCTCATGTTGTTGGTACTCACTGGAATTGTCTGGATGAGACAATTCAAATTAGTCCCCAGAACATGAGGTTTGATTTTGATTTAACAATTTTAGAATGTATTTACCCCCTCTTATTTGTTGCTCTTAGATCATACTGTGTCTAATTGCAGGTTGATTAGGATTCCTGGTGTTCTCTTACAGTTGTTATAGATCATGAGGAAGCTATTGGAGAACAACTTGGGTCTTGATCAGTCTGTCACTGTTCTTATGCAAATGCTGATCTGGATCTATGTTGGCCTCAAATGCCATGAGGGCCCTTTTTCCAGATTTTTTATCAAATGCTTTTCTTTCTTCATCGCAAATACCAGATTTAAGTCATAGCGAAGGCACTTGTCAGCTTTTTAGCAAGCTGGGACTTTATATCTGATGATCGAATGTCACAGCCCTTGTGTTGATGTCAGTTCTTTATATCTTATGAACTACATGAAATAGGGCCTTGATTTTTCACTCTTGTATACACCTTGCCAAGACCATCCATTTGGGAGCAAGATGACCTTTGATCCTGTGGAATTTACTTTGGAGTTCAATCTGATTGTAATTCAATGTTAACTTTTAAGTAACATCTAACAGGCACCAGGTAGGGGTCATCGTCAATGACCTTTTTATCTGACCAATCAAATACTTATAAGATTCTGAAATTGATTAAAGCCAAAATCTACCCCACGATAACATATTTGGTATTTTTAAAGTTTTTCCTTGCAATTGTGTACAAATATTCTGCCTTTTAAAACATTTACTTTGTCTTCGGTAAGTTCTTTAATTTGGGACTATGAGGCAAATGAATGGATTAACTAATACCGGTATGCTTAACACTCATCCCAAATTCCTTGATCCTTTTTTGTGTTACGGGCCACGTTAAATGTACAACTGAATGATTCTCTTCCAGGCCCGGTCTCCATAGAGAAAGGAGAAAGTTTTTGCGGACCGCCCTGAAGGAGTTATCTCTGATATACACAGATCAGCCAGGGCTGTTGGGACCCAAGGCCCTATATGTGTTACAAGCTTTGTCCATGGCACAATATGAGGTGCATTGGCTGCTGCGACACTTCCAGAACCCGCCCAGTAAACGGCATAATGTGAAACTGAACCAAGAAGACTTTGTGGATAGGTGAGAGGGAGTGAATGGTTAATGGATTTATTTAAGCCTTTCCAAAACAGCAAAAATATGTGGTGGTACAACTTGAAAGTTGCTTCAGATCACAAAATGGATGTTGAAAAAAATAGAATTTGTGTAGCCTGGAAAACAGTGAGGCAAAAGGAGAAAATGCTGATTATCAGCATTTTCTTCTTTTGCCTCAATCTTTTCCCAAGCCTCTAATAGGGACATCAAAACCAGGTCTTGGTTGTGAAAGGGTTAGGGAGCCAAGGCCCTATATGTGTTACAAGCCCTTTCAATGGCACAATATGAGGTTCACTGGCTGCTGAGACACTTCCAGAACCCGCCTAGTAAACGACACAATGTGAAACTGAACCAGGAAGACTTTGTTGATAGGTGAGTACAGAGCTACAAATTAGAGGGGGCAATGACTTTTCAAAAAGAAATATTTCACTGAATGTTCAGTAAACCCTATGATGTGGTTACTTATTAGAATCGTCTCATTGAGACGATTCAAATGAGTACCCACAACATAGGGTTTGGAATTGAAATAACAAAGTTAGGATGTTTTCACCCCCTTTTATCTGTCATTCTTGATGAGCGGGTGGATTGTCTGATGAAAAACGACACAATGTGAAACTGAACTAAAAAGACTTTGATAGGTGGAGGGTGGATTGATTGATAGATTGATTCAATAGTGTTAATTCCTTGTTCAACAAGTAATAATTTCAAAGTTATATTTCTGCAGCTTGTGCGCCTATTAGACTGCTTATTTCTCTATCATTATACCGCCTGACCAGTCTTCTGAAAGAGACTTAAAATTGAAGTCCCGTCTCCATATGAGGCCGCAGCCATGGCGCAGTTGGTAGTGCATCTGCCTCTCACTTGAGAGGTCCCGGGTTTGATACCCGGCAGCGGCAAATACCCTTACGTACAAAAATGTCTCCCATAAGTGGTTTGATATCGTGAACCTAGGGGGGGGGGGGGGGGGGGAGCAGCTTGAGGCTTGCTAAGGGTGTTGTGGTAGTACTGGTATGAGAAACGGCAGGAATCCATGGTTAGGTGCTCCAGCTGCCACGATATGACATTAGTAGTTGAAAACGGCGTAAAACCCCAATAAAACAAACCTGTCTCCATATGACCTTAGCTGTTGAGGTGGATGTACAACTCTTTTCAATCAATTATTCTGTAGAAAAATTCAACATTGGCATTGACTTTTGTTCCATAAGTGATACATAGGGCTATCACATTAAATTTTTGTCTTCCTTATATCAAGTCTTGACCCATTCCCATGTAATGATGCCTTTTGATGCCTCGAAAGATGAAAGCTTGAGAAATCATTGTGGAAAGCAAAGAAATTGCTTGTGACAAGCAATTTCTTTATTTCCTACATTGTTCTCTACCCCAAATACCAAAAAACTTTGTCAGCAACATCTTTGGATTTGCACAAGTCTTAATTTTTGCTGTTTGGGAAATTCTTAAAGGTTTTAAGGTGATCCTGATGTTGTGGTTGTCAATCAAGGTCAATTGAGGTAAGTTTTTGAAAAATTGCCTTTATTAGGGGTATTGATGTTTGAAGTTTCACAAACACATCTTGTTTGGAAAGGGATTGTAATAAATGTATCTTTTTACAATTTCAGACAAATTCCTGAGCTGCTTTTCTATATGGAAGATCTGAAGTGTAAGTTCTTTATCCTTTTCCTACAATGTTTTTTGATGATCCTGACATACAAACCATTGTAAAACACTAAAGATTAGATGTTGGATATTTTCACAGTATTGTGAATAATCATAATAATTGAGCTGAGATCTAGGAACACTCCTTTGACACTACATGTTTATTATTCCATAAAAGTTGTATCTGAGAACAACTATTTACTGCTTGTTCTTTACTTCATGTTTGTCATAACCATGAACTGTTATGCATTTACTGAAATCAATTTTTAGCTCGACTTTTCAAAGAAAATGAGAGCTTATACTGTCACCCGGGCGTCGGCGTCGGCGTTGCAAAAAAGGTTAAAGTTTTTTCAAACATAAATAACTTCCATACTATCAAAGGGATTTAACCCAAACTTGGAATACTTATTCACCATCACACCCTCTACCTTACAATTAGGGCCCATGACCCTGGTTCCACTATATTTGGAGTTATGCCCCCTTTATACTAAGCAACTTAGAAAGTCGAGTGCGCTGTCTTCGGACAGCTCTTGTGTTAACTGCACCCCCCTAACATTTGGTGTAGCCTAAAAGTTAGTTGGTTTTGAAAGGGTTTAACCCATTCACATACAATGACACCTTGTTGATTGGAAAACCTAGCAGGAAAAGAAGAAAAAAGCATTTCTTTCTTTTCCTTTAAGTTTTTCTATGCTATTACATTGAGATTTCTACACTAATTTAGTCTTCTGCAACTCCTTTCAATTATAACTTCCATTAAATTTTCATTAAAATTGTGTTTTACAGTATTAGTGAAGAAATACCATCAAGTAATGCAGAGATACTATGTGCAATATTTAGCAGGCTATGATGCAGTGCTACTGAACCAGCTAATACAGGTATTAAGATACAGGTTTCTTTAACGCTTTTCGGTGGATTATCAGGAAATAACAGTAGATTATCATTTTGATAAACTCAACGCATATCCAGTGAAATTATCAAAAACTTGTGCCCCGCTTTCGTTCATTTCAACATAACTGACGTTATATGAGCCGGGCCAAATAAGTGACGTCATCATAAGCGTCGCATAGCAGTCACATTCTAAATGACGCGCTTTAAGAAAATCTGTCACATTTTTTTGCATTTTGTCTAATTTTTGCATTAAAGAAATAGAATAATCGTTTATTTTTCGTGTAAGATCGATTGATATTTCATTTCGTGAACTTCGCCACTCGTGAAAATAAAGCTTTTGTTGTTCACTCAATGAAATATAAATCGATCTTACGCTGAAACAAACGATTATCCTCTATGCATTGGTTAGAAGCTGTGGCCATAGCACAATTGTTAGTGCATCAGACTCTCACTCATGCTGTCCAGGGGCCCGTATTATCAATAAACGTATGATTATTTTTTGCGTATTGCTTGTAACAACAAACCTGATTGGCCCATTCTGATTTCTCATGCAAGCAAATGTTTTGTTACACAGTTTACACAAAAACATGATCGTAAGATTGTTGATAATACTGGTCCCAGGTTTCTATCCTAAGCCATGGCAAAAATCCTCTTTGACATATCGTCGTTGTAAATGCAAAACCTCGTATCTCGTTTTCGGAAAATTTTAAAGGGGAGGGAATAAAGTGTAATAACTTTTCCCAAACTGAAATGTTTTACTTGAAATTTGGAAATATTGTTCATAAATAATGTATCATTGATACTGATTGGTAAAAATTTCTCAAAACCTGCAAGAATTGTCTAAATTGGACACACAAGTTTGTACTTTGAAAATCGCTAGAACCGACATACGAGGTTTTGCATTTACACTGACGATATGTCTCCCAACATTGGTTGAATAATCATAAACATATGTGGGAGAGCAGCTGGAAGCTTGGCAATGATGTTGTGGTAGTACTGGTGTGAGAAACGACAGGAATCCCTATTTAGGTGCTCCAGTTGACAAGATATGACTGCAGATATAGAAAGATATATTAACCTCCATTGAATCAATCATAATTGTGGAGTTCTGGGTTCAATCCCCCAATCTCAGTGAAAAATATTCCGATATTAATTTGAATACGCAACTGGAGGCTTTAAAAGGATATTTTGTCAAAGAAATCAGTCTGTACTTTGAGCGACTATCAGATGAGTTTTAAACATTTAGGTAAGCAATAATTGCTACATTTGTCTGAAAATGATCGCCAAAAGAGTAAAAAATATTGAGACAGGTTAATTTATTGACAAATTGTTTATAATATTTCACAGCATTTTAAAGGTCTATTTGACAGTTTGCTTTGTTTCAATCTTTTATTCACGTTTATTAAGGATAAATGAATGAATTTATATTTTACAGAACCTTGCCATGTGCCCGGAAGATGAATCAGTCATTCTTTCTTCCTTTTCCAACACTATTTCTGGGCTTACAGTCAAACAAGGTAACTTTCAAGTTAGCGCTTTCCCAAATGACTAAATTTTAGGGTAATCCAATTCGAAAGCTGCTGCAGATGACAAAATTATGTTACTAAAGGTAAAAGTTTGAATTATATAGAACAGAAAAAAATTGAGACAAAAGGAGAAATTGCTCCCAAGCCTTTTCTATTAAAGGGACGCCAAAACCTGGTCTTGTTTGAGAAAATGTTTTAAAAAAAATTACATTAATTAATGATCAAAGGAAAAATACTGCCCATATTGCATTTTGTTTGTAATTTTTCTCAAGCTTAATTTTCAACTTTCATCATGGTGTACATGCAGACAAGTTTGAATACATACTATATGTAAACATATAGATGTACATGTACATAACTATTTCAAATACTACTCTATTATCATATCTCAGTTACATTTTCTTAACTAATATTGACTGAAACACAATGAACATGATGCCCAATATTTAAACCTTCCCCAAACAGTTAAGTTTTACACTAGTTCTATTTGAAAGCTGTTGGTCACAACAAAATGGATGTTGTCAAAGATCAAATTTGTGTGGCGCTAAACCACACAGAAAATATTGAACCAGTAGGAGAAAATGCTGGTCATCTTCATTTTCTTCTTTTGCTCATTGTTTCCCTTAGTTCTCTCTATTAAGGAAATAAAAATCAGGTCTGGTGGGGAAAGTGTAAAAGACTGAGAGCATCTCTTCATTCTCGTGAATGTTTCTTTTATATTATATCAAATATATTAGTCTGGAAATCAAGTCATTACTGTAGGTATTTTGCACATCATTATGGTTTCATACATTCTTTTTTTTTTTTGCAGTGGAAGAAAATGAATTGTTTGACTTTAGAGGACTGAGGCTGGATTGGTTTAGACTGCAGGTAAAAACAAATCGTCACTTTTCAACAAAAACCTTGTACCTGCAGCTTGTTTAAATGTTAAACTGGTCCAAATGAAAGCTCATTAAAGTCAATTTGGTCAATCTTTGAAAAGGGGACAACTTGCTGGTTCGAACCCCAAGCACTCAAGTCTTTTAGATGAGCCTTCAATGGATGCTTAGTCTCCATATGACCTTAGCTTCCATTCAATCAATTGCTTTTTGGAAAGAAGAAAAAACAAAAAGAATATAAACAAATTGGTTTGTGATAGAAAAAAGTGTTAAATACTTCTTAAACCTCTGTATACAGGAATTATCTTTAGGAATTCTTTAGTGTGCACCTTGCTTCCTGGGGCTTATATTATAATGAACTTTTGATGTTTATTCCTACAGGCCTATACAAGTGTGTCGAAGGCAGCTTTAGTACTAAAGGACCATCAAGACCTGGCTAAACATCAAAACACGATTATATTTCACACAAAGATGGTCGACTACTTTAGTGTGCACCTTGCTTCTCGGGGCTTATATTATAATGAACTTTTGATGTTTATTCCTACAGGCCTATACAAGTGTGTCGAAGGCAGCTTTAGTGTTGAAGGACCACCAGGACCTTGCTAAACATCTAAACACGATTATATTTCACACCAAGATGGTGGACTATCTAGATGAACTGTTGAATGAAGTGTCAGATCTCTCTATTTACTGGTAGGTCACCCATTTTATTTACATTTTTTGTACCCCCAAAAAACGAATGTTTTATGGGGTGTCCTGGAGTCATCCTGTCTGTCTGTCCAGGTACAAAATACTTGTCTGGAGCATATCTCTGAAAATAAAGTAGCTTTGAAACTTCGTTGGTAGGTAGATCTCTTTTAGGCAATAGGCAGTGTACAAGGAGCATAACTTTACCTTGCTTAATTGTGAGTTATTGCCCTTTGTTTTTGACAAAAATGCTTGTCAAGACAGATGTAGTGACGGCGGTATTTTATCACCTTTAGTCATTTCTAGTTAAGGGACAACAAAATTAGAGGAAAGTTCATAATTCAGAATTTTGAAAGGAACTTAAGAACAATTTTCAATACTTGATGTCATAGAATGCACAAGATTATTTCCTCAAAAAGATATAAAATTCTCTTTAGCAGCTCCAAAATCGTCTACCGTGCACATCTCAGGGCTTGTAAGGATAAATGACATTCCTCAAGGCATGTACAAATGTACTTTCCCTTAGATATATAGCTCTTGCATTCAAAATTTAGTTAAGTCATTGATGCAACAGCTCTTTAACTTTCATTTCATGTCTTTCTATTCCAGTTTTTATACCCAGATATTTGAGCACCAGTTTAAACAATGTATGGAGTTTCCCGCCCAGCACAGATTCTGTGTTGTGTTTCCTATGATCTGTGGACACTTCATGAACGCCACACACACACTGTGTCCTGAAGAGGTTTGTACAATTAATTTGGACATTTTAACTCTTCTCATGCTGTTCATGTCAATTTACTGTTGTGACCAAAGCTTTGGCAGGCAGTATAGACAAAGCGCAACCTGCACAGATGAGCCAACACTGTGTTCTTTCTATTCAATTTATGTGTAGTAAATTTGAGACAAACTGATTGAAATATCTCTTACATTGGCAATTAGTTTGAGACGAATTTTAAAGCCAGCAGGACAAGGGTTAATTTTTGGTTTTTGTTTAGCCTTATGCTATGTTCTTACTGCTGATCAAATCAAATTAATGAAGGGTTATTGAGTACTGATTGAGCTCGGTTTGCATTGGTGATCAGGATTGTAACTGTAAAATTGATTGGGAAGAGATCATGTAGATCAGGTAGAAGATTAACCTGATCAAGAATTATGCAACTGTCATATATTTGTGATCATTTCGTTTCTACCAGAGCTATTGCTTTAAAAATTTTGCACATGCTTCTGTGACCATAATATCAGCCTTTAGGCAAACATTTATTACTCTGAAATGTAGTTAAGTAGAATTTTTACCGTTTTCGGACTTTCAATTTTTTCACTATTCAGCACTTGATAGCCATGCATTGTTGTCCTCTGACAGCCTTTGTTTGATTTGTGACAGTGCCTTTCTTTTATTTCATTACAGAGACACTCTATTGGCACAACAAGTGTACAATATACCCACTGGTTTCTGAAGGATATGGCAGAGGAGGTGAATCAAGTTATAACAGCTATTTGTGAAGAACAGTGTATGCTCAGTTATAAGGTATTTACCTTTCTTAAATGAAAACATTTCAGACTTGTTAAAATTTAGAAAAGTGTAGACAACATAATAAGTGTTAGACAGCCGTTGCTAGGTAGAAGAAGATCCCCTTTTCCAAAGGACATTTTAGGGTGATCACATTCAAAAGCTGCAACCAAAGACAAGATTGAAGTTATTGCGAATGTTATTTATGCATCATATAGCGTAGAAAAGATTGAGACAAAAGAAGAAAATGCTGGTTACCTGCATTAGGGTTGTCATTGCTTTGAAACCATTGTAGGAAATGGAAAAATGTTTTCCATTTCTGATTTTGGAATGTCTTTTGTTTAAACCTTTCTCATACAACATACTTTTAGAGTGGTCCAATTCCAAAGCTAATGTAGACAACAAAAATAATGGTGATAAAGGTGGGATTTGTGTACACTATAGCATAGAAAATATTGAGTCTTCTCAATTTCTTCTCTTGTCTGAATGAATCTTAAGCCTTTTCTGGTACAGGCTTCAATACCAGGTCTTGTTTGGAAAAAAGTTCAAGGCTCTTTTAAAAGAAGACAATTTTTATGCCCCCGTATCGAGAGATAGGGGGCATATTGTTTTACTCGTGTCCGTCTGTCTGTCCGTCTGTCTGTCCAAAAACTTAACCTTTGCCTTTTCTCCAAAAGTATTTGACATACAAAGCTCAAACTTGGTGTGCAACTTCCTTACAATGATATCTATCTGTTCCATGCAATTTGACCTTCCTCAGGGTCATCTGTTATCCCTTATCAACCCTTTACTCTACGAAAACTTAACCTTTTACTACGAAAACTTAACCTTTGCCATTTCTCCAAAAGTATTTGACATAGAGCGGGTGTACCTATTACCGAACACCTAAGCCACTTTTTTAAATGTTCGCAAATACAACCACCCTCGCCGAATTTTTTGTCGCCTATGGCAACGTCAGTGTATATGACGTTGTTTTGTCATATATCGAGACCAATGAGCCTTGAATTATGGTAGATTTTCGCTGTCAAAGTCATGTGGTGAACGATTGCAATTCCGAACGGTGGTTGTAAATCGGAATACCAGTGGTTCTAATTCCGAACACTAACAAGAATCCTTTTAAATAACCAAAGAAAGACTTGGCAACTTCTTTCCTAATATTCACCACCGTTAAAACTATCTTTTACTCTCAAAGAATTACCAACAGATGGCCGATATTAATGAAAAAAAAATAAATTTACAAATTAGATGAAGGATGTACCTATTACCGAACACCTAAGCCACAATTCTAAGAGTTCGGTAAATGCATAACCCCTCCCTGAACCCTTTAAAATGTGAAAAAGTACTATCCCAAGCGGCAAATATCATAAGACAAGTAATTTGCTGTCTTTGAGTTCTACCTAAATTGATACTAAGTGAACACAATTGGCATTTTGAAATGAACGTTCGGAATTGAAACCACCGCACAAAATCTGTGGTTTTAATTCCGAACCCCAACTTTCTGGTACTTAGATACAATACAGCCCTCAAAACACAATCTAGCATGGTAAAGCAACACTTATTCACCATTAAAAGTTATTTGGATAGGAAAAATAGTGTGTCTGTTGATAATGAAAACCTTAAGAAATGTCTGCGGTGGAATTGTTTTATACACAATTGTACTTGCCTATTAGAGTTGAATTCAAACTTTGGCATTTATCTCGGCCACCCACATCATAACTTGACCCAAAATAGCAAGAAAGGGAGAGGATGACATATGCGTCATAAATAAAGAGGTCTCCGTGTCATTTGAATGCATTTATGTGATGTTCTGAGATGTCAAAAATATTGTTCGGATTTAAAGGCTGTTCGGAATTATGTTCACTCGCTCTACAAAGCTTAAATTTGGTATGCAACTTCCTTTTAATGATATCTATCTGTTCCATGCAATTTGACCTTCATCAAGGTCAACCCTTAACCCTTAATAACCCTTAACTCCACGAAAACTTAACATTTTAGAAAAATGGCCATTTCGAGGGCATTTGTGTTTCACAAACACATCTTGTTTTATGTGACTAATTGAATACTTAGACTCTTTACTTTTTCAGTTGTTGCCCAAACATAGCGTTCAACTTACACAGAGAAAAAAGCCAGTCAAAGATAAAAAGAAACAACAAGAGGTAAAAGAGCCAGAAAAACCAGGGCAGGAAAGTGTGAGGAAGAATAGGGAGAATTTTACCAGGCAAGTTATTCTCTCCCATTTTGGGCCACTTTTTACTACTGAAAGATTTTCCTCTATCCCAACAGTTTGATTTCTCAGCATCCTAAAGATTGTAAACTGGGCTTTTGTGATTTTGAAATCAGTATGGGTCAAAATATCCAATACATCAGGTGAAATTGTTATATTGATTACAGAAATAAAGTCTTTATAGAGAATTGGATTGGATTGAATGGTGTCTTATGTGCCACTCAACAGCTAAGGTTGTATCGAAATCGGACTTTGGTTTAAAGTGTTGTCCGAAAGACTGGTGTAGTGGGGATCAAACCGGCCACCCCCTTCTACGGAGAATAAGGACAAGTGTAAAGGCTTCATGATTATCCATGGCTCACAAAACCAGCAATATTGGCTTAACTTTACTCCATATGTCATAATATGAAAGTGAAGAATGATGTAAAAGAAATATGTAGCTTATGGAAACATACAAGTTCTTGAATGAACACAAATACATGTATTTCCTATTTTATACAGAATGGACAAGTTACACATGGCACTTACAGAACTATGTTACGCCATCAACTACGCGAATGTTATACAAGTTTGGGAACATGGTTTTGTACCTCGAGAATTCTTCCTACAACAGTTGGAGACGAGATTTAACAAGTAAGATCTCCTAAAAATCTTGGTTTATCACTATGCCTTTTGCAGAGCAACAAATAAGAGGGGGTCAAAATATTTTAAAATTGTTATTTCAGATCCAAACACTATGTTCAGGGTACTCATTTGAATCGTCTAGCCGGGACGATTCAAATTAGTACCAACAACATAGGGTTTTATTAACAATTAATCATATTTTGCTTTGTGAAAAGCCTTCTCCCCCCTCTTATCTGTAGCTCTGTCTTTGTACAGTGTACTCTAAATTTTGTTGTACCACACTACAACATTGCTGTCTAAATTAGAAAATTCATCCATTTACATTCATTACATTTGATCAGATTTTCATGTTATTAAAAGCCGATTTTAATGAATAACTCAAACAACAGCTTATATACTTATAAAAGCTGTAATTCAGCCAAAATGATAATGCAACAGTAGCATACTTTCTTTAAATCTAAAATAATTGCCATCTGTCAAGAGTTATATAAGTCATACATTACATGTTAGGATGTTGACACTATTTTGAAATACAGTGTATAGTTTTCATGTTACAGCAAGCAAAGATATACAGGGTTCCCACGTGCAGGGAAAAGTCAGGGAAAAATGGAATTTTGAAAAAGTCAGAAAATGTCAGGGAATTTTGATGAGTGTCAGGGAAATTTGAAAAATGAAGCAAAAGTCAGGGAAATGTCAGGGAATTTTGAACACACTGTCAGGGAATTTTTCAATGGAGTAGTTTTCCTGGCAAAGGCAGATCCTTAAAGCATTGACTTCCAATTTTGATATTGACATGAAGAGATGTGTTCCCTTTGCCTTCAAAACTTTAACTGTATGGTCCTTTTTGTGAAAGTTCTAGTTTTGTGGGGAAGATTTGATGCAGTGGTTACATGATTGACTTGTAACAAAGGGGTCACAGGTTCGATACCTTGCCACTTCAGTCTTTCAGATGAGACTTTAAACAGGACTCAGTATGACCTTAGCTTTTAAGTGGGGCATTAAACTCCATTCAATCCAATCTAGTTTTGCTGTTCTCTGAATTGTGTTGAATGTTATCAGAATGTGAATTGAAGTGATCTTATTGTAACCAAGATGCAAACTAAAGGGAAAAGGATGTCAACCCCTTACTGGTAATACTGGTAAGCCATGGGTTGGTGCTCCAGCAACCACATGACTGAAATGCTGTTTAACCATGTTGAAAGTCTTTCAACCCATTCAATCAATCGAAATGAAGCAATTTTTAGCTATAATTTGTACAATTTAATTGGCATTTCTTTTATGAAATTGTTTTTGAAGATGGAAACATCAGTAAAAACATCGATAAAATGTCAGGGAAATTCATTTTTTGTCAGGGTAATGTCTGGGAATTTTAGAACTGCTTCAGCGTGGGAACCCTGAATTATACATGATAGAAAATCAAGTGACACAACAATTGCAGAAAATCTTCAATAAATTTGTTAATATCAGACTGAAAATGAAAGTAGAGAAGACAAAAAAGCCAGGATTATCTTGATGTAGTTAATCTTTTAAACAACACATGATAAGAAAAGTTATTGACTTGTAAACACATTTTTGTTTGCTGGTCAATATTTTTTTTTCGGATGCAATTAGTCACATATTTACATAATTATTGAAGATTTTCTGCAATTCATTTTGTTGTTAGGTCACCCCCCTGATTCTCTGTAGTGATATCTGTCATCAGGCATTAGTTACTTTTGTTAACACTTTCACTTTTGTGTTTTAAGAATGTTGACGTTCAAAGATGTATTTAAGGATAAGTAAGTTTGGGAATGTTTACAATGTAGAGCCTAGAATTTTCATACGCATGAATGTTACAAACATCTTGCCTGTTTGAACCTATTATCTTTATTCCAATTGGCCAAGTTTCGATGTAAAATGGCTCTTTCTCCTTTCCCCTTCCTGCAACAACGACACTTTTTAATGATCCTTACAGATTGACCTTTGGTTAACAATGGAAAGTAAAAGAAGAAAATGCTGCATTTCACAGGATGTATTCCATATTGTTATATACAAACTTTCAGCTGAAGTAGCCTTACATTTATGTTTAATGGCTTTGAATGTGACCAGGTCTAAAATGTTGTTGTTTCTTAAAAGGTTAAGGTCAATTACCAGAAATGTTGTCATAGTTTAGTTTAAAATTCATTCATTTTGTCATAGTTGAAATGTGTCATGTCATACAAAATAGGGCTGATTTGAGATTTGTATGAAGGAATAGGCCAAGATCTGGAAAAAGTTCTTTTTAAGTATCTGAGACTAACCTGATTTTAAGATCAGCTTGTGTTTAAATGTAGCCTGATCAGGGTATTTGTGTCATGAAGAAGCAGTTAGAAGACACGGTGGCTCTTGATCAGACTGTACGTGTAAGCAGGCTGATCTTGAACCATGTTGGTCTCAAAAAGCCTTTAGGGTCCTTTTCAAGGTTCGGGTCAATTTTCAGAAATATCATCAAAGTTATTGTTCCTTGATTTGGTGATGATGATTTTAAGAATAATTGTTTAAATACACTCAATTTGAATTTTTCCAAATAAGTGTGGATATTTGTTCACATTAATTGCACAGAGCCTTGCTGTTATGTGACATGGCACAAGATTTGAGAATTCAAATTAAATTTTGAGGTTTTGACGCCTATTTCTGTTTGTAAGTTTTCCTTAACCCATTACCACACAATTACTCTTTTTGACTCCCCACAAAATAATGGCTATGGAAAACATCGTGAAAAATGAAGAAATTGCTTGTGACAAGCAATTTCTTCATTTCCCACAATGTTTTCAATCCAAAAAAGACCTAAAAATTAAAAATTCCATTCAATTGAAATTGTTGCCTGCATGATCTTTCAATTTGGACCGCCCTAAAATCTTGTCGTTTGGTAATGGGTAAATGTTATTAGGTTGACCTGTAGCTAGATTCCAACAAACATTACTCTATTGTTTCTTTAGTTGAAAATTTCAACATGTGAATGATGTGACTTGTCAGGTATTTACCCTTCCCCAACAGCATTTAGAATGTTTCATTTTGAAATCTTCTACCAAACACAAAAGTTATGTTAGTATAAAATAGGATTTGAGAAAAATGTAGCACAGAAATTAGGGGCAGTACTTGAAAAGTCTAGTTATCTGTATTTTCTTATTTCATTCAATGTTTTTCAAGCTTTCATGTTTCAGTAGTGAAGAAAATTCTCCTTGACTTGCTTAGAAATATCAAGTGAAAATTAAATCTATTTATGACATTTTTCTTGTTTCTTAAAAATAAAAACTGAGCTACCATTTCAGATAGTTAATGTCCTAGTTATGGTACAATGGGGTCTTATATGTTCATTATTATATCATCCAATATTATGCATTTTGAACAATGTAAACTGGAGGGAATTTTAACAAAAAAAAAACTGTATTAAAGAAACTGCATGGCTAGTTAGTTATTATATTAAATAAAGCTATGAATGTTTCCAAACTTTTTGGTTAATGCTAATGCCACCTGCCTTATACACGGGTGGTAAACAGAGAAACTAGCTCCAAAAAGAGTCAACGGTATTTTGTTTCCTCGTGATATCCGGCCTTTACCGAGGTAGTTGCATAGAGCGAAAATCTGTAAACAAAGGTAGGTCACAAACACATTTTTCTAAAATTATTTCTTTTACAACGAGTTATTGAAAAAACTGGCGATGCTGTAATATGAAGGAATGGTCTAAGTTTGTTGTGCACGAGAATATACGGTGTTAGTAAGCAGAGTTTGAATACTATCGTTGAAAAACATTTCAAAATCGAAAATTCAGAAGTTTTTACTTTCGATTCTGAAATGTTTTTCAACGATTGTATTCAAACTCTGCTTACTAATACCGTATATTCTCGTGCACAACAAACTTCGACCATTCCTTCATACTACAGCATCGCCAGTTTTCTCAAAAACTCGTTTTAAAAGAAATAATTGTAGAAAATGTGTTCGTGACCTACAAATTTTCGCTCTATGCAACTACCTCTTTTTGGAGCTAGTTTCTCTGATTACCACCCGTGTTATAATCAAGCACTTTTAATCCAAAATATTGCATTTTCAAACTTTATATTCTCTATTTCTCAAAATTGGTTTGCAGTTGTCATTCTTTTCCTTCAAGATGTCACCTGAAATTGGTTTTCAGCAACATCCAGAACAGCAGATAAAATTTGAAATAAACACTTCAAATTCTAAAGAAAAAAACCTCTTGTTCTCATTATTAATTATCATAATGAATGAGAAATTCCTATATCATGGGTCAAATGTGCCCTTTGTCAGGACATTGCAGTAATGAGACTCAAGAATATTTAAGTATTTTCACACATTTTGTGATGTCTGTAATTTTGCTAGGCATTTGGCCTTTATTATCTGGCTATTATGTTGCCTAAACTCGTTGTTTGGATATGCATTGGTGAAAGTTTTCCGTATTATTACGGATTTCCGTATTTTGGACGGCCGCCGGGGTCGTTTTTCCAAATCGCGTAAATCCGTTGAGAAAAGTTGGGGGTGGGGGGTAGCCCCTTTCTCTTGTTGATCTGAAGATACCTGGAGATCCTATCTTTTAATTCAATACCGGGAAGACCAGAACAAAAACAATTTATTACACATCAAGTCAGTTTATCAATGGGAAACCCCACGGGATCTCATCAAAGAAACAAAAAATTACTCTTAAATACTCGGCTAATTCCGTGATAACGATCCCGAAATATGCATCCGGCGATTACCAAACAAAGAGTTTTCCGTCGCCGAAGATCGATCCACGGAAATAAATTAAAATTGTTGATTTGCTTGTCTGAATCTAGCGACTCGTAAGCGATCATAGACGGCACAAAGTCATTGGCATTTTCTTACCTTCGTTTCATACCAGAATAAATTTTTCAGCACTCACGTTTTGATTCTTACAAGTGCATTGTGTAATCATTAGCCCCAAATGTGTAATTCATGGATACTCATATAGCCCTACATTCGTGTTCAATTTTCGTCAAACATTTTAGACTGCTCCATTTTTAAAGGTGTTGCAGACGACATAACTTACTTTAAAAAGAAATCGATTGAATTATAGCATGGAAAGTATTTATCGTGGGGACGGAGAAATGGCTCATTTTCGACGATTTCTTCTTTTCTCTCAATGTTTCCTTATCTATTTATTCCAATGACGTCGAAATCAAGGCTTGTTTGTGAAAGGATTTAAAAGAGAGGTCGCCGAACGTCGGCAAGTGTAAGCACGAGTCAGGTAGATCTGCATCTACATTTTTCTTTTCACTAAAAAGTCGACCTTTTCTTTCGAAAACTCTTCATGAAATTAATTTTCTATTAAATCTATCTACTGTAAGTCTCCGTTTTAATTAATATTCTTTTAAAGCGGTAAAGGGTGACAGATTTAGAAAGAGACTCGGGGTAAATTTTCTTTATCGACGATTGACTTCTAGATATTTTACTAAACAATGATTGTAAAACACAGATTGGTTGAAAAAAGAGGATTGTCCCCGCCCATTCATTGACTTGTAAGTTGATTGACATGCTTCTCGGATGAATAAGCACGTGGTACAGTCGGATCTCTCGTGTTAAAAAAACCAGTATGACGTCATGATGACGTAGCGTCTACTCAATCTGTCCTTGAATAGTGACTTCAAAAACACCCCCAACACCTGCTCTGCCTCAGTTATTTTGGGGACTGTTTCATAGTGTGTTGATTGGATTATTACCGTTGCAATTTTGGATAATAAACTAACAAGGTATCATTTTCTTCGTATCATAATGACATTATCGCTTGCCGCCGAAATCTAAATAACCTAGATCTATAAGTTTGCTTTAGCTGCAACAAATCGGCATGATTTAGCTTTCAAATTAATCATCGAGTGACCGTCAATGCAGTCGACATTTCTGCGATGAAATCTCTTATTATTTATCACCGAAAAATTTACGTGGAATAAAAAGAATCTTGTGGAGAGAGAAAGGGAGTTGATTCGCGGAAAAAAGTTCTTGGAGATTCAAATTCTTGATTTATCATGGATTTGTGTAATTACGAGCTTAAATAGACTAAAGTTACACAAACATAAACAGTTCTATAGCCTGGTTATCTTTGTGACTTGAATTTTACGCACATGTATATTTCTGAACTGAAATGATACCAATCACGAGAAATATCCTCAAGAGTGGTGACAAAAGTGCAATTTCGGAAACTACGTGTACACAAAAGCTATGTTCAACGTCTCGCAAGGACGGATCGAGGATTCGAGGGGGGGGGTCGTAATCCGAGTCTTCTCTGATGTAAATACGCTCTTTGATATTTTGATTTTTCGCTATTTACTATTATTTGTAAAAAGCGAAAAATCAAAATATCAAAGAGCGTATTTACATCAGAGAAGACTCGGATTAGGGGGGGTCGTATCACCCTTTTACAAGATAATTTGAGATAGTCAACTTTCAATAGTTATTCAAATATAGCTAAGTGTAGTTGCATTGATGTATCCGAAACAAATCCAAACTTGATTTTCATAAATCAAGAAGACTGATCTGCCAGTGGTAGCAAAACCCTGAAATATGCGCACATTTTGAAAATTGATGCCATGTCATACTAGAATCTTACAATTCTTATTTCAAAATAGAAAGAAAAAAATAAAACAGTGCATCATATTGAGTTATGATTTGAAACTTAATTTAAAATTAATGATAAATGATCTGGAAAACTTGCACTAAAAGATGGTAGTATAGCGTCATGAACACCTTCCTGGGGGTTTTTAAAACGCTATTTCTCGAGAGCTCCCGGGGGCCTCCGGCCCCCTGACCCCTGGCCAGGGCGTTGCCCTGGACCCACCGGGGGCCCTGCGGCCCCCTGGCCCCCAGCTCAAAAGTTCAGTATTTTTAAATTTTCTAACTTTCACCCATGGATATGCATCACAGTATATGTCTGCATATATTTTATTATGTATGAAAGTATCAAATGAATTTATGCAAGTGTGTATACTTTATAGAGCTCTAGTTGGTATGATGATGTATAACCCAGACACTAATGAGATTGCCAAACCCTCAGAGCTGTTATGTAGTGTTAAAGCTATAATGTCAGTACTGCAGTCTATTGAAAACTATGGTAAGTAGGACTGAGTTTTTATTCACATGTATAGAAAGATGAGGGGCATATTGTTTTACTTGTAACCGCCCATTTGTGTTTCACAAACACATCTTGTTTTAAATGTCTAAATTCAAAATACTGTAAACCAGGATAAGTTCGCGTCAAGAAATGTTCGCGTTTTCATGCACTCGGGCTTGTTCGCGGCGTTTTAAGTTCGCGGATCTATGCTGTTCGCATATCGCGCGAAACAAAACACGCTATGGGGGAATTGCAAAATTGTTATGTTGAATAATATGGGGAATCAGATAATTACATATTGAATTATGACTGTATTTACAATATTTTAGTCGCCATTGACAGTTTGGTCGAAGTGAGTTTCAATCGACCCATTGTTTTATTTCACACTTTATAGTATACTGGATTACAGTTTGTAATACATCGCATAGAATTTGAGCGTTACATTAACTTCACACATATTTACCTATAGCGTCGAGAAGCGATAATGACAGTTTTATTCAATATCATCGAAGGACGATTCAAACCTCTTAGCTGTGGCTAATTTCAAACTACAGTTACGAGGTTTTAAAACGTCAATCGACGTTTGCTATCATTCGAATGCCAAACGATCCCTTTTCTCAATTTCAAGCAGGTATATCTAGTTGAATAAATTGGTTTATCTTTCAATGTCGTGTTTTTATACCCCCCACAACAAAGTTATGGGGGGTATACTGGAATCAGGTTGTCCGTCTGTCCGTCCGTCTGTCCGTCCGTCCGTCCGTGGACATAATCTTGTGTCCTCTTCTCCTCCCACAGTTTTTGACCAATTTTTCTGAAATTTCACCAGGATGTTTCCTATCATATGAAGTTGTGCACCTGCAATTTTCATCTTGATCCAGTGATTAGTTTTAGAGTTATGCCACTTTGAACTTTTTAATGGGGGGGGGGGGGGGGGGGGGGAGTAGTCAATATTACTGGAAGTAGTCAAAAGGATGGGTTGCAATAAGGGGTCAAAAAATAGATTTTCTTTAAATTTCGTGGATTGATAGGGTTACATAATATCTTTAATTTGTATGTGTAAAAAATCTGGTTTCGGCTTATTTTTCGAGATATGGGTAAATAAAGTGGGTGGGGTAAGATGAACTGAAACACAGTAGGGGTCATTCTAAGTCGCTTATCTTTCTTATTTTTAGCCCAAGATGCGTGAAAATTTGTATGCGTGTCTTGTGATATATGCGTTAAACATGTATGGGCTTACATTTGATATTCCATGTATATCTTTTCCGTAATACCCATTCTTCTTTCTTTCGAAGAATTTCGCTATTTTTTAACGACCAACTTTACCAAACTATCTCCACACATTTTATCTGAAACCTGATTTCTATGAAACTTTACAGATGTGTTGTCCAGATATTATTGTAACTTTGTGTGAAATTTGAAAGAAAAGCGTAGGTCCGTTTTTGAGATATTTGACCTTGACCTTCAAAATGACTTCAAAACTCGGAGAATGCCAAAATGTGATATTTAAAGCGCCAATTTTATTCATAAAGATTGGAAGCATGGTTTCTTTTTATTGTTCCTAATGAGTTTCGTAGCAATATTTAATTTTTTGTGTCGTACAACCCATTCGGAAGAATGGGTAAGAAAAGAAATTCTTTTTACTTCTCAGTTTTCTTATCAAACTAAATATTGCACATGAAACAAGTCTACGCGGAAACCGCTGTCATTAATATTACTTCCACAGGTGAGTGAAATTAAATATTAGCATTATGTTAAGATTGCTAGAACTACCAAAGCTTTATATGCAACTTGAATTGTCTAAGAGTTTATATTCACTCATCTCATGATGGACAAGAATTATCAATTTGCTACGAGAAAACTGATCATTTTCAGATTATATTTCTTATATGGTTATAATGAAGACACATTGTGAATGATTTTACTAAATGACCAAATGTGCTTACAATTAGTTAACTTAAGTTAAATATTTATATAACGTTATATAATATCAACAAAAAGAAAATAATGTTAAATGTATAGACAGGCCTTAAACAAATATCTGTCTAACAATGATTTCATTAGATGAAATAACCGGGTAACTCTGAGAGGTGACCAAGTTTATTATATTGAGTATATCAATTTTAACGGTAAAATCATACAATAAAAAACCCAATCATATGTGAAATGCATTCTTTTATGAATGGGCTGTCACATGCCACAACCCTAACCATTTTCCCAACAATGCGTAGTTTTAACGGACTTTCCCGAATTTGATGTTATTTTGAAGGTCAAGGTCAAATATCTCCACAACGAGCTAACGCTTTTCTTTCAAATTTCACACAAAGTTATATTAATATCTGTATAATACATCTTTAAAGTTTAATAGAAATCGGGTTTCAAATAAAACATGTGGAGATAGTTTGGTAAAGTTGGTCGTTAAAAAATAGCGAAATTCTTCGAAAGAAAGAAGAATGGGTATTACGGAAAAGATATACATGGAATATCAAATGTAAGCCTATACATGTTTAACGCATATATCACAAGACACGCATACAAATTTTCATGCATCTTGGGCTAAAAATAAGAAAGATAAGCGACTTAGAATGACCCCTACTGTGTTTCAGTCCATCTTACCCCACCCACTTTATTTACCAATATCTCTGAAAATAAGCCGAAACCAGATTTTTTACACATACAAATTAAAGATATTATGTAACCCTATCAATCCACAAAATTTGAAGAAAATCTTTTTTTTGACCCCTTATTGCAACCCATCCTTTACAATTTCGTTTCTGTGTTCTAACTCAAGAACCGTTTGACCTAGGATCATGAAACTTTACACAGTTGTTGGCCATGACCCAAGGAGGTGCCCTATTGTTTTGGGGGTCACCAAGGTCAAAGGTCAAGGTCACAGTTGGACTTTGTTTAAAATCCGTTTCCATGCTCTAAGTCAAGAACCTTTTGACCAATAGCACTTTTTCAGTGACAAGGCTTTAGTGGGGGGTATTCGTCCGCTTTGCGACAGTTCTAGTTCAATATGTCACAATATCTATTTATTTTTGGATAAAAACGAAAGTAGTCTGAAATGAAAAAAAACTTTTCACTTACATCCTGTTATGAAAAAGCTATTTCCCCTTGTTTACATAGTAGTAAATACGTCTAGTGTACATTAAACATCTCCCCATAGGTTTTCCCGAAACAAAAACTATCAAAGCGATTAAAGTTCGCGTTTTTATTGAAAGTAGCCTATTCGCGGCGTTTTAAGTATGCGGATCACACCCACCCGCGAAAGACGCTAACTTAAAAAGCGCGAAATAATTTCCTGGTTTACAGTTGTTAAAGCAGTCATGGCGAAGACCGTCGGACCGGCAGACATGTCTGGTGAAAATTCTCTCGGTCTGATGATTTTTTGGCTACTGTCAGTCCCACTGTCTGACACAAATTTTGATCTGTAAGATAGTACAATATAGTTCGGTCTGACAAAATTTTGTTCAGTCTGGCAGAATATTTGGAATTGTCAGACCGAATGTCTGACAAAGATTTTTGGTTCTTCGCCATGTCTGGTTAAAGATGAAAAAATACAACAAAATTACATGACTTTAACCCCAATTGATCGGTTAATCAATCAGCTATTATTATACCCCCCACCTACGAAGTAGAGGGGGGTATATTGGTTTCACCATGTCTGTCTGTCTGTCCGTCCGTCCATCCATACATCTGTCCGTCCGTAGACTTTTTCGTTTCTGTGCTTCAACTCGAGAACCGTTTGACCTAGAATCATGAAAGTATACATAGTTGTTGCCCATGACCCAAGGAGGTGCCCTATTGTTTTTGGGTCACCAAGGTCAAAGGTCAAGGTCACAGGTGGACTTTGTTTAAAATCTGTTTCCGTGCTCTTAGTCAAGAACTGGTTGACCTAGGATCATGAAACTTTACACAGTTGTTGCCCATGACCCAAGGAGGTGCCCTATTGTTTTTGGGTCACCAAGGTCAAATGTCAAGGTCACAATTGGACTTTGTTTAAAATCTGTTTCTGTGCTCTAAGTCAAAAACCTTTTGACCTATAGCACTTTTTCAGTGACAAGGCCCTAGTGGGGGGGGGGGGGGGGGGGGTATTTGTCCGATTTGCGACAGTTCAAGTTCAACAATGTTTTACTGTGTTTTCCATGTATTTGCCTGTTTGTTTAAAGTAATTGCCAACCCATAGTAGCTGTTGCAGTGTTTAAAAAGAATTTTCTAACCAGTAGCTGTTACAGTGTTATGAAAGAATATTCTAACTAAGCATATTTTATTCCAGTTCACATTGACATTGCCCGAGTGTTCAACAATGTGTTACCACAACAGACTCAACCTTTAGACAGTTTTAGTGGAGAAAAGACAATTACAGCCAACTATACAAACTGGTATGTAGCAAATATCTTAGATGAGAGATACAAATAAGAAGAGGTCAAGGCTTTTATGATTAATTGTTGATCAAATCCTTTGTTGAGGTTACTTATTAGAATTCCAATACCAAAATTTACCTAGCCTGAAAATGGATATCAACAATGTAAGATTCACCTTAATTAACCCTTTCCAAAGTGAACCTTGCTTGAATATCCGTTGTAGAAAATGCTGTGGAAAACATTTAGACAAAAAAAAATGCTAAAACTTATTATTCTTGATTTTCAGTAGAATTTTTCCTGAATGGCAGATTTAGATGCAAAGGCTTCTTGAAAATATTGTCAGAAATGGAGAGTGATTTTTCCTTTTCCTGACTTATTTTGAAATTAAACACCTATGTTGTAGGTACTTGGATGTTTTACTACGCAGAGTGACGTGTAATGTTGGACAGATAATCTTCTCCTCTACACAGAAAGCTTTCGTAAGCTACCAACAAGATGGGTTACAAGTTCCATTTGCTGCAGAGGAATATGCTGATCTGACTGGTGAGAACTATGTGTTTTCTCTTGATCTTATGAACATTCTTAACCCTTTCCAAAACGAACAAAATAAGGCTTGTCCAAATTAAAAGAAAGTTGCAGACGACATTTACAATGTGAAGAAAATATGAAATTTTACGACTTTTTGAGTAGGAAACATTGTGGGAAATGAAGAAATTGCTTGTCACAAGCAATTTCTTTGTTTTCGACAATGTTTCCAAAGCCTCTTTCTTTAGCTGCATCATTGTGCAGAAAATAGGTTAATTGCAAATTTCATACACAATCAAGTGTCCTTTAATTTGGTTTATGCGCCTAGAGAAGGACCTATATACATGTATGTAACAAGAATGTACTGTTTAAATATATAGAGGATAATCGTTTGTTTCAGTGTAAGATCGATTAATATTTCATTGAGTGAACAACAAAAGCTCTATTTTCACGAGTGGCGAAGCCACGAGTGAAAATGTAGCTTTCGTTGTTCACGAAATGAAATATAAATCGATCTTACACGAAAAACAAACGATTATTCTATTTCTTTAATGCAGAAATTAGACAAAATGCAAAATTTTTATGACAGATTTTCTTAAAGCGCGTCATTTTGCACGTGACTGCTATGCGACGCTTATGATGACGTCACTTATTTGGCCCGGCTTATATAACGTCAGATAGGGTGAAATGAACGAAAGGGGGACACAAGTTTTTGATAATTTCACTGGATAGGCAGTGAGTTTATCAAAATGATAATCTACCGTTATTTCCCGATAATCCACCGAAAAGCATTAAAGAAATCAAGTTCTTTTTAAACTCGACTAGATATATACTATTCACCAGGTTGTAAGCATTAATGTCAACATAAAACTTTCGCTAAAGTTTGATGGGCAAATATTTCATCTTTGTTCCTACCAATGCTATGGCTCTGAACATGCTCAACAAATATTGTCTTTGAACAACCATTTACATACTTATGTAACTATAGCACATATAATATTGCAGAACTTAAAGCCCTGGCAGAACTGATAGGCCCGTACGGTATGAAGTATATGGGAGAGAGGTTAATGATACATGTGGCCAACCAGGTGGAGGAATTAAAGGTAAAGTTCGAGGATTTTATAAAAAAGAATAGGGTTACTTGATTTTGACCCTTTCCCAAACAAGACCTGGTTTTGACGTCCCTATTAGAATTGACTGAGGAAAACATTGAATCAAAAGAAGAAACTGCTGTAACCAGCAGTTTCTCCTTTTGTCTCAATATTTTCTGAGCTATATTCTACACAAATTCTTTCTTTAACAACATCAATATTGTCATCTGCAGCAGCTCTTCAATAGGACCATCCCAAAAAATTGTCATTTGGGAAAGGGTTAAAGATGTAGCAATGGAGAAATTTGGCCCTGTTTGATATTGAACCCTTTCCTAAACAAAACTGCAGAATTTTAGGTTAATCTAATATAGCTGCTGCAGACCACAGAAAGAATGTTTGATAAAGGCTGAATTTGTGTAATATTGCATGTAAAATATTGAGACAAAAGGAGAAAATGTGATTATCAGAATTTTCTTCTTTTGTGTCAATGTTTTCTCAAGCCTTTTCTATTAGGGACATCAAAACCAGGTCTTGTTTGGGAAAGGATTAATTCTTCTTGAATTTTGGGCTGAATTCTCATCTTCAAGTAACTTCCATTCTTTTCTGATTTTGTTGTGGCAATACTTCTATGATTTATAACTTTATCATATTTGTATAATGAAATCACCAGAATCGTAAAATACCCAATACATTTTTGTGTACAATACTCTAATTGCAGAAGTTGGTTATTCAGAACAAGGATATTCTGGTACAGTTAAGGACAAGTTTTGATAAACCAGACGTGATGAGAGAATTATTCAGAAAATTAGTCAGTAAGTAATCAAGCAACAGGTATTTTTAGCACCTTTGGTTATAGATTTCTGGTTTGAAACAGCATTAAAAACTGCAGAGACAATTTTCTGATAGTTTTACTTTCTACAGATTTTTATAGCAATTTCCCAACAGATATTTAAAGTAATTTTGTCTCAATTATTTTTTTAACCCTTTCCCAAACGGCAAAATTTTAGGGTGATCCACTTCAAAAACTGCCACAAATAACAAAATGGATGTTATTAAAGATAGGATTTGTATAAAATATGGTACAGAAAATATTGAGACAAAAGGAGAAACTGCTGGTTGTCAATGTTTTCCCAAGCCATTTCTTCTAGGGACGTCAAAACCAGGTCTTGTTTGGGAAAGGGTTAAACATGCATAATATTTATGTTTTCAATGTAACTATTGTTGTTGTGAATGTGTATGATGTTGTTGGTTTTGCATTTCCTGGATTATCTTTCAATTACTTTAGGTGTTCACTTATCAATTATGATTTACTATGTCGATATCAAATATTCCTTGAAATTAAGGTTTTACAGAATGATGATTAATCCTTTCCTAAACAAGACCTGGATTAACATCCTTAACAGAAAAGGTTTGGGAAAATATTGAGACATAACAAGAAAATACTGGTGTCCTGCATTTTCTCTTTTTAGCTCACCTGAGCACGAAGTGCTCAAGGTGAGCTATTGTGGTCACTTTTTGTCCGTCGTCCGTCTGTCTGTCCGTCTGTCTGTCCGTCCGTCCGTTCACAATTTCGTGTTTACACTCTAGCATCTACAAATATAAGCCAATCTTGACCAAACTTGGTCAAAACATGTATGGCCATAAGATCTCGGATGAGTTCGATTATGGGCCAGATCGAACTAGAAAGTCAGGAGTTATCTGCCCTTGAATGCGAAAAATACTTAGTTTTGACATTGTTTACACTCTAGCATCTACAATTATTGATCAATCAAGACAAATCTTGGACATAACATTGCAGACCATAAGATCTCGGATGAGTTCGATTTTCAGTCTGATCTGACCAGAAAGACAAGAGTTATGTGCCCTTGAATTTGACAAAATTGCAATTTTCGGCTGTTTTTGACCTTGTTTACACTCTAGAATCTACAATTATTCATCAATCAAGACAAAACTTTGACACAATGTTGGGGACCATGAGATCTCGGATGAGTATGATTTTCAGTCTGATCTGATCAGAAAGTCGAGAGTTACTTGCCCTTGAATTTGACAAAATTGTCATTTTTGGCTGTTTTCGACGATGTTTACACTCTAGAATCTACAATTATTGATCAATCAATCCAAAACTTGGACACAATATTGGGGATCATAAGATCTGGGAAGAGTTTGATTTTCAGTCTTATCTGATCAGAAAGATGAGAGTTATGAGCCCTTGAATTTGACAAAATTGCCGTTTTTGACTGTTTTTGACCTTATTTACACTCTAGAATCTACAATTTTGACCAATCAAGACAAATTTTGGACACACGGTTGGAGACCATAAGATCTCATATGAGTTTGATTTTCAGTCTGATCTGACCAGAAAGGTGAGAGTTATGTGCCCTTGTATTTGATAAAATTGCCGATTTCGGCTGTTTTGACATTGTTTACACTCTATAATCTACTATTATTTATCAATTAAGACAAAACTTGAACACAATGTTTGAGACCATAAGATCTTGGATAAGTTTGATTTTCAGTCCAATCTGATGAAAAAATGGAGAGTTATGTGCCCTTGAATTTGATAAAATTGCCGATTTCGGCTGTTTTTGACATTGTTTACACTCTATAATCTACTATTATTTATCAATTAAGACAAATCTTGGACACGATGTTGGATATCATAAGATCTCGGATGAGTTTGATTTTCAGCCTGATCTGACTAGAAAGTCGAGAGTTATGTGCCCTTGAATTTGACAAAATTGCTGTTTTCGGCTGTTTTCGACCTTGTTTATACTCCAGAATCTACAATTATTTATCAAACAAGACACATCTTGGACACAATGTTGGGCACTATGAAATCTTGGATGAGTTCGATTTTCACAATGTTATTGACCATAAGTTCGTTTTCAGTCTTAAAGTCATAAATATTTTTTGAAATGAAGAAAAGTGTTGCTTATATCATTTTGGTTCAGGTGAGCGATATAGGACCATCATGGTCCTCTTGTTGTGTCAATATTTTCTGAGCTATAATGTGCTCAACTAACATTTGCATTAACTTCTGTTATGTCATCAGCAGCAGTCTGTGAATTGGACGACCCTAAAATTTCATTGTTTGGGAAAGGTTTAACCCTCTCCCAAACGACAAAATTTTAGTGTGGTCCATTTCAAAAAGTGCCACCAGTGACAAAATGGATGTTATTAAAAATATGATTTGTGTAAAATATAGCATAGAAAATATTGATACAAAAGGAGAAACTGCTGGTTATCAGCAGTTTCTTCTTTTGTCTCAATGTTTTCCCAAACCATTTCTTTTTTGGACGTCAAAACCAGGTCTTGTTTGGGAAAGGTTTAATGTAAATAGATGTTGTTCTGGCTTATGGATATTGTAAGCTGTGATTTTTATATACCACCATATTGTCAGAGTTTTGCCATATTAGAGCGCTCCGAAAAATGGGTGTAATGCAAAATGTGGCATATTGAGATCTTTGAACTGTTGGTGTTGTTTTTTAGCTCCACTGGCCGTCAGGCCAGCGAGCTATTGTCATGGCGCTGTGTCCGTCGTGCGTCCGTCCGTCCGTCCGTCCGTGCGTCCGTCCGTCCGTAAACTTTTTCTTTAAAAATCTTCTTCTCAGAAACTACTGGATGGATTTCAACCAAACTTCACAGGAATGATCCTTGGGTGACCCTCTCTCAGATTCCTTCAAAGAATTTGGATTGAATTAGAATAACCAGAGTTATCTGCCCTTGAATGTCAAAAATAGCTGGTTTTGACTTTACTTTTACTCTAAAATCTACAAATATTGACCAATCAAGACAAGACTTGTACAGAATGTTGGTGACCATAAGATCTTGCTTTGGTATCATTTTCAGCTTGATCTGAATCTTACATAAGGAGTTATGCGCCCTTGAAATTGACAAAATTGCCATTTTCGGCTCTATTTTGACATTGTTTTCACTCTAGCAACTACAAATATTGACCAATCAAGACAAAACTTGTACTGAATGTTGGTTATCATAAGATCTTGCTTTGGTATAATTTTTAGCTTGATCTGAATTTTACATCATGAGTAATATGCCCTTGTAATTGACAAAATTGCCATTTTCGGCTCTATTTTGACATTGTTTTCACTCTAGCAACTACAAATATTGACCAATCAAGACAAAACCTGTACTGAATGTTGGTGACCATAAGATCTTGCTTTGGTATCATTTTCAGCTTGATCTGAATTTTACATCATGAGTTATGTGCCCTTGAAATTGACAAAATTGCCATTTTTGGCTCTATTTTGACATTGTTTTCTCTCTAGCAACTACAAATATTGACCAATCAAGACAAAACTTGTACTGAATGTTGGTGACCATAAGATCTTGCCTTGGTATAAAATTTTCAGCTTGGTCTGAATTTTATATCATGAGTTTTGTGCCCTTGAAATTGACAAAATTGCCATTTTCGGCTCTATTTTGACATTGTTTTCACTCTAGCAACTACAAATATTGACCAATCAAGACAAAACTAAGACAGAATGTTGATGATTATGAGATCTTGCCTTGGTATAAAATTTTCAGCTTGATCTGAATTTTACTTCATGAGTTTATTGCTATTTTCGGCTTTATTTTCACTTTTACAACCTTTAGTATTAACTAATCAATACAGAACTTTCACAGTATCTTACTGACCATACCATCATACTTGCTTGTAATTTTCAGCTTGGTCATGCATTTGCTTATATGCGCAGCCTGAACCTATGAAATAGCATCAAACAAGACAAACTATCAGGCCTGTGGAGCGCGTCCAGACCGCCAGGGCTGTCTAGTCTTTAGAGAATGTTATATTTGGTTATAATACTATATCATTGTTATAGCAACAAAGAAAGAAACATCTGGTAAAGTATTGTATGCAATTTTCGCTTGCATTCTTTTGAATAAATTATTATTTTATCAGAAAATCTCTTCCTTCATATACATTTGATATTATAAATACATTCTTTGTCTGTGTGATGTTGATATTTATGCTTATCCCTTTCCCAAACAACAAAAAATTAGGATGCTTCATTTAGAAATCCTCTCCAGTGACAAAATCAATGATGATAAAGAAAGAATTTATGTACTATGTAGATAATATTGAGACAAAAGGAGAAAATGCTGATTATCAGCAATTTCTTCTCTTGTCTCAATATTTTCTAAAGCCTTATCTATTAGAGATACCAAAACCAGGTCTTCCCAAACGAGGTCTGAATTTAAAATGCCCAATTCTTTCAGCTTTGGATATTATCACGGAAACTAAAGAAAATTCTGAAAAAAACAACATTTTCTTCTTTTCCCTCATGGCATTTCTTTCTATGGCATACACATTTCCCTCATTTAGGTACTAGATTTATTGTCTTTTTAGCATTTTCTTCTTTTTCCACAATGTTTTCCCAAGCTTTCAGTAAGGGCCGCCAAAACCTGGTCTTGTTTTGGAAAGGGTTAAATACCATTTCCCAAATGACTTACGTGTTTTTGGGTTACTTAGTGAAGGCTTCTGAGGCCTACATGGGCTTTCTACTTTCCTTGCATAGTATGCAAAAATAAGGGATAGAAAACACTTATTTAGACTAAGTATCATTTTGTTGTAAGGAAAAATAATCAATTATAAATTTTGTAATGTGTAAAATGATAATATTGTAAATATTAAGAAATAGTGATGGAGAGATTTTAGCCTATTTGCTTCTTTCTGTTGCTCTGAATGAAAACATTTTAGCAGTAGTAACCTAATGAAATATTATTTGAGACGTTTTAGACCTTTTCAGGATTTTAAATTTTTGACTATCCCAAATTTAACCCATTACCACACAGTGACTCTTTTTGACTCCCCTGAAACAAATGGTTTGGAAAACATTGTGGAAAATGAAGAAATTGCTTGTGACAAGCAATTTCTTCATTTCCCACAATATTTTCTATCCAGAAACACCAAAACAATGTAAAGTTTCGGTCACTCGATAAGTTGTCTGCAGGATCTTTGAATTTGAATCAGTATATATTTTGTTGTTTGGTAATGGGTTAACTTTCAGACTCTGGATCATTTGTATACCATATTATGTTTTATGAGTACCTACGGCATTTCCTAAACCCTTTAAATAGGTCAAATTTTTAGGGCAATCCACTTCAAAAACTACTGCAAAAGACAAAATGGAAGTTATTAAAGATAGAATTTTTATACGCCCGTCGAAAGACGGGACATATTATAGTATCACCGGTGTTGTCCGGGCATTTGGGCGTGTCCACTTATTTGTCTGGAGCATAACTCTGTTACCTTAAGTCTGATTGACTTTAAACTTGGCAGTTATATTCTTCTCATCATTACGGAGTGCAATGCACAAGAACCATAACTCTACTTAGCCTATTTTTAGCTCACCTGAGCACAAAGTGCTCAAGGTGAGCTATTGTGGTCACTTTTTGTCCGTCGTCCGTCTGTCTGTCTGTCTGTCTGTCTGTCCGTCCGTCCGTCCGTCCGTCCACAATTTCGTGTTTACACTCTAGCATCTACAAATGTAGGCCAATCTTGACCAAACTTGGTCAAAACATGTATTGCCATAAGATCTCGGATGAGTTCGATTATGGGTCAGATCGAACTAGAAAGTCAGGAGTTATCTGCCCTTGAATGCGAAAAATACCTAGTTTTGACATTGTTTACACTCTAGCATCTACAATTATTGATCAATCAAGACAAATCTTGGATATAACGTTGCAGACCATAATATCTCGGACGAGTTCGATTTTCAGTCTGATCTGACCAGAAATACGAGAGTTATGTGCCCTTGAATTCGACAAAATTGTCATTTTTGGCTGTTTTCGACCTTGTTTACACTCTAGAATCTACAATTATTCATCAATCATGACAAAACTTGGACACTATGTTGGGAACCATGAGATCTTGGACGAGTTTGATTTTCAGTCTGATCTGATCAGAAAGTCGAGAGTTACTTGCCCTTGAATTTGACCAAATTGTCATTTTGGGCTGTTTTCGACCTTGTTTATACTCTAGCATCTACAATTATTAATCAATCAAGCCAAAACTTGGACACAATATTGGGGATCATAAGATCAGGGATGAGTTTGATTTTCAGTATTATCTGATCAGAAAGTCAAGAGTTATTAGCCCTTGAATTTGACAAAATTGCTGTTTTTGACTGTTTTCGACCTTATTTATACTCTAGAATCTACAATTTTTGACCAATCAAGACAAATCTTGGACACAAGGTTGGAGACCACAAGATCTCAAATGAGTTTGATTATCAGTCTGATAGGACTTTAAAGATGAGAGTTATGTGCCCTTGAATTTGATAAAATTGCTGTTTTCGGCTGTTTTTGATCTTGTTTACAGTTCTAGAATCTACAATTATTTATCAGTTAAGACAAAACTTGAAAACAATGTTTGAGACCATAAGATCTTGGATGAGTTTGATTTTCAGTCCGATCTGATTAAAAAGCCGAAAGTTATGTGCCCTTGAATTTGACAAAATTGCTGTTTTTGACCGTTTTCGACCTTGTTTACACTCTAGAATCTACAATTATGGACCAATTAAGACAAGTCTTGGACACAATGTTGGGTATCATAAGATCTCGAATGAGTTTGATTTTCAGCCTGATTTGACTAGAAAGTCGAGAGTTATGTGTTCCCATTCACGCAAGAACATGCGTAATTTACGCAAATAAATACAAGTGCACGCTAGTTTTACTTTCATATTGCGTACATGCAAGCAATGTTTTTTTGTAAGGTCAGCGTCGAATTTGGGCATGAAACTAATTATAAACTAGAAACCTAATACGCCGCCGTAAATCTGCGTGTTATCATCCTTGTTTACGGGCATTTTCGACCTTTACATTCTAGTATCAAACAATGCACGACGGCTGTATAGCCAGTCGAATAATTTTCACTCAGGTTGTGTATTAAAATGGTCGAACCCGCATGAATCAGCAAATGAAGAATGACGTAATCGGAATTTCCTTCTGCATCTGCAGAGACTGCAATAGCCAGGCTGCCAGATGAAAATAGGATCGTTTTTTCCCCAATAGTAAGCTTGCAATTTTGATTTCATTGTATTGTCTGTCGGAAATTGACGACTATTGAACTTTATGTAACTTGTACATGTACAGTAGATGAAAACAAAAATGACCGACCGCGCCCAATTAGGTAGCGTGAACCAACAAGGGACGTCATTCGTCTAACACTAAATCAAGTTCAAAAAGAGTTGCCTATCATTGCCCGCATAAACCCTTTCCCAAACAAGACCTGGTTTTGACGTCCCCTTAAGAAATAATTTGTGAATACATGGCCTCAGCAATGTACCCATATATATGGGTCGTGTACCCAAGTTTTACTTGGCATGTTGGTACATGCACCCAACTTCAAAAAATGTGGTGGGAATGCTGCCCTTGAATGTGATCAAAATTGCTGTTTCCGGCTGTTTTCGACCTTGTTTATACTCTAGAATCTACAATTATTGATCAAGCAAGACAAAACTTGGACACAATGTTGGAGATCACAAGATCTGGGATGAGTTTGTTTTTCAGTCTGATTCGATCAAAAAGTCGAGAGTTATGTGCCCTTGAATTTGACAAAATTGCTGTTTGTTTGCTGTTTTCGACCTTGTTTATACTCCAGAATCTACAAATATTTATCAAACAAGACAAATTTTGGACAATGTTGGGCACCATAAGATCGTGGATGAGTTCGATTTTCACAATGTTATTGACCATAAGTTCGTTTTCAGTCTTAAAGAGACATTTCAGAATTTTTTGTCATTAATTTTACTTTTATTTTTATCTGAAAGAGCACATTTCCTTATGAAAATTCTGAAAATTTCAAGCCAAAATATTGCGCCGTTTACGAGAAATTTATATTTTTGTGTTAAAATTGAACAAATTGTTGTGGACAACAGTTCGGATTTATAATGCAATTTATC
Organism: Fragum sueziense; assembly: GCA_963680895.1. Lineage (NCBI taxonomy): Eukaryota > Metazoa > Mollusca > Bivalvia > Cardiida > Cardiidae > Fragum > Fragum sueziense. The sequence continues at coordinate 16,166,430 of OY804602.1, read as the reverse complement.
GATTATGTCTCAACTTTAAATGCGTGTGTCTCGCTTATTGGTAACAACTTCAAAAAACTAATAGTATTTATAAACATTAGAATAACCAATGTTGGCATCAAGACATACTTTAAAAAAATGAAATTGGAATGAAATGTCCCTTTAAAGTCATAAACTGAACTGAACAAAAGTGTTGCTCATATCATTTTGGTTCAGGTGAGCGATATAGGACCATCATGGTCCTCTTGTTTGAGTAATTGCCCTTTGTTGTTTTTCATAAGCAGTGTAATGGGCATATCTTGTGACAGTTTCACACCTTGTTGTAAATTATGATAAAGAAAATATTGAGACAAAAGGAGAAACTGCTGGTTATCAGCAGTTTCTTCTTTTGTTTCAATGCTTTCCCAAGCATTTTCTATTAGGGACGTCAAAACCAGGTCTTGTTGGGGAAAGGGTTAAGGAATGTATAGCTGTGTAATGAATTTACCCGGTAGCTTATTATAATAATTATGTTTCGCTTTCTTTCATCTATTTTGTTAATTTGTATGCCCTTCCCTTTTTACACTCATTGCCTCTAGTATTCTCCTTTCTCTCTTTCTTGGATTAAAAGATATGAATAATTATGAAAAATATAAAATAATTCCAAGCATTACATGTTTTTGTCACTGAAAGTAGAGAAAGCATTATAAAAATTTGGACAAAAGGAGAAAATACTGATTACCTTGTACATTTGGATGTACCTATATCTTCTCCCTATGTTTTGTCTAAAGTACAGTCTTCTCTTCCATCACAGCATTTACTTGGGCTAGGGTCTGGAAAGGGCACCCTAACGGCATTTCCAGTCCACTTTTGGTCAAGAAATTTGAGAAAGTGTTTCATATACCATTTACTGAAAATTCAATTTTGGACATGCATGACCATTGATGCATGTTTTTAGCAGACATAATTGTTATAGGCCTGACTATTCGTAGAATGGAGGTGTTATTCGGATCACCGAAGCATAGGCCTTATCATTGGTTAAATTTTTGTGTGCAACTGTCACTACTGTTAAAAACTTTGTTTATGTCACAGCTATTGCTTTCAAACTTTATGCATGCTTTTGTGACCGTAATATCTGCCACTAGGCAAAGATTCATTACTTTGATATTTAATTTTATGGAATTTTAAACCTTTTTGGACAAAGATAGAATGATTTCACAACCCAACACTTGATAGTCATGCTTTAACTGTCCTCAGACAGCTCCTTTGATTCGTTAGATCTAGCATTTCGTCGTTGTAAATGCAAAACCTTGTATGTCGATTCTTGCGATTGTCAAAGTCAAATCTTGTATGTCCAGTTAAGACAATTCTCGCAGGTTTTGAGATATTTTTAGCTCACCTGAGCACGAATGTGCTCATGGTGAGCTATTGTGATACCGCTGTGTCCGGCGTCCGTCGTCCGTCAAACTTTGCCTTGTGTGCACTCTAGAGGCCACATTTTTTGCCCAATCAACCTGAAATTTGCTCAGAATGATTGTCTTGATGAAATCTCGGACAAGTTCGAAATTGGGTCATCTGGGGTCAAAAACTAGGTCACGGGGTCAAATCTTAGAAAAACCTTGTGTGCACTCTAGAGGCCACATTTTTTGCCCAATCAACCTGAAATTTGCTCAGAATGATTGTCTTGATAAAATCTCGGACAAGTTTGAAATTGGCACATCTGGGGTCAAAAACTGGGTCACGGGGTCAAATCTTAGAAAAACCTTGTGTGCACTATAGAGGTCACATTTTTTGCCCAATCAACCTGAAATTTGCTCAGAATGATTGTCTTGATGAAATCTCGGACAAGTTCGAAATTGGGTCATCTGGGGTCAAAAACTAGGTCACGGGGTCAAATCTTAGAAAAACCTTGTGTGCACTCTAGAGGCCACATTTTTTGCCCAATCAACTTAAGATTTGCTCAGAATAATTGTCTTGATAAAATCTCGGACAAGTTTGAAATTGGGTCATCTTGGGTCAAAAACTAGGTCACTGGGTCAAATCTTAGAAAAACCTTGTGTGCACTATAGAGGTCACATTTTTTGCCCAATCAACCTGAAATTTGCTCAGAATGATTGTTTTGGTGAAATCTTGTACAAGTTTGAATTTGGGTCATCTGGGGTCAAAAACTAGGTCACGGGGTCAAATCTTAGAAAAACCTTGTGTGCACTCTAGAGGCCACATTTTTTGCCCAATCAACCTGAAAATTGCTCAAAATGATTGACTTGATAAAATCTCGCACAAGTTTGATATAGGGTCATCTGGGGTCTAAAACTAGGTCACAGGGTCAAATCTTAGAAAAACCTTGTGTGCACTCTAGAGGCCACATTTTTTGCCCAATCAACCTGAAAATTGCTCAGAATGATTTGCTTGATAAAATCTCGCACAATTTTGAAATTGGGTCATACGGGGTCAAAAACTAGGTCATGGGGTCAAATCTTAGAAAAACCTTGTGTGCACTCTAGAGGCCACATTTGTTGCCCAATCAACCTGAAAATTGATCAGAATGATTGTCTTGGTGAAATGTCGGACAGGTTTGAAATTGGGTCATCTGGAGTCAAAAACTAGGTCACGGGGTCAAATCTTAGAAAAACCTTGTGTGCACTCTAGAGGCCACATTTTTCACCCAATCACCCTGAAAATTGATCAGAATGATTGTCTTGATCAATTTTCAGACAAGATTGAAATTGGGTCATCTGGGGTCATAAACTAGGTCATGAGGTAAAATCTTTGTAAAACCTTGTGTGCACTCTAGAGGCCACATTTTTTGCCCAATCAACCTGAAAATTGATCAGATTGATTGTCTTGATCAAATCTAGGTCACGAGGTCAAATCTTAGATAAACCTTGTGTGCACCCTAGAGGTCACATTCTCTGTCCAATCAACCTGAAAATTGGTTTACAAAAAAAAGTTATTATATCAGGTGAGCGCTTCAGGGCCAATGGCCCTCTTGTTACTAATCAGTATTAATGACACATTATTTGTGTACAATAAGTCCAAATTTCAAGTATAGCCTTTTAGTTTGGGAAAAGTTATTACACTTTTTCCCTTCCCCTTTAAAATTTTCCAAAAACGAGATACAAGGTTTTGCATTAACAACGATTTGTACTTTCTCACTTGAATGATCACTCATTGCATGTAATATACCTTATGGAATGTCATTACATTTTACAACCTTAGTGCAGTTGACAGTGCATTCAAACATGTGGTCCAGGGTCAAATTCAATACCATGGGAATATCTTTAATGACAAATGACATCTACCCATGGATGCTTAATCATAAATCTATAAATGATTAGCAGCTGGAGGCTTGGAATAGGGGTTTGTGGTAGTACTACTGAGAGAAAGTACAGGAATCCACGGTTAGCACGGTGGGGATTGTGCATGATGGGATGGATAACGAATACGGAGTATATGGACAAATTTGCCTCGCTTCAGGTAAGAAATTGTGCAATAATTTTCTTATTTCTGCTCCAATTTTCAAGCGGTTTGTTGCATGTACCCCACATTAGTGAGCTCTTTCCTCTGATATATGACTTGTTTGTAGAATCTTTGTACTTTGTCCAAAAATTAATCACAACCGACCAGAAAAACGACAAAAAAATCAGGCCCTTTTTCTAGTCGGTTGGGATCGGTTTTTGAGAAAAGTACAGGGAAGTTCCAGATAAATAATACATCTGAGAAAAGGGCTCAATAAGACGGAGTACATATAACAAACCGCAAAAAAAATTGACGCAGAAATAAGAAAGTTATTGCACAAATTCTTACCTGAAGCGTGGTTAATTTGGCAGAAGTCGTTACCATTTCGCTTTCTGGTCGGTTGGGACAATATTTCGGAAAAAGTATCATGAGTTATCTAATATGTCATACATCCAATGAAAGAGCTTGATAAGGCGGGGTACATGCAGCAAACCGCTTGAAAATTGATACAGAAATAACAGAGTTATTGCAAAATGTCTTACCTGAAGTGAGGCGAGTTGGCATCAAAGGATGAGTGTCAATAAGGCCCTTTCCGTGACCCAACCCGATTTTCTTCATTTTCGCCACACATAACCACTAACATATTGACCTTATGTAGGCAAAGTATCAATTTGAACGGAGCCTTGGTTTGGAAGATATATTAAATCAAAGTGGGTGGGGTAAGTCACACACTATGCCATTAGATGATAATCAATTTCTTATACAGTTTTACTAACAATTCATAACTTGAAACTTGCTGATGCAGTGAAATATATATGTATTGCCCTTTGAATACATGTTGTTGTTTATTCCATTGGATGCCATGGACAGGAGAAAAGGGGCATTAAACATGTTTATGAATTTTTAGGATTTTTGGATGGGCCAACTTTACGAAAAACCACAACAGGCTTTTATTTCTTATTGTATTTGATTTATCTTTTTGGTGGGTAATGAAGATATATTACCATAATTTGTAATATCAAAATTTTTAATATAGCCTTTTTAATTTCTGGATTACTTGCCCTTGATTTCTTGATAAACAAGAGTGCCATGGTCACAATATACGCCGCTCCAGGGACTAAGTTTTAAGGGGGCATAACTCAGGCAAAAATCAATGAACCATAAAATCCTTCCTTCATGCACATCTACCAATTGAGGTGATAACATTGACCAAGTTTCAAGAAGATCCAGCCAGAAACTTTGGAGGAGTTGCGTTGACAAGAAAAGTGGACGGACGTACGGACGGACGGACGGACAGACGGAGAAGATGACGCCAATATACGTCCGCCTCCGGCGGCGTATAAAAATGCCAAAATATATAATAAGTACTATTTCGTTTCTGAACCAAACATTTTTGTATAAATCAACATAAAATACCACCAGGAGGACGATATGAGCCTTATGTACACAAAAACATCAGATAAAGAGGTTGCAATTGTTATCTTAGCAGAGTGGGTGGGGTAATATACTCTAAAATTACGCATGAAACAGACAGGAATTTTTCATAGTTAGAATTGCTTGTATAGTATCCTAAATGTGTGGTAACGTTGTTAGTAGCTCATCTGAGCACAAAATGCTCAAGTTGGGCTATTTCAATCGCTTTTGTTTGTTGTCTGTCTGTCTATCTGCCCATCTGTCTGTTAATTTGGTCTTTACACTCTAGAATCCGCAAATATAAGCCAATCTTGACCAAACTTTATCAAAACAAGTATAGTCATAAGTTCTCTTAGGATTTCAATATGGGCCGGATCAAACAAAAAGGCCCAGAGTTGTTTGCCTTTGCAGGTTAAAAATAGCTAGTTTTGAAATTGTTTCTACTAAAGCCTCTACATTTATTGTCCAATCAAGATGAAAATTAGTCACAATATTGGGTACCATATGTGGTCAAATGACATCGATTTTCAATCAGATCGAATGAGAAAGTTACCATTTTCGACTTTGTTTTCAATCTTATTTTGTCAAATACAAGGGCAGACAACTGAACAAGTCTTACCCTAAATATGTTGAAATTCCCACTTCTCCAAGTTCTTATAGTCACAAACACTGTGTCAAAATTTCATTTTGATTGGTCTATATTTGTGGTTTTTAAGGATGAAACAAAGTCGAAAACGGCAATTTTGTCAAATTCAAGGGCAGGAAACTTCGCAAATTGTTGTCCGAATGTGCTGAAATTTGAACTCATTCAAGATCTTATAGTGACCAACATTGTGTCGAAGGTTTGTCTTGATTGGTCCGTTTTTGTGTTTGTTAGAGTAAAAAAAAAGTTGAAAACAGCAATTTTTTCAAATTCAAGGGCACATAACTCACAATTTTCAGATTCGATCAGACAGAAATTAAAATTCATTATAGCTTATATAGTAACCAACCTTGCTTCTAATTTTCATCTTGACTGGTCGATAAATGTAGATGATAGAGGGGAAACAATGTCAAAACTAACTATTTTTGACGTGCAAGGGCAGATAACTCTGGAGTTTTTATTTCGATCCAGCCCATATTCGAACTCCTAAGAGAACCATATTCGAACTCCTAAGAGAACCTATGGCCATACTTGTTTTGATAAAGTTTGGTCAAGATTGTCTCATATTTGCGGATGCTAGAGTGTAAAAACCAAATCAAGAATAGGCAGATGGGCAGATGGGCAGATAGACAGACAGACGACGAATACAAAGCGATCGAAATAGCTCAACTTAGGTATTTTGTGCTCAGATGAGTTAATAACAACGCTACAATCCATTTAAGATGCTATACAAGCAATTCTGACTATGAAAAATTCCTGTCTGTTTCACGCCTAATTTTGGAGTATATTACCCCACCCACTCTGCTAAGATAACAACTGCAACCGCTTTATCTGATGTTTTTGTGTACATAAGGCTCATATCGTCCTCCTGGTGGTATTTTATGGTGATTTATACAAAAATGTTTGGTTCAGAAACGAAATAGTACTTATTGTATATTTTGGCATTTTTATCAAGGAATCAAGGGCAAGTAATCCAGAAATTAAAAAAGCTATATTTAAAAATTTTCATATTACAAATTACGGTATTATATCTTCATTCACCACCAAAAAGATAAATCAAATACAATAAGAAATAAAAGCCTGTTGTGGTTTTTCGTAAAGTTGGCCCATCCAAAAATCCTAAAAACTCATAAACATGTTTAATGCCCCTTTTCTCCTGTCCATGGCATCCAATGGAATAAACAACAACATGTATTCAAAGGGCAATACATATAAATTTCACTGCATCAGCAAGTTTCAAGTTATGAATTGTTAGTAAAACTGTATAAGAAATTGATTATCATCTAATGGCATAGTGTGTGACTTACCCCACCCACTTTGATTTAATATATCTTCCAAACCAAGGCTCCGTTCAAATTGATACTTTGCCTACATAAGGTCAATATGTTAGTGGTTATGTGTGGCGAAAATGAAGAAAATCGGGTTGGTCACGGAAAGGGCCTTATTGACACTCATCCTTTTGTGCAAAAAATAGACTGAGTTTACCGTTATGTTTTGATAAACCGTCGGTGTTGTTATAACATCTCGTAACTACGGTTTGATTCAAGCCGTAGTTACGAGATTTTATAACAACACCAACAAAATACTATTTATTTGTCCGAAATTACGTCACGGTTTACTTGATAAAATCGTTCCCTATTGTCGGTAGTCGTTATCCATCCCATCATGCACAATCCGCACCGTGGTTAGGTGATAAAGTCACCACAATATGACTTTACATTTAATGCTGTTCTCTTTAATACTGTTTTAACTGGCATTAACCCTTAACTCTTGTTAATGTTGGCCAATTGAGTATATAATCCACATTGTATTCTTCTCTTGCCTCAATATTTTATTTGCTTTAATGATCGCAAATCCTATCTTTAACAACTTTATTTTGTCATCTTCAACAGAGTTGTGCAAAGTGGAACTGTCTAAATTGTTGTCGTTTGGATAAACACAGGATTTGTATATATTTTAGCACAGAAAATATTTAGACAAAAGGAGAAACTGCTGGTTATCAGCAGTTTCTTCTTTTGTCTCAATGTTTTCCCAAGCCATATCTATTAGGGACATCAAAACCAGGTCTTGTTTGGGAAAGGGTTAAAAACTTAAATGATTAAAATATTTTATGATCAAACTAATTTAATATGTTTTTCCCCTTCAGATGTTGACAGTTTACTATTAAGGATGACAATAGTTGGTGTATTACTGTCATTTAGAAGTCTAGCACAGGAAGCATTGAATGATGTAAGTACCAAGATTATGTCACAGTGGGAATAAATTGTCATTCACCTTTGCAAGAAATTATTTACCTAATAATATAGTTTCCTGGCATGTTGCATACCTTCATTTACAGTCATGATCACATGATTTTGTTTATGGCTAAGCCCAGAAAGATCTGAAGATAGCTTTGCTTAAGGAACTATCAATTCATGAACTGTGGATTGGAATCCTGGCCTATATAATATCCTTTCTAACATTCCGTTAAGCCAATAGTTTCACTGGTGGTGAACTCGGACAAAGCGAGGAACATTTTTCATGAACACAAGGTACAGATACTTCATGTTTAAATGCGCGTTTAAAAACCAGTTTTACTAGTTTGAGCATGTACACAACGATTTGCACGTGTTTATCCGCCCAAAACAATATGGACGAATCGGAGAGACACTTAGAGGCTATTGTCAGTTTTGTTATTTTATTTCTCTGACTGATTCTGAAGTTGGTATTACAATTCTTGGAGTAGAAGTTTTTTTCCGATGTGAAAATCGTAGTTAACGTTTTTTGAAGGGGACTTGTACGGTTTATCTATGATACCGTGAACATTTTCAATGGCTGTTCGAATTGCAATGACTTTTGTCCTAACAATAGAATGGGTTTTCGGTTAAATATGGATAAATCGTAGGTGTTGTTATAAAATCCCGTAACTGCAGCTTCAATAAAGTTGAGTTTGTGACGTTTTAGATTTACGCCGACGAAGCACTAGTGTTTGTCCGAAAAAACGTCACTAGGTCTATATATACCGTAGTAGATAAAATTTATTCTTTTTCAAAGACGAATTAATGGTATACAATAATCATTTCCAAAACAATAGGCCTATATGGTATTGCAGCCCCCAATTAGAAGGCTTTCATTAATGACCACCATATAGATAGTGCTTCGTTTGCCCGTCCGTCCGTTTTTCTACCCGTCCGCCAATTTGTCTAGCTGACTGCTCTAGATGTCAAAATACATTGATTTTATATGTTGAGAAGTTAAAATGTGTGTACTAATTAAGAAAATATGAAAGAAAAATATTAAGAAAAAAGGAGCCAAATTATTTTCAGTATAGATCTATTCTTCTTTTGATTCAATGTTTGCTATACGCACTTCAACGTAAATTACACAAAACGTGGGAACGACGTCGTATTGTTTGGTGGCGATGTTATAAAGTCATGAAAACAGATCATGAGCGTAAACTTTTGTTTCAGGAGAAATGTAGTGAGACGTCTTTTTTTAACAGTTTATCTGTAAGAAATCTAAAATATTGAAACAAATGGATTTAATTATAGTAGCACAAATATACTCCCCGTCATAAGAAACTAAAGAAAATAGCCACTTGTCTAATGCAAACGGACGCCAATTTTAGGATTATTCATAAGTGTACCGAAATAAATACAAGGTATTGAAGCATGGCAAGTAAATCGAAAACAGTCGAATTACCCCATTAATTAGACTGTTTTCGATTTACTTACCATGCTACAATTTTGAGACGATTCCAACACATCCAACGTCTACACGTGACGTCATTCCGACAAGACAACCATTATCGGAACGACTACCTGTGAAATCGACAGAAAAAGGCAAACGTTACAGATAGGCTAGATTACTTCCTGAGTTGAGTTCTATCAGCAGTAGAGGCTGATTAACGGATTAGACCGTCCGTTTCAGACGTCTTGCGATACCCCTAGTCTTGCTACGATGTTATTGACAACATTACGTTCAGTGGGTTAGACAGCATCTATTGTTTTCTAAGGACAATTGCATAGCATGTATTAATACCAACGGTGTTAACACTCGAAAATGTCTTGTAAAAGCGAATCTTATCCTTATCCACTTTCAGGAATTGTTATGGTAATAACAAGTATAGTAATACATTGACAATTATTGAAAGTAAAAGATTAAATGTGCATTTGTAAAATTTTATTCATGTACCGTATGCAGTCAATGTGTTAATTGAAAAGGAAATGCACACAGTTAACTTTTCCCGTTCGTATACTTTAGAATGCATGCCCGTAGAAAGCAATTCCATATGGGCCCTGTCTGGGCCAGTGTCTAATATTGGGGGAGGGGGGGGGGGGGGGGTGGGGGGGGGCTAAATTAGATTTGCCATAAGTTTTAAATGTGAAATGATGAAAATTCAGCATTTTTGCCAACTAGGGGGGGGGGGGGGGGGGGAGGGGGCGGCTCCAGAGTCCCCCTGTTCGTACGGGCCTGGGATGTGTGAAACAGTGGATCCTCCTTAGAATAAATGGCGTTAATGGTAATGACAAACATTACAGTATAGATCTGGAAACGTTCATTTAGGCTTTTGCGACCAACATGGATCCAGATCAGACTTTGCATGTGCACTGTCTGATCAAGATCCATCTTGTTCTCATTTAATAGCTTATTCTCCACCTGTACCAAATTTAAGAAGGCATAACGAAAATCTTACCGGTGAAACTCCAAGGTAACGATAAAAATGATGATTATTATGATGATTATGATGATTATGATGATGATGATGATGATGATGATGATGATGATGATGATGATGATGATGATGATGATGATGATGATGATGATGTCATCTAATTGTCATTACCTGTCAGTATTTTATCTGAAAGGGGAGTTAGGCAGTACAAAATTAATTGATATATATTGAAACAAGTACCTGGTGCTCGAATTTGATGCCGGAAATCTATGGTAAGATGCTCAAATCAGTGCGATATTACCGAATAAATGTTTAAATGTGCCGTTAAGTCCAGTGCAATCGATTAATTTATCAAACATGTGGTCATAAAACACCGTAGCTGGAAAAGATAACATCGCAAACATGCTGTAACGTTGTCACGAAGAAACCGCACAATGATTTTCAATGACATTACACCAAAAACTGCCATTTACAGCCTTTATTTGTACATTTATATGTCTTTTTATACGCCCGAAGGGTCGTATTATGTTATGGCCCCGCTCGTCTGTCTGTCCGTCCGTCCGTCTGTCCGTCCGTCCGTCTGTCCGTCTGTCCGTCCGTCCGTCCGTTAGCAATTTCTTGTGTGCGCAACTCCTCCTACAGTTGTGATCGGAATTCGATCAAACTTGCTACAATGAATCTCCATGGTGTCTAGTTGTGCATCCCGCTTACGGAATTTAATTAACTCTTTTCGTTCTTGAATTATCTGCCCTTGAATAAAAAAAATGACCATTTTCTTGTGTGCGCAACTCCTCCTACAGTTTTGATCAGAATTTGATCAAACTTGCCACAATGAATCTCCATAGTGTCTAGTTGTGCACACCGCTTACGGAATTAAGATAACTGTTTTCGTTCTTGAATTATCTGCCCTTGAATTTAAGAAAAAATGCCCATTTTCTCAAAAATGTCCATTTTCTCCTGTGTGCAACTCCTATAGTTTCAACCATAATTTCATCAAACTAGCCACAATGAATCTCTATGGTGTCTTGTTGTGCAAACAAAATTTTGATAACTTTTCATGTTTGAATTAACTGCCCTTGAATCGAAAAAATGGCCAATTTTACTGACAAGCCCCTCTCGGGCGTATATGCGCCGCTTTGCGAAGCTCTTGTTTCTTTACTTGCAATGCAAGTTGATAAACATAAACAGTGATATCGTACCATTTCGTTCGGGCGATTAAGATCAACCCACATGATCTCAATATGCGCTTTGTGCACTTGCAATCCGTTTATAACATTTAAAAATAATGATCGATAAAACGGATATTTTCGTGCGTATTATAAATCATATCTACATACCTTAGTAACTTCCATTTGAGTGCATCCTTTAAAAAAAAGACGGAAAGAGAAGAAAAACAAAATACCACGTGTATTGTTTACAAAAATCCGGATGTGACATGAAGTATCTGTACCTTGTGTTCATGAAAAATGTTCCTCGCTTTGTCCGAGTTCACCACCAGTGAGTTTGGAACACATTGTTGTGTTCACCAATTCAATTCAATCTTTTGTGTACACGGTTTCAGGTGCTGGTAGACCGTATACCATTTTTGATGGCATCTGTAAAGGACATTCACCATTATGTACCAAACACCAAAGATTCTGTGGTAAGCATTGTAGATTGTAATTGTTTATTTGTTTGATGCAAGCTTCGTGTATATCAGCATTATAACCATATATGCAAATATAGCAAGTTTGCTAACCCTTTCCCAAACAAGACTTGGTTCTGGCATCCTTAATAGAAGAGAGATAATCAGCATTTTCTCCTTTTGCCTCAATATTTTTTGTGCTGTTTTGTACACAAATCCTTTCTTTACCAACATTCATTTTGTCTTCTGCAGCAGCTTTAATGTGGGACAAACCTAAAGCTCTGCTGTTTGGGAAAGGTTTAACCCTATCCCAAACAAGACCTGGGCCGCGTTTTACTAACATCGATTTTTGCAAAAACCTTGTAACAACACATCTGATTGAAAGAGAAATCATAACAGTAATTATTCGGCCAATCAAATGCGTTGTTGTTTCAAAAATGTTCGTAAGTTCGTTAGTAAAACGCGGCCCTGGTTTTGATGTCCGTAATAGATAAGGCGTGGGAAAACATTGAAACAAAAGAAGAAACTGCTGATAATCAGCAGTTTCTACTTTTGTCTCAATATTTTCTATCCCATATTTTAAACAAATTCTATCTGTAATAACTTCCATTTTGTCATTTGTGGCAGTTTTTTGAAGTGGATCACCCTAAAATTTTGTTGTTTGGGAAAGGTTTAAGGTATTTCGTCAATCACTAGATACCAAACACTTGGTGCAACTTCAGGTGTCATCTTTTGCAACTGAAATTAATGATGGTATACCTACATCAATTTGGGGGTATTATTCATGGCAAGAGAAATAGATGATGTCGAAGTTGCATGAACTGTTTGGTATTTAACCCTTTCCCAAACGGCAAAATTATAGGGTGATCCACTTCAAAAACTGCTACAAATGACAAAATAGATGTTATTAAAGATGGAATTTGTGTAAAATAATGGCACAGAAAATATTGATACAAAAGGAGAAACTGCTGGTTATCAGCAGTTTCTTCTTTTGTTTCAATGTTATCCCAAACCATTTCTATTAGGGATGTCAAAACCAGGTCTTGTTTGGGAAAGGGTTAAGGATGGATGGAATACCTTAAACCTTGTTATTCTTTGGAAGCAGCATTGAATGAAATTACTCTGCACATGATTATGTAGATTCTCTACATCATTAAAAACATAGTAGATCTTTATACAATAACAAAAAGGGAAATTTTGTCATGCAATTTTAAAGAATTTTTTAGTCAATCAAGGCTTGGTGTTAAATATGACTGATCATGCTAAAAAGGACCATCTGGAAAGTGTGCATAGACTGAATTTCCTGACCACGATCAAACTTTTCACTCTAAGATAATTTCCTGAATCTAGAATGTTTTTCTTATCTTTTGTATGCTCATTTTCCAAATGTGACATCTGGTAGACATCTGCTGAGTCTGATCTGTTTCTTACAAGTTATGAATCTATAGTCTTCCAATATAGTCCATTTTGGCTTGACAGGTCGCAAATTATTCAACAAGAATTGCATTTTTAGCTCAACTTTTCGAAGAAAATGAGAGCTTATACTGTCACCGGGGCGTCGGCGTTGGCGTTGCAACAAAGGTTAAAGTCAATAACATCAATAACTTCCATACTATCAAAGGGATTCAACCCAAACTTGGAATACTTATTCACCATCACACCCTCTACCTTACTATCAGGGCCCATGACCCTGGCTCCACCATTTTTTGAGTTATGCCCCCTTTATACTAAGCAACTTAGAAAGTCGAGCGCGCTGTCTTCGAACAGCTCTTGTTCATTAAAAATACAATAACTAATGTCTTTAAAGCAAATTATCATATGTGAATCCGCCTGTGTCCATGTAATCATCCTTTAATAATATTTCATTGTAACAACAAATGATTATACAGTGGATTCTTGTTTGTTGCAATTATTTACAGCTTTATTGCAAGCAGCAGGATTTTTATGCTCCCCGAAAAAATTTCGGGGGAGCATATAGTCGCCATGCTGTCCGTCCGTACGTCCGTCCGTCCGTGTGTCCGTCCGTCCACAGCCATATCTCAGCAACCCTTGGACCAAATGCAATGAAACTTCACATGTGAACTCCCTGGGTCAATACCTAGGGACCTTTTTCTCCGTTTGTAAATTTAAGGCTGCGTCATGGAAAAAGGGGCCTTAGTGTAAAAATTAGTTTTTCTCTTATTTCTCTTCATCTAATGGGCAGAATTTAATGAAATTTTGTGCTCATGTAATAAATAGGATGTTCTAGACCATATTCTATAAATAATGTGTGTACAAATAAGCTGTCATGGGAAAAGGGGGCTTAATGTATGATAGTTTTTATTTTGTGACAAACACTTATTCGGGGAGCATAATCCGTCTGTGACGGCTCTTGTATAATATTTCATAGTAACAACAAATGGATTCTTGTTTGTTGCAATTATTTACAGCTTTATTGCAAGCAGCAGGATTTTTACAACTTAAAGAGTATCTCATAATTTTCCTGCTTGGTATAGATTCATGTTACTACACAAGTTTGCCGAGTCACATGCATTAATCAGTGAATTGCTATTACATGTAACCAGGATTGATATCAAAAGGAATCCACTGTATTTCATTATAACAACCCATATTTACCTAACATTTTACCATTCATATCTCATTCTAACAGCATAACACCATGAGGCATAAGGTTTGATATGTGTTTGTGTCTGTATGTTGTATTTTGTGTAATGCTAGGTTCCCACTGCCGATCAGATCAACTTGATAGCTTAAACTCCGCAATCAAACTGGACCAAATTATTTCTGATCTGTTTTTGCTCAAACCGGACCTCTGCAGTCGATTTGATCAGGTGAACAGATGGAGCAGAGGTTGAGTTAATCCATTCCCACACAATGACTCTTTTTGACTCCCTTAAAGATGATGGCTTTGGAAAACATTGTGGAAAATGAAGAAATTGCTTGTGAAAAGCAATTTCTTCATTTCCCACAATGTTTTCTATCCCAAAGTACCAATGAATTTTAAATTTAATTCACATAAAATTGTCGTGTGCAACATCTTTGAATTTGGACCAGTCTATAATTTTGTTGTTCGGTAATGGGTTAATCAGGATGTGGTCTGGAAACACCCAAGTACAAGTCAAATTGATCAATCGCAGGTTGGGTGTTGGTCAGGTTAAAGATGCCAAGATGATCACACTACATGTACATCTCCAGACACGATTGATTCTTGATTAGGTTGATCTTCTACCCTATCAACACATGATCGCTACTCTATCAATTTACTACCCATTCACACAAACATTTTTGACATCTAAAAGTATTTGAGTGATGCAGATCAGGTTTGAAAGCCCGACCTCTCCCGATTACCCATGCCAACTCAGCTTGATCTATACTTGACCGCGATCTGATCGGCAGTGGCAACCTAGCATAAGATTTTACTGTTTTTACACCAAGATAAATTCTGTCAACATCAGAATTGCAACTTCTGAACTCTGTGTTGTATTTCAATTGAATGCAGATTTATAGTCCTATAGTCCAGTCATGATATTATCACACATGTTTACAAAATTTACCTGTGTAAACAACGCAATATCAAACTCAGAACTACTGTAATTTTGCATGTGATGGTTCAAATCTTGCAGGTGTCTCACACCTGCAAGATTTGAACCAAAACATGCAAAATTGTTTTGAGATTATGAAAGCTTTTTCCCCATTGTTTACACAGATTATTTTCATAAGCATGTATCATATATATCAACACTGGACTATGCATGTATCTCACACTCATTAAGCTCTTGTCAACATTGTCCCCTCTGAAAATGTTCAAACCATAGGTTCATCAATATTATTTCTGAAATTGACAGTTATAACTTTTCTTTCAATAATGTGTATTTTATAAAGTGGAATAACCAGGTGGCGGCTGACTCAATGTTGTAACAATCATTTTCTTGTTATACCCCCACAACGAAGTTATGGGGGGATATACTGGAATCAGGTTGTCCGTCTGTCTGTCCGTCTGTCCGTGGACATAATCTTGTGTCCTCTTCTCCTCCCACAGTTTTTGACCAATTTTTCTGAAATTTTGTCAGGATGTTTCCTATCATATGAAGTTGTGCACCTGCAATTTTCATCTTGATCCAGTCATTAGTTTTAGAGTTATGCCACTTTGAACTTTTTAAGGGGGGGGGGGGGGGATTTCGTTTCCATGTTCTAACTCGAGAACCTTTTGACCTAGGATCATGAAACTTTACACAGTTGTTACCCATGACCCAAGGAGGTGCCATATTGTTTTGGAGTCACCAAGGTCAAAGGTCAAGGTCACAGTTGGACTTTGTTTAAAATCTGTTTCCATGCTCTAAGTCAAGAACCTTTTGACCGATAGCACTTTTTCAGTGACAAGGCCCTAGTGGGGGGTATTCGTCCGCTTATTTTCATCCTGCAAGTTGTTTTATGCAGCAGCTCCAAGTGGAATAAGTTTGAAATCCTGCTTTTCTAGTATTCATCATTTTTTGATAGAATTTCAAATTAGTAGGATTCAATTGTTAAGATGTCAAAATGAAGTACATCAAAAGATTTACAGATGAGATAAACTGATGACAATCTAAGTTTTAATTTTCCTTTTAAAACCCTATTTTGTGTTACTTGTTGGTCTTGAAGATGGAAGTCTAATGATTAGACAGTAAAGCAAAGAGTTTGATGCACAATTATTTTGTGTTTTATGTCATAATACTTGTATAATAATGTAGAGCATCAGTGCTGATACATATTTTAATTGACTGTTGTTTGTGTGTAGTGCTAGTCATTCTTCATTTTTATGATACCAATAAACCCATAATGGCAAAAATCAACAGGCCCGTGGGAACAGGGGGGGCTAGGGGGGGCTAAGCCCCCCCAAAGTTGGCTGAAAATGCCGAATTTTCCTAATTTTACACTGAAAATTTAGGGAAAATACAAATTAGCCCCCCCAATATTCAGGAAAGAGGCTTTAGCCCCCCCCCCCCAATATCAAATTGCTTCCTACGCCTGATTAAGACAGGTTTAAATTCAAAGATGTTACAGACAACAATTTCAAGTGAATGGAATTTTACATTTTTTGGCCATAGTGGGTATAAAACATTGTTTGAAATGAAATAATTGCTTGTCACAATCAACTTCTTCATTTTCTACAATGTTTTCCAAAGCCTTTATCTTGTAGGGCGCCAAATTGCATCAATATGAAGGATTGGGTTAAGTTTTATTTTTGTGTATAGCAAAGTATTTTTTGCACCTGTATCTTTACTATATTGTCCTAAGATTTTGTTTTGTCTGGAACATTTTTATCATAATTTACAAACATTGCATCGTTTAACAATTATTATATGCCAATGACAATGGATTTACATTGATATCATCTTTTGCTTGCTTGTCCAAATTCCTGTCTCTGCATCCACATCTTGTTAATGCTACATACATTTATGGACAGATTTGGATGAAATTTTCACAGAATATCGTTATTCACTGACCCTGAGCATATTGTTGGGTTTTACAATTTTACCCTGCCTAACTGTCACTATTTTGGTTCAGGTAAAACAACCTTGTATGTTACAAGCAGGGGTGGTATTCACCAACTAGTTCAAAGTTTACCTTTAGAATTACACAACAATCCATCTGATTGGCCGAGACATATGTCTCGTCCAATCAGATGGCTTGTTATGTAATTTGGATTTAGATATTTGGAAATGTTGGTAAATATGACCCGAGTTTTTATTATATTTTGTTTAAATGTTACATTATAGGTGGTGAATGAGCTAGCGTCCACAGCAGGAAAGTCATGTAGGATTGATCCCATACTAGTACAAGTCCTCAAAATGCAGAAAAATGGTACGTAGTCAGATATTTCTGTAATGGACATTTTCTTCTTTTAACCCAAAACTTCAAAAGCCTAAGTTATTAAGTAAGAGCTTTACGGTATAAAAAACATAAGTTTGGAAATTTTTGTAATGCTTTTGACATTTTACGGCAAATCCAGATAGCTCAGTCCGTAAGTAAGGTGTTTTAGAATATCAGTCTGAGATTCTGGGTTGAAACTAGGCTCATGCAATGTCCTGTCTGACTTACAACAGAAGTAATTTGTTTCTAACTATTGGATGTATTTCCTATGAAATGTCTATGCTAGATTGGCAGTTTGTTCCTTGGATTGAATGTTGTGTTTAATTCTATTGTGAGAAATGTCAGAAATGTAACTGGGCCTGATTGTAAAAGTTTGGTTAGCATGAATCAAAAGATTGGACACCTGTTTTGGTTATACTTTCCTATAACTACACCTGAAAATTTAACAAGAATAAGTATTAACCATTTGGATAACGCTAACCAAAGTATACAATCGATACCTGAAAAAGAATGGACTCGACCTATCCAATTATTCGCCCTGTATTTACAGAACACCCGGACAATGAGTATGACATTGCATGTTTGTTAATGGTGTTTGTGGCTGTATCTATACCAAAACTGGCCAGGCAGGATCAGTCATTCTTTAAAGCTTCACTTGGGGGTAAGTTCTTTTGATGTTAGAATACTGAATACCTTGTCTTTCATAGTAATGTCACGGCATAGCTTTATGTCTAATATCTAGGTCTAATTTTGTACAAATTGACAAAAATGTATACAGTTTCCTTACAGAAATGTATTTTTGAATGTAAGTATTGAACTGTGAATGATAGGCATTTCAAGGTCATTAAATGTTAACTTCACATTTCAAAACAAAAATGCTGGTATGGGGAACTTTGGTGTTCCACAATCACATTTTGTAATTCATTTTCTATCAAAGTTCTCTGTTTATGTTCCAGGCAACATTAACAATACCCACTGTCTAGCCAAGGCTGTAAACCAGCTAGCTGGTGCCCTGTTTTCTATCCATGGTCCCGGTGACACAGAGCAGAGACTTCAGGAATTCCTCGCTGTATGTATGATAAATTGATATATAATGAATATTTATGCATTGATTGTACTCATAAGATATTTTATGTGCTCCCTAAAAGTGCTTTTCACGGACATGTAGCTGTGCTGACTGCTTCTGTTTCCCCATTTGTCAGTTTAGAACTCTGTTTGAGTAAAAGAAAATTAAGCATTGCTTCAATGAAGTAAATCTTAAAATTGAGTTGCTTAGAAATAAATTTTTCTTTAAAGAATGCTTACTGTAATCTAATTTTGCTTAACATTTTCGCTCTATTGAATGCGCCACAGATTTGTGGCTGGCATTACTGACAGAGACATCCTGAGCTGTCTGTAGGTTCACTAGGCTTGATAGGTTATCAACACTTACCAAATTTTGATGTCCTTAATAGAAAAGATAACCAGCGTTTCTTTAATGCTTTTCGGTGGATTATCGGGAAATAACGGTAGATTATCATTTTGATAAACCCACCGCCTATCCAGTGAAATTATCAAAAATTTGTGCCCTGCTTTTGTTCATACCACCCTATCTGACGTTATCTAAGCCGGGCCAAATAAGTGACATCATCATAAACGTTGCATAGAAGTCACATGCAAAATGATGCGCTTGAAGAAAATTTGTCATACTTTTTTTGCATTTTGTCTAATTTTTGCATTAAAGAAATAGAATAATCGCTTGTTTTTCGAGTAAGATTGATTTATATTTCATTTCGTGAACAACGAAAGCTACATTTTCACTTGTGGCTTCGCCACTCATGAAAAAAAAGCTTTTGTTGTTCACTCAATGAAATATAAATCGATCTTACACTGAAACAAACGATTAGCCTCTATGTAATGTTGTTAAACATTAATTATCTCATCTGCATCAGCTTTCAAATTTGAACATTAATGAATAATGATGTTTACCATTTTAGAAAGGGTCTATTTGTGGCCATACTAATACCATGTATAATTTGCTCATATAATTACAGCTTGCATCATCAAGTCTGCTGAGACTGGGACAGGAGAGTGAGAAAGAGGCAGTGAAGAGTAGAGAATCTGTGTATCTTCTCTTAGATAAGGTAATGTTCATGGTTATTCAATCATGTAAACCTATCACCACACTTTGACAGCCTTAAAGATAAAGGCTTTGGAAAACATTGTGGAAAATGAAGAAATTGCTTGTAACAAGCAATTCCTTCATTTTCCATAATGTTTTCTACCCCAAAAGACCAAAAAAGACCAAAAAATATAAAATCATATTTTTTAAAATTGTTGTCTGCATAATCTTTGAATTTGGAACAGTCCAAAATTTTGCCATCTGGTAATGGGCTAACATAGACTGGGACAGGAGAGTGAGAAAGAAGCAGTGAAGAGTAGAGAATCTGTGTACCTTCTCCTAGATAAGGTAATGTTCATGGTTAAGTTATTAACTAAATCAATTAATATAAACCAGAATTTAATTGATAAGCAACTTAATATTAATATATAGTAGATGAATATTGGTTTCACTCTGTCCTTAGACTTCGTTTATGTGCTCTAACTAAAAAATCACTTGATCAAGGACCAAGAAACAATATGTGATTGTTGTCCTTGACCCATTTTGTGTTGGGTCAACTGTCAAGGACACAATTCGATCTTCTCGTAATTCCGGTAGTACATGAGTTGTCGTTCATGCGGGATGATGTGTTTACTTCCATTTGCCTGTTTGACCAGTGGCAATTTTAATATTTTCATCAAATCAATGAATAATTCAATGAAAATGATTGTACTTAATAATTGAATCTTATAATACCTCTGATTGTACTTAATAATTGAATCTTATAATACCTCTGCATCTTCCATCATTTTTTAGCTCGCTCGGGATGATATTCTTGGGAAAAGCTAATGTCATACCCCTGTATGTCGCTGTCAGCGCCCGCAAAAACTTTAACCTGGCCCATATCTCATGCCCTATTAGAGATACATCCTTCATATTTCATCTGTGGGTACCTCTAACCAAGACCTTTCATTTGGGACCATGGCCTTAGACCTTGTGACCTTGACTTTAGAGGTTGACCTACTTTAAAAAACTTTAACCTGGTCTAAAAAAATCTTTAACCTGGCCTATATCTCATGTCCTATTGCACATACAGCCTTGATATTTCACACATGGACTCATCCTACCAACACCGTACACATATGACCATGATCTTGTCCTTGGAGTTTGACATACTTTTAAAAAACGTTAACCTGGCCTATATTACATGTCATTTTACGCATACAGTCTTGATATTTCACACATGGACACCTCCTAGCAAAACCGTTCACATTTGACCATGATCTTGGACCTTGTGACCTTGGAGTTTGACCTACTTTTAAAAAACTTAAACCTGGCCTATATCTCATATCCTATTACACATACAGCCTTGATATTTCACACGTGGACACCTACCACACCGCCCACATTTGTCCATGACCTTGTGACCTTGACCTTGGAGTTTGACATACTTTTAAAAAACTTTAACCTGGCCTATATCTCATGTCATATTACAATTACAGCCTTGATATTTCACACATGGACACCTCCTACTAAGACCTTTCACATTTGACCATGACCTTGGACCTTGTGACCTTGACCTTGAAGTTTGACCTACTTTAAAAAAAACTTTAACCTGCCCTATATCTCATGCCCTTTTACACATACAGCCCTGATTTTTTCCCCTCCTACCAACTCCCTTCACATTTGACCATGACCAGGGTTCCCACGCTTCAGGGAAAAGTCAGCAAAAAATGGAATTTTGAAAAAGTCAGGGAAATGTCAGGGAATTTTGATGAGTGTCAGGGAAATTTGAAAACTGAGGGAAATGTCAGGGAATTTTGAACATGCTGTCAGGGAATTTTTTCAATGAAGTAGTTTTCAAGGCAAAGACAGATTCTTAAAGTACTGATTTTGATTTTAAGTTAACATTAAGAAATGGATGCCCATTGCCTTCAAGATTGTATGGTTGTTTCTGTGAAAGTTCTAGCTTTTGTGGGGCGGATTTGGTACATTGCCAACATGCTTGACTTGTAACAAAGGAGTAGTCACAGTTTTGAACCCTGCCACTCCTGTCTTTTGAATGAGACTTTAAACTTAGGTCATGTCTCTGTATAACCCGAGCTGTTGAGTGAGATGTAAAATTGTATTCAATTCAATCTAGTTTCTAGTAGAAACATTGGTAGAAACCTCGATAAAATGTCAGGGAAATTCATTTTTATTATACGCCCGAAGGGTCGTATTATGTTATGGCCCTGCCCGTCTGTCTGTCCGTCTGTCTGTCCGTCCGTCTGTCCGTCCGTTAGCAATTTCTTGTGTGCGCAACTCCTACAGTTTTGATCAGAATTCAATCAAACTTGCCACAATGAATCTCCATGGTGTCTAGTTGTGCATACCACTTACGGAATTCAATTAACAGGCTGTCAACCGATTCCTATTTTCCTATAAAACTCCTATATTTTGGGTCCAATTCCTATATTTTCAAGCACCTCCTATATTCCTATAATTCTCCTATATTTTGAAAATATTTCCTATATTTTTTGGTGTAATCATTGTCGATGAATCATAAGAAAAAATATTGCTATGATACTGCTTTTTGCTTCTTTATTCTTCTGGTAAGAGAATCGCAGTCTTCCTTTATAGGATTAACATCCTGTATAATGTTTTAGTGCTTTTCATTTGTTCATCATCACTAATTTGTTTACAAAAAAGGCTATTGAATAGGACACAAGCTTTTAAGGTGCCAATTAAACAGATGATGAGGATCATGATGATGCTGTATAGTAGCTACTTACTGAATTGTGATGCTGTGGAACTGAAATGGTTACTTTATTAGCTCATCTTAACATTAAGTGCTGGGGTGAAGTATTGTGTTCACTCACCATCCATTGTCTGCCTGTCAGTCCACAGTTACAAAATAATCGTCCATACAGCCTAGAGTTGATAAATTTTGTCTGTAGAATCTAATGGTCCTTTTACCAAAGTTGCTTTAAATTATATGGGGTACCAAATGTCATGTAGACACAAAGAATGTAATAGTTTCTACTCTAAAACTGTTTGGCTTAGGGCTTTGAAATTTGGTCATGAAATTGTCTTATAGCCCTTACCCCCCCACCCCACCCCAGGCAAAATACCTTCAATTATTTCTGGGTATGTTACAATGAAAATTAGCCCTGTATTGTTAGTGTCAGATTACATATAGAGACAAAAAAGAAATGTAGGCAAAAGGGGGGGTTTCCATAAGGCCGTTTTCCTGGGACCTAAATTTTCCAATGATATTTTTAGTACAAATAGATACATAAAGGGGACGTGTTTTGCCGAAAAGTCTGAATCGAACGGACCTTTGGTTTGGTGTATATTGCGTATTGAAAGTGGGTGGGGTAATTCTATGCAGGCGCTACCCAAGGTTCTTATTCATCAATTTTATATCTAGATGTAAATACTTGGCAAATTATTTTAAGACGTTATGTTTTGTATATAAACCCGTGTTAAGATGACATGAAATTTATTGGCTTGCTTATTATAGATATTAAAAAAATTGGCATTTTATGTAATTTGTCAATTTTTTGTATATTTCCATCTCCCAACTTTGGGCAAAACATCAACACGTTTTTATAAAGCGACATATTGAAATTACATTTTAGGTGAGAACTAGTTAATAATTCGTGATTGCAAAATTATGAGGGATTTTTGATTGCTAGTCGGGAAAATGAGTTACGGGCCCTTGAATGCACGAAAACCCATGACAAATTGTGGAATAAATAACAAAATACATTTTTTCTGGCTTTTCTTCACACAGAAAGGCAGAAATGATTACTTAGCTTAAATTTTAGCTGTCCTCAGCAAATAGTACTACAAATAAGCTATTGTGGTCAGTTTCGTCTGTTGTCTGTCCGTCTGTCTGTCTGCCCATCCATAATATCAGGTTTACACTCTAGAATCCACAAATATTATCCGATCTTCACCAAACTTTAACAAAATGTGTATGGTCATAAGCCCTTTTGTAAGATTGAGTTTGGACGGAATTGCTGCAGAAAGTGCTGAGTTATCCGCCCTTGAATATCAAAAAATGCTATTTTTGATAAATTTTGCATTATAAAATTTACAAATATTGCCCAATCAAATGCAAAACCAAATGAAAATGTTTGCATTTATAATGTCTTGGGTGAGTGTGAATTTCATTCAAATCCAAATTGCAAATTTTGAGTTATATGCCCTTGAATTTGGCAAAATTGCTATCGAGTTTATTTTTCTCTTTAGCATCCACAAATATTCGAAAATCAAAGCAAAACTTGAACACGTTTTTTGGTGTCCATAAGATCTTTTATCGTTTAAACTTTTGGCATCATTAGAATTGCTCATTCCAAGTTATCTGCCCTTGTATTAGACAAAATTGTGGGTTTTCGTGTAAATTCATGGCTAATATGGCAATTTCAAGGGCGGATTATTCAGAAAATACATTTTCAGTCTGGCTGAAATTGTTACATGTATGATATTTTATAGACAGAAATATTTTTTCCTCTTTTCGTTTTAATTGCTCCTTATTTGTGGATGTTACATGGGGAAAAAAGCCGAAAAATAACAATTTTGCCAAATTCAAGGGCAGATAACTCAAAATTTTCTATTTCGATTTTAATGAAATTGACACTCACCCAAGACATTATAAATGCAAACATTTTCATTTGGTTTTGCATTTGATTGGGCTATATTTGTAAATTTTATAATGCAAAATTTGTCAAAAATAGCATTTTTTGATATTCAAGGGCGGATAACTCAGCACTTTCTGCAGCGATTCCGTCCAAACTCAATCTTACAAAAGGGCTTATGACCATACACATTTTGTTAAAGTTTGGTGAAGATCGGATAATATTTGTGGATTCTAGAGTGTAAACCTGATATAATGGACGAGCAGACAGACAGACGGACGGACAACAGACGAAACTGACCACAATAGCTTATTTGTAGTACTATTTGCTGAGTACAGCTAAAATTTAAGCTAAGTAATCATTTCTGCCTTTCTGTGTGAAGAAAAGCCAGAAAAAATGTATTTTGTTATTTATTCCACAATTTGTCATGGGTTTTCGTGCATTCAAGGGCCCGTAACTCATTTTCCCGACTAGCAATCAAAAATCCCTCATAATTTTGCAATCACGAATTATTAACTAGTTCTCACCTAAAATATAATTTCAATATGTCGCTTTATAAAAACGTGTTGATGTTTTGCCCAAAGTTGGGAGATGGAAATATACAAAAAATTGAAAAATTACATAAAATGCCAATTTTTTTAATATCTATAATAAGCAAGCCAATAAATTTCATGTCATCTTAACACGGGTTTATATACAAAACATAACGTCTTAAAATAATTTGCCAAGTATTTACATCTAGATATAAAATTGATGAATAAGAACCTTGGGTAGCGCCTGCATAGAATTACCCCACCCACTTTCAATACGCAATATACACCAAACCAAAGGTCCGTTCGATTCAGACTTTTCGGCAAAACACGTCCCCTTTATGTATCTATTTGTACTAAAAATATCATTGGAAAATTTAGGTCCCAGGAAAACGGCCTTATGGAAACCCCCCCTTTTACTTCTGATTGGTTTAAATGTGTTGAATTGTCTAAAAGCCCTCTGCCAAAAAACTTTTAATTATTGCGCTACAATTAAATTTGGTTGTACATGTATGTTGTGAAATATCATATTCCATATAAGAAACAAAGGAACAATTCTTCAACAATCTTCCAATGCATATATGTTTGACCTACCACTTTGAAATTTGGTGTGTAGAATTGTCTTATGGCATTCTATCAAAATACTTGAAAGTTTTGTGGTACAGTGAAAATTGGTCCTTTATTGTGCAATATCCATAATTGGAATACATGATGAGAAAGAAAGAAATCTTGTTAAAAATCTTCTGACAAATCATTTGTCAGAGATCCTTTATTGAAATTGTGTATATATATCATGGCATCATTACTCTCTACCAAACTTCTTTGTGTTTTCCTGCAATGAAAATTGGCTGGAAGTTGTTGGTCTGGGATGAGGCAGGAGGTATCTGACAATATACAATCTTCTCTAAGCCTAAAGTGTTCTCGAAGGTGTGCGATATAGGGCCATCTTGACTCTTTTGTCTAGATTGAACACAAAGACATTAACATAAAAACAAACTAGACTGGGTAAGAACTGTTAGCGTAACACAAAGCTGTCGGCAGCATTATGGCCATGGCTGTAAGATGTTTTTGGCTGAATATGTTTATATACTGAATGAGATTTAATGCCAAAAATGGGCTCAGAACACATCCAAATTGCTTCAATAGATATCTAGATTTTCAAAATTTTCTCTTGGGGGAGGACCCCCAAACCCCCCTGTTCAGAGATGTTGTCTATCGTTTGCTCTCCTACATTTGTACCTTTTGCACTTATTTGAATCAGCATTTATCAGTTTTTTTGCCACTTGACAGCCCCTGTAAGTATTTGAGAAGAAAAAAAACTTTACTTGAAAAACTCCTATATTTTAACTCAAAATGGGCTTAAAGCTCCTATTTTTCTTGAAAAATATTCCTATTAAAACTCCTATATTTTTGAAAAGACCTGGTTGACAGCCTGAATTAACTCTTTTCGTTCTTGAATTATCTGCCCTTGAATAAAATAAAATGCCCATTTTCTTGTGTGCGCAACTCCTCCTACAGTTTTGATCAGAATTTGATCAAACTTGCCACAACAAATCTTCATGGTGTGCAGTTGTGCACACTGCTTACGGAATTTAGATAACTGTTTTCGTTCTTGAATTATCTGTTCTTGAATTTAAGGAAAAATGCCCATTTTCTCAAAAATGCCCATTTTCTTCTGTGCGCAACTCCTATACTTTCAACCAGAATTTAATCAAACTAGCTACAATGAATTTCTATGGTGTCTTCTTGTGCAAAGTTTTGATAACTTTTCATGTTTGAATTATCTGCCCTTGAATTGAAAAAATGCCCAATTTTACTGACAAGCCCCTCTCGGGCGTATATGCGCCGCTCTGCGAAGCTCTTGTTTTGTCAGGGAAATGTCAGGGAATGTTAGTATTGCATGAGCGTGGGAACCCTGATGACCTTGGAGTTTCACCTACTTTTCAGAACCTTTAACCTGGCCATTATCTTATACACATTGATACCTCCTGCCAAGGATTTTCATTTTGGACCATGACCTTTTACCTTGTCCTAGGAAATGACTTTTCTTTGTGACAAGGTCCCGTTAGGACGAGCTTTATTGTCCGCGGACAATTCTTGTTAAACCATTCAGGGATCTATAAGAAAGGAAATCTCCCATAATCTGGTGATAGGTTGTTATCATTGAAAATGTTAATTTTCCCTGTGGTGTGCCTCAAATTGGGCGAATGTCGATATGTGACGTCATGACTTTGCCTTAATTATTACTTGTCTTGTGCTTGCCTCTTTCCATAGTTTTGTGCAGTGCACCTTGTTTCCAAATTCTCCAAATCAACCCGCAAAATTATGACATTGAAAAATGCAGTTTATAGTGATTCTTTCTCTTTGATATCGCTTATTTACATTGACACCGGAAGACGCTATACCGTCCCGCATGAACAACAACTCTGTCACGACGGAATTACGAAAATGCGGAATTAGACTTAGTTTTAAATATGTTTCGTTACTCTAATTCAAGAATCAATCTTAGTTACAAGGTGTTAATAGAGGGTATTCATCCGCTTTGCCACAGTTCTAGTTTAGTCTGGAGCTGTATTTTATATCTTGGACATTCTCAAAAAGTGAAGTCTATTAAGAAATAAGTTGTCCTATTTGATGAACTAATTATCATCATAAAAAGCAATTTCTGAATGTAAGTGTATTGCAATACATGTATATAAGGCATAAATTTTGCCTTCCAAGGAAATTGACAGTGCAAATTGCAATTCTTTGTCGCTTGATCTGTGTGCATTTCTTAATATTGTTCTCTTGTGATTACAGATTGTTCAAGAATCTCCCTTTTTGACGATGGATTTACTGGAATCGTGTTTCCCATACGCTCTGCTGAGGAATGCTTACCATTCTGTTTACAAACATGCAGCTGAAGCTTGATGGGATACTACTGCTTATATTAAAACAATAGACATTTACAAATAATTGTATGATAACTAGATCTGTATCACAGAGGGCCTGTTTAACCGGTTTAATCCCATTTGGTCTACTCCCAATTCGTCTACTCCCAATTCGTCTACTATTTTGGACAAAAGTCCCATTTCGTCTACTCTTCTATGCTTTGTATATCAATATGATATTATATGATTTTTATAAAACATTTTGCATTTTTATTTCATTTGTGAATATAGTGACTTATTTTCTTTTCTTAAAGCAAAAATAATGTTGTTTATTGATGATTTGACATGAAAGTAGACGAGTTGGGACAGTAGACGAATTGGGACTCAAGGCACTAAAAGAACAGTAGACGAAATGGGAGTAGACCAATTGGGATGTTACCGTTTAACCCATTACCACACATTGACGCTTTTAGACCCAACACAAGATGATGTCTTTAGAAAAAACATTGTAGAAAATGAAGAAATTGCTTGTGACAAGCAATTTCTTCATTATCCACAATGTTTTCTGACCTAAGCAATGAAGGATTTTAAAATTTAATCACCTTGAAATTGTCATCTGCAGCATCTTTTGGAATTTGGAAAAGTTAAATATCTGCCATCTTGTTATGGGTTAAAACAGTGTGATGATTAGATCTTTATCAAAGAGGGCATGTTTAAAGTGTGAAAAGTATTGACTCATGTAAGTCTGGATGGACGTTGTAAGCATTGTTTATGTGCATCATTACTTGGGTTAACCCTTTCCCACAGGACAAAAGTTTAGGGTGATCCATTTCAAAAATTGCCATAAGTGACAAAATGGATGTTATTAGAGTAAAATTTGTGTAAAATATGGCACAGAAAATATTGAGACAAAAGGAGAAAATGCTGGTTATCAGCAGTTTCTTCTTTTGTCTCAATGTTTTCCCAAGCCTTTTCTATTAGGGACGTCAAAACCAGGTCTTGTTTGGGAAAGGGTTAAAATGATGGCATTATCTTGGTTAAAGCGGCTTGATGAGACTATTGGACGAGTTTCAACAGCATTTGAATGGACTAAGTCTTATATTCCAAAACCACATGGATTATTATGATAGTTATGGAGATATTGAATTTAACAAAACGAAATAATTGTGCAATATATGTTAATAGATTTCTTATTCTTCTGTTTAACCTTTTCCCAAACAACAACCTTTTTTGCTTTTCAATCCAAGTGCAAGAGTTACATACAAAACATGTGTATTAGAATTGAACATTTTTCTGTTATGGCAGGAAAAGGCATTCAAACAAAAGAATTTCATTTTAGGCATTTTGAATTTTCATGTTTTGTCTTGATCTTCGCCAAAGCTTTCTGTATTAGAATCATTAACCCATTACCGCACCGTGACACCTTTTGATGCCCAACAAGGTAAAGGCTTTGGTAAACATTGTGGAAAATGAAGAAATTGCTTGTGAAAAGCAATTTCTTCATTTCCCTCAATGTTTTCTGTCCAGAAATACAAAAAAATGTAAAGTTTGCTATGAATTGTCTTCAATATCTTTCAATTTGAACTAGTCTAGATCTTAGCCATCTGGTAATGGTTTAAACCAGGGGTTGTTTGGGAAAGGGTTAAGATAAACTGTTCTTCCTATGCTAGTATTTGATAAGTGTGTTTAGCATGTTTTACTTTACTAGTTAGTGTCTCCTTTGTATTACCATTTTATACTTGTGAATATTTACAGTGCTTTTGAAAGCTATAAGTAATTTGTAAAAAGTAAAAACTATTATGAAATTGAAAAAGAATGTATTTTACTTATCCTTTACAGTTCCAGATATCTAACTTTATCTTTTGGACAGAGATTCGTTTTAGCTTGAGAAAAGAGCCACGTTCTTTAGAGCGAGATTTTTTAAGATTTCTTAAGATGTTTTTGATACAGCGTGTTTGAGACCGAGATTATAAGCGAGGTGTTCCGAATGTTCCATACTTCATACAAATGACGTCATCATGACATCATTTGTATGAATTATGGAGCATTCGGAACTCCGCGGTTTATGAATCTTGGAGCATTCGGAACAACTCGGTCAATTCTCTCCCATGTAGATTCTACAGAATTTACCGAGGGGTTCCGAAAGAAGTATAGAGCAATGGCGGCTTGCAGTGATCGTCTTAAAAATCTTGCTCAAATGAGCGCTTTATCCTAAATCATCTTAAGAAATCTCAAGATATCTCATGAAATCTCGCTCTAAAGAATGTGCCTAAGGTCTTCTTGCATTTGAGACCACTATGGTTCATTGCCAGATAGGATGTTTGGCATGGCACGGTGTATAATCACGTGACTTAGAATTTCCAATAATCTTCAACAACTTTGTCAATTCTTAACCAATTTGAATTCGGTTTGAAGCAGAGAAGGTGAGAAAATGTCAGGAATAGCCTAGACGCGGTGGGCTTTTGAAAAATCAACTGATAAAAAAGTAATTGAAAATAAACCAAAATGTTGGTTTATCTTCAATAACTTTTTTATCAGCTGATTAATCAAAAATCGACCATGTCCATCTAATGTGTGAGGTCTGTCCACCTTCTCTGCTTCAAACCGAATTCAAATCGGTCCCGTATTAACAAAATTATTGAAGATTTTCCGAAAATTTTGTATCACATGATTATCCACCGTGCACAGTTGGAGATTTAACCTGGGACCTCATGAGTGTCTGATGCGCTACCAACTGCGCTTTTGCGGCAGCTTCTAGACCATTATGGATCTAGATCAGCCTATACATGTGCAAAGTCTGATCAAGACTCTACCAACTGTGCTATTGCGGCAGCTTCTAGACCACCATGGATCTAGATCAGCCTATACATGTGCTGAGTCTGATCAAGATGCATGTTGTTCTGTTGTAGCCACTTTAAAACTTGTGACAAGTAAATGCAGGGTTCCCGCGCGTCAGGGAAAAGTCAGGGAAAAATGGAATTTTGAAAAAGTCAGGGAATTTTGATAGGTGTGAGGGAAATTTAAAACAAGAGCTGTCACTGTAAGATGACAATGCCCCCCGACACCGCTTTGATCGTCATAAGGTCAAGGTCATCCAGGGGTCAAGGTCACCAAAGTATGTGCCTACAGAAAGGTAATGTACCAAGGAATGTTGTGGTAAAGTATGAAGCGAATATGTTACGTAATAAGGAAGTTATGGCCAATGTTAAAGATTTTGGACGGAATGACGGACAGACAGACGGACGGACGGACGGACAAGTCAAATTTATGATGCCTCCCTATCGGGGGCATAAAAAATGAGGCAAAAGTCAGGGAAATGTCAGGGAAATTTGAACAGGCTGTCAGGGAATTTTTCAATGAAGTAGTTTTCAAGGCAAAGACAGATGCTTAAAGTACTGATTTCCAATTTTTAGCTCGCGCGAGAGGATAGTATTGGAAGAGCTGTTGTCATACCCAGATGTCGGCTTCAGCATCCGCAAAAACTTTAACCTGGCCCATATCTCATCCCCTATTAGAGATACAGCCTTCATTTTTCACCCGTGGGTACCTCTAACCAAGACCTTTAATTTGAGACTTTGACCTTGTGACCTTGACCTTGGAGTTTGACCCACTTATCGACCATTTTAAAAAACTTTAACCTTGCCTATATCTCATGCCCTATTACACCTACAGCCTTCAATTTCACATGTGGATACCTCTCTCCAAGACCTTTCATTTGAGACCATTTTCTTTGACCTTGTGACCTTGACCTTGGAGTTTGACCTACTTTTAAAAAACTTTAACCTGGCCTAAAATAACTTTAACCTGGCCTATATCTCATTATATCTCATGCCCTATTACACCTACAGCCTTCATATTTCACATGTGGATACCTCTCACCAAGCCCTTTCATTTGAGACCATGACCTTGTGACCTTGACCTTGGAGTTTGACCTACTTTTAAAAAACTAAATCTGGCCTAAAATAACTTTAACCTGGCCTATATCTTATGCCCTATTACATGTGCAGCCTTAATATTTCACATATGGACACTTCCTACCAACACCATTCACATTTGACCATGACCTTGTACCTTGTGACCTTGACCTTGGAGTTTGACCTACTTTTTGAAAAAACTTTAACCTGGCCTATATCTCATGTCCTTTTACGCCTACAGCCTCTATATTTCACACAATGACACCTGCTACCAACACTGCTCACATTTGACCATGACCTTGGACCTTGAAGTTTGACCTACTTTTAAAAAACGTTCACCTTGCCCATATCTCATGCCCTACTTTTAAAAAACTTAACCTGGCCCAAAATAACTTTGACCTGGCCTATATCTTATGCCCTATTACACATGCAGCCTTAATATTTCACATATGGACACTCTACCAACACCGTTCACATTTGACCATGACCTTGGACCTGGTGACCTTGAAGTTTGACCTGCTTTTAAAAGATTTTAATCTGGCCTATATCTCATGTCCTTTTACCCATACAGCCTTATATATCACACAATGACACCTCATACCAATATGCTTCACATTTGACCATGACCTTGTGACCTTGACCTTGGAGCTTGACCTACTTTTAAAAAAACTTACCTGGCCTATGTCTCATGTCATTTTACCTCTACAGCCTTTATACTCCACACATGGACACCTCCTACCAACATGGTTCACATTTGTCCTGGACCTTTGACCTTGTGACCTTGACCTTGGAGTTTGACCTTCTTTTAGAAAATTTCATTTTAGACCATGACCTTTATTACCTTGACCTAGGAAATGACCTTTCTTTGTGACAAGCGCTTGTTAGGGCGAGCGTTATTGTCCGCGGACAATTTTTGTTATTTTAAGTTAACATGAAGAAATGGGTTCCTATTGCCTTCAAAACTGTTGTCATTTCTATGAAAGTTCTTGTTTTTGTGGGGCAGATTTTTTGCTAATATGCTTGCCTTGTAACAAAGGGGTAGTCGCAGGTTCGATCCCTTGCCATTTCTGTCTTTCAAATGAGCTGTTGAGTGAGACATAAAATTCCAGTCAATTCAGTCCAGTTTCTTGTAGAAACATCTGTAGAAACCTAGATAAAATGTCAGGAAAATTCAGTTTTTTGTCATAGAAAAGTCAGGGAAATGTCAGGGAATTTTAGTATTGCTTGAGCGTGGGAACGCTGAAATGATGCCAAAATGGATCTTGATCAGGTTGCACTAAGTTGTAGGTTGATCTGTATCCATGCCTGTCTCAAATTCCATAACCCTTCCCCATACGACAGAAATTTAAGGTGGTCCAAATTGATGACGAAATTGATGTTGAGAAAGCCTATCCGTGATATCAAAACCAGGTCTTATTTGGGAAGAAATATTGGCCTTTTCTCCCAATGTGCAGAATATTAACTTTCTCAATTATATACATTGTATTTATATTTAACTCTTTCCCAAACACGACCTAGTTGTGCTGAAGAAATGGTTTGGAAGCTTGGAAAAACATTGATGCATAAGAAGATATGCTGATTACCAGCAATACCTTTTGCCTCAATATTTTCTGAGCTATATTTTACAAAAACACTACCTTTATCACCATCTTTTTTGCTGCAGAAGCTTTCAAATTGGATAAGTGTAAAATTTTGCCATTTGGGAAAGGGTTAAGTTACCCAACAATACTGTCAAAAGTATTGTTAATACATACTGTAATTATTCTAATAAACGCCCATCCCCTGATGTCGGGTTGAAATAATGTATCAGTATGTTATAAATAAAGATCATTTTCAGAAGTAATGAGAGAATGTCCAGCCTTCCAATCCGTTTCCAATGAAGAATTTCTTTCAAAAATCTTATTTTGTAGTCCTTATAATAAAACTGTACCAAAATTCAACTTGATTAACTATCAGTCCATGAACTGACACTTGATTCCAAAAGTTTGATTGACAAAATTGGAATACCTCTAATAAACACCCACCCCGACTTTTCCATGAAGCATGTTTGTAATAAACGCCCAGGCCTTTATTACAATAATTACGGTATTACCTTTTTCTAAGCAAAAGTTTTATAATAAATTGTTAAGAAACTACCAATAACATATATTATGTACTCAAACCTTTTGGATAAAGAGTTTAAAGTTTAACATGTTTCACTTGAAATATTCCATCTGGCATAGCCTTACTGCAGAAGTAGGCTTTAACTTATTACCAGAAAGCAATATTTTAGACTGGTCCAAATTCAAAGATGTTGCAGACAAGTATTCCAAGATCAAGAATTAGACTTTAAATTTTTTTGTCTTTCTTGGTAGAAAACATAATGGGAATTGAGTAAATTGATTATCACAAGTGTTTAAATTTTCCATGTTTTCCAAAGCCTATAATGCAACGACCGTAGATCAGATTTTAGTGCATCAGACACTCAATCCTGAGGTCCTGGGTTTGATACCTGGCCTGGCAAACATCCTGTCTGGTATTTGTCTGGTTCAATAATCGTAAACTTATATTGGCGAGCATCTTGAGGTTAGGTTATGAAAGTGTGGTAGTACTGGAGAGAGAAAGTGCAAGAATTCATGGTTAGGTGCTCGAGCCGCCCACTTTTGAGCACAGTTGAAAGAGCTGTTAAACCCCAAGTAATCAATTTCTAATGGTTGATATATGCAGACCAAATGGGTATGATATTGTTTTCACAAGATAGTGACAGACAGACAAATGGAGATGATACCAATATCATCCATCTTCTTCAACTGTTTTTTGTTGCATGTAAAATTTACAAAAATGCAATAAATGAAAATAGGGACAAATTGTTTAGTTACAATTTATTAATGTAATATTTAAATAAGGTTAGACATACATGCATGATAGAAATTTAATACTAGAAAGGTATTCCTTGATTCAGTTGAAAGTCCTAGGGAATGTGCATTGGGAAACTTATGACATAGACCAGCATGGATCTCAATCAGCATGTGCATATCAATAGTCTGATAATGATCTCCACCAGCTTTGTTAATGACCTGTAACACACATATGAGGGCAGCACGGATCTTGATGATACTCTTGGACTTGATATGCGCTGGCTGATCTGGATCCATGCTTGTCTCAAATGCTTTATAAGGGCAACAGATCCTTGCTCATTTTAACCCTT
Source organism: Fragum sueziense (assembly GCA_963680895.1). NCBI lineage: Eukaryota > Metazoa > Mollusca > Bivalvia > Cardiida > Cardiidae > Fragum > Fragum sueziense. Next base: position 16,131,623 of record OY804602.1, on the reverse strand, counting down.
TACCAAACGACAGAATTTTAGGGTGGTCCAATTTGAAAGCTGACTCAGACGACAAAACAGACATTGAACAGAATAGGATATGTGTACAAAACAGCACAGAAAATATTGAGTCAAAAGGAGAAACTGCTGGTTATCAGCAGATTCTTCTTTTGTTTCAATGTTTTCCCAGGCCATTTCTTTTAGGGCCGTTAAAACAAGGTCTTGTTTGGGAAAGGGTTAAATTCTATATCAACTGGATCTATTTTGTAAAGGCACTTAGTTATTCATAACAATCTATCTTAAACCATTTCAGTTCTGGCTATCATCATTTTCTTTTTCTATTAAAGATGTCAAAGCAAGGTCAAGTTGAGGAACAATTTGAAATTCACATTTGACTAGCCCCCACACCCTCCACCACAGCCCCCACATCCACCCCCATCTCCCCCTCCCCCACCATCCCCGCCCCCAAAACCTCCATCCCCGCCCCCAAACCCTCCCCCGTCCCCTCCACCCACATCCATACTACTGAATCCCTCAAGCCAGCCACCCCCTCCCCCAATATCAATCCCACCACCATCACCACCGGAGTCAAAAGCACCCCCACTCCAGCCACCCCCTGAATCAAATGCTCCTCCAAATGTCCCGCCCCCTGATCCCCCTCCATCCCCTCCACCTCCCCCTAAATCTCCCCCAAATCCCCCACCACAGCCCCCACAACCACCCACATCACCATCACCCAAACCACCAAAACCACCATCACTGAATCCGAGCCCCTCACTGGCCCCAGTGTCAGCTGTCCCACTACCAAAACCAGAATCTGTATTAGAATCACCATAGTTCATATCTCCATAAAATGTGTTGAAGTCCTCTGCATATATATCGGCACCAAAGTCAGCAGATAGTTCATTATCTATTTCTCCTATATCATCAAAGTTTATATCGGAGCTCTCGATACCATTATCACCATTATCATCCTCATCATGATTACCAGTCAATAAGTTTCCAATGTCTTCAATAACATTAGGGCCATCCTGGTCTTCAGCTACAGTATCAGTATTTCTGTCATCATCTCTATCAGCTCCTGCATCATTATTGTTATCAGGATCATTTGTATTTGGATTATTTTCTTCACAGTCCTCATCTGATCTGCCAAACTGGCCTTGACCCCAGAGAGCCCCATGTTTTATAAACCTACCCCTGATATGCTGGTTTGATGGTGTAGCTATCATGAGACCAGCTGCAAGCACAAGTGCCATCCGTCCGGCCTTGATGGTCCTGACTGACCGTGCACCTCGTGTATTTATCTCTGGTTCTAGCGACTGGCCAGGTTCCCAGTTTGAAGGCCGTGGCTGCACCAACACATGTAACAAAGACACAGAGAATGCTAGAGCTATATGTTCTGGGATCTCACCATACAGGACTCGACTTTTACTCTTCCCTTTAATGCTGATTTTACCATGTTTCAGATCGATATCAGCATCATCGAGTTGGAAACGAAACTCTTCCTTGATGTAAGTGGTTTCCATAGAAACGTGTTCCCACGTTTTTGTTGCAATTTTGTAGAATGATATTGTCAAGTAGCCAGGATTTCCTGGTCTACCATTCTTGTCTGAAAAGACAGAAAGCATAATATTCAGACAATCATCACAGAGTGAAAAATTCAATCCTAGTCGCCTTGTGAAGTCTGTGCAGACAGATTAAAGTTGATATTTTCACTTTCAAGATGGACCCTTTTGTGAGATTGGTCATATAATTATTAAGCAATGGGGATAGCAGAGTGCACAACAAGAGTTGTCCGCGGACAACGTAGCTCGCCTATACAAGAGCTTGTCACAAAAAAACGAATTAAAGGTCAAGGTCACTTGGTCAAAGGTCATGGTCCCAAGGTCAAGGTCATGACAGGAGGTATCCATGAGTGAAGTGTCAAGGCTGTATCTCTAATAGCGCATGTGCATAGTGCACTGTGGTTACTCTTGTATTTTCGTTTCGTACAAGGGTGACCAATACGGGGATCTGTTGAATGAAGTATTTAAAACATGCACCGATACATACATACGAATCTTTTGTAAACAGATATAACATGTTTCCTTTGGTTTGTGAGATCATATCTTATCTCGCAAAACAAAGGAGAACATTGATTTCTAAACTTTGTATCTGACAATATCATCAAGATTAACAAATCGATTGATTTATCATGAAATCAAATTTTGGTCATCTTCTATGTTACATGTCAGATGATGTTCCCTTTAGTTTGTTAGATTATATCTGATCAGATCATATCTCACAAATTCATTGGGTACATATAATCTAAATTCTATACATCTTACCAGCAACATTATTAGCATAAGCAGCAGTTGTACCTTGCTTGAGGTAGAAATACCTACTGGTAGCTTTCCGTTGTATATATACGAATACTTGTTTCTTTTTAGCTCACCTGAGCACGAAGTGCTCAAGGTGAGCTATTGTGGTCGCTTTTTGTCCGTCGGCGTCTGTCTGTCCGTCCGTCCGTCCGTCTGTCTGTCCGTCCGTCTGTCCACAATTTGTTGTTACCACTCTAGCACCCACAAATATTGACCAATCTTTACCAAACTTGGTCAAAACATGTATGACCATAAGTTCTCGGATGAGTTCGATTTTGAGTCAGATCGGACCAGGAAGTCCAGAGTTATGTGCCCTTGAACATCAAAAATGACTAGTTTTGACTTTGTTACCACTCTAGTATCTACAAATATTGACCAATCTTAATCAAACTTGGTCATAACATGTATGACGATAAGTTCTTGGATGAGTTTGATTTTGGCTCAGATCAGATCAGGGAGTCCGGAGTTATGCGCCCTTGAATATCAAAAATAGCTAGTTTTGACTTTGTTACCACTCTAACATCTACAAATATTGACCAATCTTAATCAAACTTTGTCAAAATATGTATGACCATATGTTCTCATATGAGTTCAATTTCGAGTCAGATCTGACCAGGAAGTCTGGAGTTATATGCCCTTGATCGTCAAAAATGGCTAGTTTTGACTTTGTTACCACTCTAGCATCTACAAATATTGACCGATCAAAACAAATCTTTGCAACAATGTTGGTAACTATAAGTTCTCAGATGAGTTTGATTTTGAGTCAGATCGGACTAGGAAGTCTGGAGTTATGTGCCCTTGAACGTCAAAAATGGCTAGTTTTGACTTTGTTACCACTCTAGCATCTACAAATATTGACTGATCAAGACAAAACTTTGCCACAATGTTGGTAACCATAAGATATTGGATGACTTCGATTTTCTGTGTGATTGAAGTAGGAAGTCTGGAGTTATATGCCCTTGAATTTGACAAAATTGCTGTTTTCGACTTTGTTTACACTGTAGCATCTACATTTATTGACTAATCAAGACAATACTTGGCCACAATGTTGGTGGCCATAAGATCCTGGATGAGTGAAACTTTTAGCTTGATTTGACTAGAAAAAACAGAGTTATTGACCCTTGAATTTCACAAAATTACAGTTTTTGACTTTATTTTCACTCTAACAATATATTGACCAATAAAAAAAAATGGACATAATGTTGATGATAATACTTTTATTAGAAAAGAGTTATGTGCCCTTGACTGTATTGTTTTCTTCCACTTTGTTTTCACTGTAACAGCCACAAATATTGATCATACAAGATTATGAAAGCAGTTTTCTGCTGGATCATAACCTCGCGTCTTAAATTATGTGCTCTTGAACTTGACAACATTGTGACTTTCTTTCTATCTAGGTTCAGGTGAGCGATTAAGGACCATCATGGTCCTCTTGTTTGTTTCTGTGTTTTTGTTTTCTTTGCACTCGTATTATAATGATTTGCTCAGTATGCTCACTGTTGCACTATTGCACCATATACATTTGTATGCCACATGGGTCTATGACCTTCTGGAATATTTGAATAAAACTTGAAAACTTGAAACATGAGATAGAGACCAGGTTAAAGTTTTAGAAAAGTAGGTCAAGGTCACTTGATCAAAGGTCATGGTCCCAAATGAAAGGCCTTGGCAGGAAGTATCCATGTGTGAAATACTAAGGCTGTATCTCTAATAGTGCCCGAGATATAGATCTAGACCAGGTTAAAGTTTTTGGAGACAAGACCAGAGGCGACGCGACACTAGGGCTGTGACATAAGCTCCCCGGACATAATGTCCCAGCTCGCTAAAAATGATACACATATAAATGTTCTTTGACCTTCGGTGTAGAAGTATATAAGCCTTGCTGAAGCAAGATCATACCATGAGATTAGCAATATTTAGTCTATCAATAGCGTGCATTTGTCTCCTTTCGCCTGATCATGTTTGATGTTTAATCATACACAAACTCTATCTTTATCAACATCAAATTTTGTCATCTCCAGCAGTTTTAGATTGGATCAGTCTAAAGTGTGGTTTGAGGAAGGATCAATGTAAATTTTCTTACCATTCCTTGACTTTGGAGGAATACCCTTTCTCAATCCAGACCATCGCCCAATCAGAATGCCCCAGTCTCCTTCATTATTCTTTATCAGAACGGCTCTCTCTCCCTTACGTGGGTCTAGGGTGACACATTTATCCTTGTTATCAACCTGAAAAAGACATTTGAGATCGGATCTGAGAAAACAGTCCCTATGCCATTTCAGACCACAATGGATCTAGATGGGTTTGTACCCTAAAGCATTTTAATAAGAGCAACCAATCTTTGATTTTGTACCAGTCTGAAATTTTGCCATTTGCTAATTTGGGTAAAGGAAATTTCAAAGTGATGTACCTTATCACTAGCCCAGTACATGACATGACTTTTGTATTACACTGTAGGACAAGTACAATATTGGAGAATTTTCTTTGCAGTATGATAAAGAGGTTTGTGTAAATTGAAACGGAACTTACATTATCAGGTTTGGGAAGTTGATCAGAGCCTAAAACATGTGCTACAACAGCCATCTTGTCATGATGAAACACTTGTACAGCAGACATTGTTAATGGTAGACTGTGTATTAAGTGACACGTACTTACATTATCAGGTTTTGGCAGTTGATCAGAGCCTATGACATGAGCGACAACAGCCATCTTGTCATGATGAAACACTTGTACAGCAGACATTGTTAATGGTAGACTGTGTATCAAACGACATGTAAACTGTACACGCTTTCTGTAGTCTTGTAATCTGAATATGTGAGAATAAATATTTCAGAGATGACATGAACCATCAGGTCACTAGTCACTTCACTTTAACCCTTTCCAAAACGGCAAAAATTTAGGGTGATCCACTTTAAAAACTGCCAAAAATGACAAAATGGAAGTTTAAAACCATTACCACACATTGACTCTTTTTCACTCCCCTAAAGAAAATGACTTTGGAAAACATTGTGAAAAATGAAGAAATTGCTTGCGACAAGCAATTTCTTCATTTACCACAGTGTTTTCTACTCAAAAAGACGACAAAAATTTTAATTCTATTTGCATGAAATTGACGTCTGCTAAATCTTTATATTTGGGCAAGTCCAACATGTGCAGGGTTCAACATTAATCTGTGCCCGACAGACATTTACTGCCTGCTGCTTGGTCAGGGCTAGTTAGATCCCCAAGATACAAGACCGACTGGTCAGCCTCATTTCAAATCTCAGTCACAATTACCATAATGAAAACATAGAATATGTGACACAACAAGAACATAGGCCCTTCAAATTTTCTTTCATTTATAATTCAAAACTTGTCTTTTAGCTTATGAAAGGATTATTGTTGTTTACACCTTTTCCCAATTATCCAAATATTTGGTCAGGACCAGTGCATAGTTGTTCAGGGCTAGCAGCATCTGGCAGCAACAAGCCGGACTGTCTGGTAACCGAAAAGGTTAATGTTGGACCCTGATGTGTTGTTTGGTAATGGGTTAAAGATAGAATTTGTGTAAAATATGGCATAGAAAATATTGAGATAAAAGAAGAAACTGCTGGTTATGAGCAGTTTCTTCTATTGTTTCAATGTTTTCCCAAGCATTTTTATAAGGAACGTCAAAACTAGGTCTTGTTTGGAGAAGGGTTAACAGGCCTATCATCAGAACATATAGTCTGGTTCCCTGTCGTACTATGTATTTTAGTACGTCAGGCACTCACTAAACATGGCTGCCCCCATTGGTGTAATTTAATTACAATGATAAAGAACAAAGTTCTTTAATTTTGTGAGCAAAGAAGGGTCATTAGAAGAGCAGATAGGTTTCGGTATATTTTTAATACTAGCAATAAAAGTTTTACATGACCTCAACGCTAACACGAAATAAAACGGTTTCAAATTATGTACATGAAAACTTTATTAAGGCAATTTGGATAGGTCTCCTATCAGTTGTCCGGTAAGCTCAGGGGTAGAGCGTCTGACTTGGGTTCAAGAGGTCCCGGGATCGAATCCCACGTTGGGTATATATTTTTCTTCCACTTTTTGTTTTTTAATACAGTTTCTCAAACTAAACTATTCTAGAAATCACTAATATGCAATTAAAACACAATTGGTAATTGCGTTTTTATTACGTCTTTGCAATCTCTAGAACCATTTGGTATGAAAAATGTAAAAAGAAAGGGGGGGGGGGGTTGACTAAAATATGTTTCACTCCTGGGATTCGAACCAGGGACCTCTAGAACACTAAGCAGATGCTCTAACCACTGAGCTAATCGGACTTCTGGTTAGATATCCATCCAAATTGCCGTTATATAGTTTTCATGTACATAATTTAAAACCGTTTTATCTCGGGTTAGCGTTGAGGTCATGTAAAACTTTTATTGCTAGAGTTAGAAATATACCGAAACCTATCTACTCTTCTAATGACCCTTCTTTGCTCACAAAATTAAAGAACTTTGTTCTTTACCTTTGTTAAAATATCAGGGCCATGGACGTCGCCATTACTGGTGTGTGCCTGACCCAATAACGCAGTATTAGGGGCAGGTAAGCCAGACTACAGAACATATTGCATTCTCAGCACCTACCAGGCTAAAGATAGAGGCAGTAATGTTGTTTCAAAATGCCATATTTCATCAATTGTTCATCAAACCCTAAGTTTCGGATATTCATTGGAAGTGTCTCATCAACACATTTCAAATAAGTACCCACAAAACAGGGTGTAGATTTAACCCTTTCCCAAACAAGACCTGGTTTTGACGTCACTAACAGAAAGGGTTGGGAAAACATTTAGGCAAAAGAAGAAACTGCTGATAACCAGCAGTTTCTCCTTTTGTCTCAATATTTTCTGAGCTTACTGCTATATTGTACACAAATCCTTTCCTTAACAATATCAATTTTGTCATCTTAAGTAGCTTTCAAATTCGACCACCCTAAAAGTTTGTCATTAGGGAAAGGGTTAAAATAACTAGACAGCCCTGGCGGTCTGGAAGCGCTCAACAGGCCTGACTGTTTGTCTTGTTGAATGCAATTTCAAAGGTTCAGGCTGCACAAACAAGCAAATGCATGACCAAGCTGAAAATTACAAGCAAATAGGATCATATGGTCAGTAAGATTCTGTGAAAGTTCTGCATTGATTAGTAAATACTCATGGTTGTCAAAGAGAAAATAAAGCCGAAAATGGCAGTTTTGTCAATTTCAAGGGCACATAACTCATGTTATAAAATTCAGATCAGACTGAAAGTTACACCAAGGCAAGATCTTATAGTCTCCAATATTCTGTCCTAGTTTTATCTTGATTGATCAATATTTGTAGTTGCTAGAGTGAAAACAAAGTCAAAATAGAGCCGAAAATGGCAATTTTATCAATTTCAAGGGCACATAACTCATGATTTGAAATTCAGATCAGGCTGAAAATTAAGGCAAGGCAAGATCTTATGATAACAAACACTCTATACAAGTTTTGTCTTGATTGATCAATATTTGTAGTTGCTAGAGTGAAAACAATGTCAAAATAGTCGAAAATGGCAATTTTGTCAATTTCAAGGGCACATAAATCATGATGTAAAATTCAGACCAAGCTGAAAATTATACAAAGGCAAGATCTTATAGTCCCTAACATTCTGTCCTAAGTTTGTCTTGATTGGTCAATATTTGTAGTTGCTAGAGTGAAAACAAAGTCAAAATAGAGCCGAAAATGGCAATTTTGTCAATTTCAAGGGCACATAACTCATGATGTAAAATTCAGACCAAGCTGAAAATTATACCAAGGTAAGATCTTATAGTCACCAGCATGCTGTCCTAAGTTTGTCTTGATTGGTCAATATTTGTAGTTGCTAGAGTGAAAACAAAGTCAAAATAGAGCCGAAAATGGCAATTTTGTCAATTTCAAGGGCACATAACTCATGATGTAAAATTAAGACCAAGCTGAAAATCATACTCAGACAAGATCTTATAATCAATATCATTCTGTCAAAGTTTTGTGTTGATTGATCAATATTTGTAGATTTTAGAGTACAAATAAAGTCAAAACCAGCTATTTTTGACATTCAAGGGCAGATAACTCAGGTTGTTCAGATTCAATCCAAATTCTTTGAAGGAATCTGAGAGAGGGTCACCCAATGATCATTCCTGTGAAGTTTGTTTGAAATCCATCCAGTAGTTTCTGAAAAGAAGATTTTTAAAGAAAAAGTTTACGGACGGACGCACGACGGACACACCGCCATGACAATAGCCCGCTGGCCTGACGGCCAGTGGAGCTAAAAATGGGAAACTTATAATGGTTTCATCGTTTCTTATCTATAGCTCTGACCTACCATATGATTAATAAGTCTACTAGATCTATTTATAACCCTATCCCAAACGACAAAATTTTAGCATGACCCCCTTCAAAACTGTGACAAATGACAAAATGGATGTTATTATAGATAGGATTTGCTTAAAATATGGCACAGATAATATTGAGACAAAAGGAATAACTGCTGGTTATCAGCAGTTTCTTCTTTTGTTTCAATGTTTTCCCAAATAATTTCTATAAGGCAAGTGAAAACCAAGTCTTGTTTGGAAAAGTGTTAAAAGATCATGTATAATTTTCGTTGCATGGTAATGGAAGCAGACATTTTGAATGATGTAGGTCAACCCAAAAGCCAAGTTACCTATGAGATGCCACGGAACATTTATTCTCCACCCCAGGTGGTAACCTTGGCAACGGTACCGGTCCCCAAAGTTGTTCTGCCTGTTCTGGCATCACACAGTCCTCAAAACTGCCAGGATCCAGCCAGAGATCGCAGGTGCCCAGTCGCTTTAAATCAGCCGTAATATCAACATCAGCTTTTAGATCGCTGTCCAGGTCTATGACTTGTTTATGCTTGAAATGTTTGTTTGTTATGGCAAGTTGTGATGAAATTTTTGTTAAATTTATGCGACCTTCAGCTTCAAGGTCAGATCCCCCAGCACAACACAAGACAGGCTTTGTTTTCATGACTTGAACGTGTAAATTGTCTGCAGTTAGACAACCAAGAGTTTTCTCAAGATGGCCGACATTTTCCCATATTGTAGGCGGTCCTTTGAGAGAGATAACCTCCTCTGATAGGTCAATTTTCTCCAACTCCCCTCTGTGGTCCCTCATATAGGTATAGTCTTTTTCAACAATCCTCACTCTATGTTTACCAAGATTTTCAGTGGCATAACCTAATAACTCAATACGGTCAAACTTTAATACAGCATCTTTAGAAAACAGCGCCATTTTCACATCCTCTGTCATCACCTCCAGTTTACCATATGGAGGATCACCCCTGTACATCCCGCCAAATGTTGAGAAATGTTCGTTGTAAACTGCTCGCCACAACCCTCGAGTATTTTTATCAGACACTGATAACTTTGATCCCTCACTTCGATCATTGACACTATCATCATGATGCAGCAGTTTACCCAGTAATGACTGTGTTACATATGTGTAATCATGAGGACAGTTCATATGTGTATGCCATATCAGATCAATATCATAGCAGGGTACCAGGAATGTGTTTGGATGTTTATACTTCAGAAACAAGAACTTCTGGTACCTAGCTACACTGTGTTGTAGAAATCTGCTGTCTCTGTAATGTGGTAGGGAAACCTGATAATAAAACACCTTCTGTCTTCCTGCTGCAGCACTCAAATCATACAATGTTTCATATGACCTTGACCTCTCAAACTGACCTTCAACAAGGTCACCTCCATCAAGGTCAACATGAAAGGGTTTATCCGGATATTTGTCTTTCCACAATTTTTCTGTTTCGTCGTAACATTTTTCACGCTCAGTCTTACTAATCACCCTATGCTGTGGTAGAGTTTGATAGTTCTGTAAACAGTCTTTTTCGTACAATAGAGGAGCCAACATGTGACAATGCCAAACCCATTCTATATCTAATGGTGCAGTCAGGACCTGAAAATACAATCACAGATCCATATTTATTCCTTTAACACACAGTGATGCCTTTTGACATCCTAGATCATTCAGGCTTTGGAAAACGTTGTGGAAAAAGTAAAAATTGCTTGTCACAAGCAATTTCTTCATTTTTCACATTTCTCCAAATTAAGAGGTGTTGCAGACGACAATTTAAATTGATTGCAGATCTAAACCTTTTGGTCTTTCACAGTAGAAAACATTGTGGAAAATAAAGAAATTGCTTGTCACAAGCAATTTCTTTATTTTCCTAAATGTTTTCCAAAGCCATTATACTGTCCAAATGTGTTAATCATACACTGTATTTTTGGAACAGTCTACTTATTGGAATTGTTTCATTGAGTTTAATTTTTATTTTGTTGGTCTTTTTAGGTAGAAAACATTGTGGGAAATGAAGAAATTGCTTGTCAAAAGCAATTTCTTCATTTCCCACTATGTTTTCCAAAGCCATTACCTTGTGGGGAGTCAAAAGGAGTCACTGTATGGTAAAGCCTAGACCTTCCTCAATTAAACCCTATTTTCTTGTATGCAGCATCTTTAAAATTAGTTCAGCTGTCAAATTTGTTGTTTGGGTGATGTCTAAACAACTCTGGTTATAGTACTGTACCTTGTTTCCATGTTCTGCAGCCAAAGGTAACCAGAGTTCAGTATATCTCCATATTGCCCTCTTTAATACTGGTCCCTCATATAGTTTTGGATATCTATTGATGTCCTGTAGAAAGTCAATGTGGTATACAGCCAACTGGACTAGGTCTACACCAAAATCAATGTCTGTATAGGACGTAGGCTCCATTAGAACTTATCTGGAAAGAGGAGAAAATGGGTTAATTTGGATTGTTTTCCCAAACACCTAAATTTTAGGGTTGTCCAATTTGAATGACGACAAAATTGACATTACTTTATAAAGAATTCATGCACATTATAGTCCAGAAAACATTGAGACAAAAGGAGAAAATGCTGGTTATCAGCATTTTCTTCTATAGTCTCAATGATTTCCCAAACCTTTTCTTCAGGGAACATAAAATCAGGTTTTGTTTGCTAAAAGGGTTAATACCCGATAAAAAGTCAATGTGGTACACAGCCAACTGGGATAGGTCTACACCAAAATCAATGTCTGTATAGGATGCAGGTTCCATTAGAACTTATCTGGAAAAGGAGAAAATGGGTTAATTTGGATTGTTTTGTTGTCTATTAACCCTTTCCCAAACAACATAATATTAGGGTAACCCACTTCAAAAACTGCCATAAATGACAAAATAGATGTTAACAGATGTTATTAAAGTTACGATTGGTGTAAAATATGTCACAGAAAATATTGAGACAAAAGGAGAAACTTCTGGTTATCAGCAGTTTCTTCTTTCGTTTCAATGTTTTTCCAAGCATTTTCTATTAGGGACGTCAAAACCAGGTCTTGATAGGGAAAGGGTTAAACAAGACTGGTGTTGACACCACTAAGAAATGGGCTCTGGAAAACATTGAGGCAAAAGAAGAAAATGCTGATCATCAGTATTTTCTCCATTAGTCTCAATATTTTCTTGACTAAATTAGATCTATGTGTAAATGAAATCTTTGTTGACATAGGTTTTGCAGTGTGCAGAAGGTTTTGATTTGCACAAACCTAAAATTTTGACCTAAGAGAAAGGAAGAAAGTATCTGTTAATGTGCTGTAGAAAGTCAATGTGGGTCACAACTAGCTGGGCTAGGTCTACACCAATGAATGTCTGTATAGGATGCAGGCTCCATTAGAACTTACCGGTATCTGGAAAGAAGAGAAAATGGGTTAATTTAGCCCATTCCCATACAAATCTTTGTTTTTGGACTTCCAATTAAATGTGCATTAGAAAATATTGTTGCATGAAAATGCTCCTTTTGTCACAATATTTTCTGTACTAAATCTAGATCTTCATCCAGTGGCGGATCAAGAGGGGGTTTGAAGGGTTCAAGCAAACCCCTCGGAAGCCTAATAATTTAATTTCATGCAGAAATTCAATCAAAATTCTGAAATACTTGAAAAATGACCCCCCCCCCCTTTTGTATATTCGAATCCCTACATAGAAATAGAATCTACTTGGATTCGTCACTGACATCATAGACAAATAGATCTACAAATTCTATCGTTATAGATAACGTTATAGACTTTCCATGTGGTTCGTGTCAATATGAGGTCCTTGATGAAGACCATGCTGTTGAATGCGACACCTGCCAGAGATGGTTCCACATCAAATGTCAAGATATTACTAATGAAACATATTTTGATCTTGTAGCAAGAGACACATCATTCTCCTGAATCTGCTCAATTTGTGAATCCCAAAATTTCTCTAGACATTCGAATCTTTCAATTTCTTCTTTTTCATCACAGAATAGCTACAGTGTACTGAGAGAGCAGTCCGACTTTCAACTTCATCCAAGTACCACCTCCGGAAATACAGCACAGAGACAGAGATCTAAACAAAATAATAATCCTTTTCAGCTTAAAGTAATTTCAGTGAATTGTCAGTCCATCGTCAACAAAAAAGCAGAATTTCTTTGTATGATAGATCAAAATAAACCTGATATAGTTGTAGGTACAGAATCCTGGTTAAATAAACAACATGCAGATTGTGAATTTTTCCCAAAATCTTTAGGATATACACCTTTCAGATTAGACAGGACAACCAAAGGTGGAGGAGTATTCATCCTGGTTAAAGATACTTTTCTTGCAACAGAGCAGAAGCAACTAAAGACTGATTGTGAAATTATTTGGATTAAATTACAGGTCAAAACATGCAAACCTCTTTATATCGCAGCCTACTACAGACCGAAAGAATCAGACATCTACAGCTTTAACGAATTCAAAAAATCCCTAGACCTGACAAGAAACCTTAAAGGATCTTTTTGGGTGCTAGGTGATTTTAACTTCCCAAAATTCTCTTGGAGCAACGATCATACACCAGTCTTAAAGTCAGGATGCAGTTACACCAACTTATATGAAGAATTTAATGACTTACTTTCAGATTTCAACCTCACTCAAATGGTAACAGAAAACACCAGAGGAGAAAATACACTGGACCTTTTCCTAACATCAAACCACACTTTAATTAAAAATGTAAAATGTCTTCCAGGTATATCAGACCATAGTATTGTCTCTATTCTTGCAGATACAAAGCCACAGATGACCAAACAACTACCTAGACAGGTTCATCTGTACAAAAAAGCTGACTGGGGTAGCTTTAAAATCTACATGGACCAAGTCAAGAATGAAGTGCTGAAAGATCATCACACTAAATCTGTTGAAGAAATTTGGTTAAAATTTTCAGATGCAATCTCCACCGGTATCGAGAAATATGTTCCAACAAAACGACTTGGCCACAAGAGATCACTTCCATGGATTACTCAGCCCATAAAACGACTAATCAGAAAAAGGGATCACCTTTATTCCAGATTGAAGAAAGAGGGAAACAACAAGATGAAGACTGCTTTCCAGGCTCTAAAAAGAAACATCAAAAATCAGATTAAAGTCTCCTACAATAATTATATTGAATACATTTTAGGCCTAGATGAAACCACTAAAGACAAAGAGAAAGCCACAAGATTTAATAATAAGAAACTTTTCAGCCTGATAAAGAATGCCAAGCAAGACACAACAGGAGTAGCCCCCCTTCTTGATAAAATTTCAGGTTCCATCAAATCGGACAACACAGAAAAGGCGGATATTTTAAATCGACAGTTTCAGTCAGTCTTCACTCCAATGACACCAATTTCCCTGGCTCAGTCCTGCCTTTCATCTTTAAGACAAAATGTGTTTTCTTCCTCTTTCAGCAAATACCCAGTTATGCCGAACATTACCATCTGCACAAATGGAGTACAAAAACTTATTTCCAACTTGAAACCTGATAAAGCAGCAGGACCAGACAACATCAAACCTCTTGTATTAAAAAACTTATGTTATCAAATTTCCCCTATCTTACAAATTCTTTTTCAGAAATCCCTAGACACAGGCACTCTCCCCCAGGTTTGGACAAAGGCAAACGTGACTCCACTCTTCAAGAAAGGAAACAAAGAAGATCCTGCAAATTACAGACCCATTTCTTTAACATGTATATTGTGTAAAGCTCTAGAACATATTGTAGCCTCCAATCTAACTAAACATTTTGACAACAATAATATCCTTTATGACTTGCAGCATGGTTTTAGAGAAAGGCGTTCATGCGAAACCCAGCTACTTCAACTGACCGACCATCTTGCCAGAAACCTAACTGAAGGCAAACAAACTGACCTAGTTTTGTTAGACTTCAGCAAGGCTTTTGACAAAGTTAGCCACTTAAAACTTTTGTATAAATTGCAGGAACATGGTGTAAACAATGCTACACTTTTGTGGATTAAATCTTTTCTTATAGGCAGAACACAAAAAGTAGTCTTAGAAGGTGGATGCTCATCAGAAGTACCAGTCACGTCTGGAGTGCCTCAGGGATCTGTACTTGGCCCTCTTTTGTTTCTTTTGTATATAAATGACCTTCCTAATACCATCACATCCCAAGTTCGTTTGTTTGCAGATGACACTGCCGTTTACTTAGCTATAAACAACAAACAAGACTGTTTGACCCTACAAGAAGACCTAGACAAGTTAATGCAGTGGGAGAAAAAGTGGGAAATGGAGTTTAACCCCAGCAAATGCATTGTCCTAAATATTACTAAAAAGAAGAAAAAGATTTCCTTTGATTATAGATTACATGGACAAATACTAGAGACTGTGGACAATGCCAAATACCTAGGAGTTACAATATCTGGAGATCTTTCCTGGAACAAGCACATTGACAATATAACTTCAAATGCTAATAAAACTTTAGGTTTTCTCCGCAGAAACATCCAGACCAAAAATAAGAAGATCAGAGAAACGGCTTACAAAACTTTAGTTAGACCACAGGTAGAATACGCATCAACAGTTTGGAGTCCCTACACAAAAACCTATATCAACAAAGTGGAAAAAGTACAAAGAAGAGCAGCAAGATGGGTTCAAAATAATTTTTCTTATTACGACAGTGTTACCTGCATGCAGAAGGAGCTTGGCTGGCAAACTCTACAATACAGACGAGACATTTCCAGAATCACCATGTTTTATAAAATCTATAATAATTTTGTTGCAGTGCCCGTACCAGCTTATCTCGAAAGACCTGTGAGGACCACCCGACATATGCACACAGCATCTTTCAGACAGATCCATACAAATGCATCCTACTTTAAATATTCTTTTTTTCCCTACACAGTGATACTATGGAACAGCCTACCAGAAACAATTGTACAGCAACCTGATATTGCAGCGTTCAAAAGGAGTCTCGATTCTTTTCAGATAGTGAGCCGTCCCTGAATGACCAAAATGTTTTATCAGCTCTTTTAATCTAACACTCACAATACTTTTAAAATTTGGCACTCTAACAAATGACTAACAGTTTTTATTCCAGCACAGACGCGCACCTGCCAGTAATACCCGAAAGGGGAGTTAGGCAGTATATATAGATAGATAGATAGTATAATATAGGCCTATCCATTTTGTTGTCTGCAGCAGCTTTGTTTGGAAAATGCCTTTTTTTAATGGTTTATCCTAACAAATCATAATAGATTTCTAATCAGAAGACATTGTCGTCTGCAAATGCCTAGCAGAAGATCTAGATCTTGGCTTCAATCTTACAATGTCGTTTATGTCCGTATCAAAACTGGATGATTGCGCAATAATTTGTTTACATTTTTCACAGAAAAAGTTGAAACTTACCTGAAAGCGCGATTGCTTTCCAATTCACTGATATTTCTAAAGCTTTATGAATCGAGGGTGATGCATTCCTTTTATTTTCATCTAGATCTAGATCTAGATCTCAATGATCCTACATAGTTTATGTAAACCATCATCGAATTGACACAGCATACATAGATGTAAATTGACAGGTGAAAGCGTGTGTAAACATAAGTGGGAGGAACTTAGTCACTCTCGACATAGACACTGGTGGTGAACTCGGACAAAGCGAGGAACATTTTTCATGAACACAAGGTACAGATACTTCATTGCACATACGGATTTTTGTAAACAATACACGTGGCATTTTGTTTTACTTCTTTTTCCGTCTTTTTTTAAAGGATGCACTCAAATGGAAGTTACTAAGGTATGTAGATATGATTTATAATACGCACGAAAATATCAGTTTTATCGATCATTATTTTCAAATGGTATAAACGGATTGCAAGTGCACAAAGCGCATATTGAGATCATGTGGGTTGATCTTAATCGCCCGAACGAAATGGTACGATGTCACTGTTTATGTTTATCTATTTGCATTGCAAGTATACAAAAAAGACATATAAATGTACAAATAAAGGCTGTAAATGGCAGTTTTCGGTGTCATGTCATTGAAAATCATTGTGCGGTTTCTTCGTGACAACGTTACAGCATGTTTCCGATGTTATCTTTTCCAGCTACGGTGTTTTATGAGCACATGTTTGATAAATTAATCGATTGCACTGGACTTAACGGCACATTTAAACATTTATTCGGTAATATCGCATCATCATCATCATCATCATCATCATCATCATCATCATCATCATCATCATCATCATCATCATCATCATCACGTTACCTTGGAGTTTCACCGGTAAGATTTTCGTTATGCCTTCTTAAATTTGGTACAGGTGGAGAATAAGCTATTAAATGAGAACAAGATGGATCTTGATCAGACAGTGCACATGCAAAGTCCGATCTGGATCCATGTTGGTCGCAAAAGCCTAAATGAACGTTTCCAGATCTATACTGTAATATTTGTCATTACCATTATCACCATTTATTCTAAGGAGGATCCACTGCTTCACACATCCCAGGTCCGTACGAACAGGGGGACTCTGGAGCCACCCCCCCCCCCCTCATAGTTGGCAAAAATGCCGAATTTTCATCATTTCACATTTAAAACTTATGGCAAATCTAATTTAGTCCCCCCCCCCCCCCGAATATTAGACACTGGACTAGACAGGGCCCATATGGAATTGCTTTCTACGGGCATGCATTCTAAAGTATACTAACGGGAAAAGTTAACAGTGCGCATTTCCTTTTTAATTAACACCTTGATTGCATGCGGTACATGAATAAAATTTTACAAATGCACATTTAATCTTTTACTTTCAATAATTGTCAATTTATCACTATACTTGTTATTACTGTAACAATTCCTGAAAGTGGATAAGGATAAGATTCGCGTTTACAAGACATTTTCGAGTGTGAACACCGTTGGTATTAATACATGCTATGCAATTGTCCTTAGAAAACAATAGATGCTGTCTAAACCACTGAAGGTAATGTTGTCAATAACATCGTAACAAGACTATGGGTATCGCAAGACGTCTGAAACGGATGGTCTAATACGTTAATCAGCCTCTACTGCTGATAGAACTCAACCCAGGAAGCAATCTATCTGTAACGTTTGCCTTTTTCTGTCGATTTCACAGGTAGTAGTCCCGATAATGGTTGTCTTGTCGGAATGACGTCACTTGTAGACGTTGGATGTGTTGGAATCGTCTCAAAATTGTAGCATGGCAAGAAAATCGAAACAGTCTAATTAATGGGGTAATTCGACTGTTTTCGATTTACTTGCCATGCTTCAATATCTTGTATTTATTTCGGTACATTTATGAATAATTCTAAAATTGGCGACCATTTGCATTAGACAGGTGGCTACTTTCTTATAACGGGGAGTATATTTGTGCTAATATGATTAAATCCATTTGTTTCAATATTTTAGATTTCTGGAAGATAAAATGTTAAAAAAGACGTTTCACTACATTTCTCCTGAAACAAAAGTTTACGTTCATGATCTGTTTTCATGATTTTATAACATCGCTGCCAAACAATACGACGTTGTTCCCGCGTTTTGTGTAATTGGCGTTGAAGAACGTATAGCTTATTGTCATACAACTTCTACTTTTTCAATTTTCAGTTTAACCTCTTAACAATACAATGTCCAATAGGATATACAAACTAAAATCAAAATTGAAATTAGCATATTTTTGTGTATATTATTATACGCATGTGGCATGTTTCTATGGTGATTTCTTTAATTTAGGACGGTGGAACTTTCCTATTTCTATATATTTAATTCTTATACCTATGTTTATATATTTTTTAAGTTCTGCTTCGAAAGGCCAAACTAATACTTAATGTACAATGACTTTGTAAATATGACAGTCCAAAAAACTTTCAGACAGTTTTCAAGAGAATTTTCGTCGCTATGCATTCCGACTTTTGTATTTTCCCCAATATTATTGTTGACAGATTACGTCAAAATCATTGTTTGGGAAAGGGTTAAAATGTTTCACTCATCAATAGGAAGAACACATGAATAAGAGATATCGGTTATGGCAATCAATTGTGTGCTAAAATAGACTTGGTTACTGTTCTGTTTTTATAAACCGTTGGTATTGGTATAAAATGTCGTAACTACAGCTTCAAACAAGCTCTAGTTGCGACGTTTTACATTTACATTTACGGAATGCCATCGTAGTCCGAAATTAATCACTGCTTTCTTGATAAAATTGATCCATATTCAAAGACGAAGCAATGAAATACATTATGTATTTCCGAAACAGTTTCCCCCATTTACAAAGGTTTGGAAAAACATTGAATCAAAAGAAGAATAGATCTATACTGAAAATAATTTGACTCTTTTTTTCTTAATATTTTCCTTTCATATTTTCTTATTTATAAACGATTCAAAATCTTTTACTAATGAGGGAATAGACCGATAACGGAAAAGAGGGGAGTCAGGATGTATATTTGACTATTTATAGTAACAACCGATACACACTGATAACTGTTCAACCCTAAAATAAACCAAAATATTTGTATCGATTCTCGTTTAACTTTGAATGTATAATAGTATTGTCCAGCAAGATTAACCCGGGACATCTGCATATGTAATGACCCCACTTCGGCTTTGTTTTGTTAAGACGCTCAACTAACGGACTTTGCGCACGAAAATTAAGTTGTCCCGGGTTAATCTTGCTGGACAATACACACATTTTAACTCTCAACATAATAAATTAATGTATTTTGACACCCAGAGCAGTCAGCTAGAGAACTTGGCGGACGGGTAGAAAAACGGACGGACGGGCAAACGAAGCACTTTCTATATGGTGGTCATTACTGAAAGCCGTCTAATTGGGGGCTGCAATACCAGATAGGCCTATTGTTTTGGAAATGATTATTGTATACCATTTATTCGTCTTTGAAAAAGAATAATTTTTATCTACTATATACAGACCTAGTGACGTTTTTTCGGACAAACACTAATGCTTCGTCGGTGTAAATCTAAAACGTCACAAACTCAACTTTATTGAAGCTGTAGTTACGGGATTTTATAACAACACCTACGATTTATCCATATTTAACCGAAAACCCATTCTATTGTTAGGACAAAAGTCATTGCAATTCGAACAGCCATTGAAAATGTTCACGGTGTCATGAATAAACCGTACAAGTCCCCTTAAAAAAACGTTAACTACGATTTTCACATCGGAAAAAAACTTCTACTCCAAGAATTGTAATACCAACTTCAGAATCAGTCAGAGAAATGAAATAAAAAAAATTACAATAGCCTCTAAGTGTCTCTCCAATTAGTCCATATTGTTTTGGGCGGATAAACACGTGCAAATCGTTGTGTACATGCTCAAACTAGTAAAACTGGTTTTTAAACGCGCATTTAAACATGAAGTATCTGTACCTTGTGTTCATGAAAAATGTTCCTCGCTTTGTCCGAGTTCACCACCAGTGATAGATAGATCTACATAGAAGACATCACTTTGAAAACCACGTCGATGTCGTCCAGTTGTTCATCAAAACTAAATTTCCAACAAAAGATCTAGTTTTCTGTGCTAAAATGCACAAGAAAGTGATTTTTCGTATGCATTTATTTTTGTCGTCTGCAGCGACTTTCATTTTAGAAGCAGACGACTCTAGCTCGGGTACCAATCTCACGAAAACCTAGCCGAATGCACAATCGGAGATGTCGAGAGAAAACGAACGCTGTTCGGGAAACCGATCGGTACATTTCGGTAATGTTCGTCGATATATTTTGTGGCGCGAAATCCCGTACCAAAATGATTTTATTTTCGAATCTATAGACTCGAACATTTGAACAGACACTACTCGTACACGATCGTCAAAAAGGCTCAAGCAAAATGTGGAGCTGATGCATGTAAATGGACCTCAGATTCTAATTTACTTGAAAATAGAAAAGTCAGACCGTCATGGTATTGATTTTGAGGAGCGTCTTGCTTGGTTGAGCAGCAAACCTGTTTGTCAACTTTTCTGTTTCTATAAATAGGGCATTATTATTGTATGGACCGGTGGATAGTCAGAAAAAGGGTAGGTTCTTCATATCCTCTGTAGATCTATCATTTCAAAACTATTCTGATGGCTTTGTAGAAATATAGATCTAATTGATGGAAAAGGAGATTTTGAATTGTCCATAGAGTCTATTTCTTTTAATCCTTTTCTGTAAAGGTTTTAAAAGATCAAAGTACATCTACATCTACGTTGTAGATCTATATGCTAGAAGATAACCAAGTCTAAGACCTGTCAAGATTTTAGAAAGGGGTATTTCCTGAATAAGACCTGGTTTTGATGTGCCTAAAAGAATGAGCTTGAGAAAACATTGAGGCAAAAGAAGAAAATGCTGATAATCATTTTCTGGGCTGTAACATAGACATTTTCTACCTTTGATGGTATTTCATTTTGTCATCTGTAGCTCCTTTCATATTAGATCACCCCTAACATTTAGTTGTTTGGGAAAGGCTTAAAGTATTTTTTTGTAAATTATTGCACAGAAAATATTTAAGGAAAAGGAGAAAATGCTGGTAGTCAGACAACTTCTAGCTACTTCTTTTGTGCCAATGTTTTGTCAAGCCATTATATTGACACTTTTTTTTATCCCTTAATTGTCACAGGGATGTAATAAAACAACAGATTTTGTTTGGGAAAAGTTGAATAAGAATTTCAAAGATTTGTTGGTCTTCATTTTTTTCTTCTTGCTTGAATTGGGATCAGTCAAAAAGTATTGAGGTTTTGAAATGAATCAACCCCTTCCCAAACATGATCATTTTGTTTTAACCCTTTCCCAAATGACAAATAATTAGGGTGATCCTATTTGAAAGCTGCTGCAGACAACAATATGATGTTAGTTAAGGTTGGACTTGACTACAATTTAGCTCAGAAAATATTGAGGCAAAAGGAGAAAGTGCTGATCATCAGCACTTTCTTCTTTTGTCTCAATGTTTTCCGAAGCTCATTCTATTAGGGACGTCAAAACCAGGACTTGTTTTGGAAAGAGTTAACTTCCCTTTTAGAAAAAACCTAGAATGTAGACAAAATTAAAAAAAATGCTGATAAGCCACATTATTATTATTCTGCTTTTGTCTCAATATTTTTTCTAACTAAACTGTACGCAAATCTTATCTTGAACAAAACCCATTTTGTGTCTGCAGCAGCTGTCAAATTGTCATTTTAGAAGAATCCCAAGGGCGGATCCTGAATTTTTTTCCAGGGGGGGTCCAAGACCAAGATTTTTTTTCCAGGGGGGGTCCAAGCTCAAATTATGGCTTAAAATTACACTAAATTTATATAGTCAAAATTTGATTTTTGGCCAATGCCAGGGGGGGGGGGGGGGTGTTCCGGACCCCCCGACCCCCCCTCTAGATCCGCCCATGAATCCTATATGTTGATGCTTTCCAAAACAACAAAATGCTGTGGTTGTCCAATTTGAAAGTTGCCGTCAAAAACAAAAAAAGCATGTAGGCCTAGATAAAGATTGGATTTGTTTGCAACACAGGCTTTTTACACAGCTAAGAAAATGACAAAAGGAGAAAATGCTGATTACCAGCATTTTCTTCTTTTGTCTCAATGATAGTCAATGTTTTCCCAAGCCTTTTATATAAGGGACATCAAAACAAGGTCAGTGTCTAATCTAGAGGGGTAGGGGGGGGGGGGTTTCAAAAGAACCCACATCTGTAGCCGGATTATTTCATTTTCACATAGAAATTCAGTCAAAACTCTGTAATACTGGGAAAATGAACCACCTATTTGTACATTTGAACCCCCTTAACAGAATTTCTGGATCCATTGGCGTCACAGGAGTTCTTGTTTGGGAAAG
The DNA here is from genome assembly GCA_963680895.1 of Fragum sueziense. Classification (NCBI taxonomy): domain Eukaryota; kingdom Metazoa; phylum Mollusca; class Bivalvia; order Cardiida; family Cardiidae; genus Fragum; species Fragum sueziense. The sequence continues at coordinate 16,109,151 of OY804602.1, read as the reverse complement.
GATTATCTCAATGTTTGTATAATTTCAGAGAAAGTGAAGACATCCACACACATTCAAGATGGGGAAAAGTTCACTTTTTGTTGCCAAGGTTATATTTGGCATATGTAACCTTTTGTTTCTGGTATGTAAACAAAGTAAAATAAATCTGAAACAACTTTTTGATTAATTTGATTGCCTAATTTAAAGCTTTAGCATATTCACTTCAACAGCAAAATGTGCTTTAGGATATAAATATTGTTGTATGCTGTAGCAACCTACAGCATGCAGTGTATCTCAACCCTCATTTGAGGGGTAGTAGCTTATATTAAATGCCCTAAAGCAAGACTTAAACATTTAAAAATAATAACATTGATCTGAAGATTATGCTGATTTTGCCTCAATATTTTTAAAATAGGCCAAAATGTATACAAAATTTTATGCCCCTGTATCAAAAGATCAGGGGGCATAATATAAGTTTTACTTTTGTCCAAACTGTCTGTCTGTGTGTCCATCTGTCTGTCCATCTGTCATTCTGAAAACTAAACATGAAAACTAAATTTAACATTGGCTTTTTCTGCAAAAATAGCCATTTCATAGGCATTAGTGTTTCACAAACACATCTTGTTAACCCATTACTGCACAGTGGTTCCTTTTCCCTCCCTCACAAGAAAAGGCTTGGGAAAACATTGTGGAAAATGAAGAAATTGCTTGTGACAAGGGATCAAATGATTCCATGTCATTTTGAAATCTGGAATGGAATTTAAATCTAGCTGTTGTACTGATCATGTTCGTATGCAGTAAGATTATACATGTATCATAATTAGAATTGCGACGCTTTTCAAAAAAAACTTACAACTGCAGCTTGATTTAAGCTACAGTTACAAGGTTTTGTTGAAAAGCATTGATCATATCTTTCAGGTAGTGGGGGTAGCTATGATAATGTGGTCAGGGCATAATAATTATAAATATGTCGCTTTTCAACAATAACCTCGTAACTGCAGCTTGATTTAAGCTGCAGTTACAAGGTTTTTGTTGAAAAGCATTGATCATATCTTTCAGGTAGTGGGGGTAGCTATGATAATGTGGTCAGGGCATAATAATTATAAATATGTCGCTTTTCAACAATAACCTCGTAACTGCAGCTTGATTTAAGCTGCAGTTACAAGGTTTTTGTTGAAAAGCATTGATCGTTTCCTTCAGATAAGGGGCATAGCCATGATCGTGGTGGGGGCCGGCATACTTTCAAATCTCACAGTCAAACTAATCGATCTAATGCCCAGCGATGACTTCTTTATTGCCATGGCCTTACTTCTTGCAAGATTATTCAATATAGATGCTATAATTATTTCCTTCAGGAAATGGGCGTAGCCATGTTAGTGGTCGGGGAATAATAACTATAATTATAAATATGTCGCTTTTCAACAAAAACCTTACAATTGCAGCTTGATTTAAGCTGCTACAATATTTTTGTTGAAAAGCATTGATCATATCTTTCAGGTAATGGGCGTAGCTATGATTGTGGTCGGGGCATACTTTCAAATCTCACAGTCTAACTACATTGATCTAATGCCGAGTGATGAGTTTTTTATTGCCACGGCCTTGCTCATCGCATCAGGAACGATTGTTGTTGTTCTCTGTCTGTTTGGATTTATTGGCATGTGGATGAACAGCCAATGTATCTTAGCCATCGTAAGTATCATATATTACTTCCCTTTTCATGTTGTCAGATAGTAATTGGCTAATTGCACTATAATGTTTGGCCAAAATTTTGATAGTCCGTACCAGAAAAAGCAAATAATTTTATTTTAAAGACTTAATCTCAGCAGCCGTTTTTGCTTCATGTTGGTGGGAACTGGGAATGAAAGTTAAAAATGGCCAAAGCGGGATTTGAACCCACAATATGCCAGATGGCGGACTGTGTATATGATGTGAACTTGCGATGCAAATGCTTTCCTTTATGAGCTATTTTTGCGTTCGATGACATAACTGCGTTTGTTTAAATTATAAATATAGAATCTATTTCTTTTAAAAGATCATATCTGTTATACAACAAGAAAAGGTAGTGATATCATGACAAAACACTAATAATATAGAAACAAGAAGAATTTATTGATAAACACACATCATTAATTGAATTGGGTAATTTATTTGATAGTATTTGGTCATAGAATCAAAAAAGACAAATCAGTCCTGTAATGACTATCAAATCAATTGCAAACTTTGATCAAGACACTATTGATAATGAGAGGGTGTTATTAGGTGATGAACCCCATTTCAAATGTTCAAAAGTAGTATTAAGCATTTGACTACATGTATCATCCAATAAAAATCTACTGTAAAAAAATGTTCTGCAGTTAATACTTTTAACCCTTTCCCAAACAATACCTGGTTTTGACGTCCCTAATGGAAAAGGCTTTGGAAAACATTGAAACAAAAGAAGAAACTGCTGATAACCAGCAGTTTCTCCTTTTGTCTCAATATTTTCTATGCCATATTTTACACAAATCCTATCTTTAGTACCTTCCATTTTGTCCTTTATGGTAGTTTTTGAAGTGGATCACCCTAAAATTTTGCCGTTTGGGAAAGGGTTAATCTATCTTTTCAGTATTCCTTGTGTGTTTTGATAATCTTGGCCCTCTCCCTGGCTTCAGGAATCATGGCATATGTCTTCCACAATGCTGTAAGTAGAAACATTTTTTAGCTCGACTTTTCGAAGAAAATGAGAGCTTATACTGTCACCCGGGCGTCGGCGTTGGCGTCGCAACAAAGGTTAAAGTTTTTTCAAACATCAATAACTTCCATACTAACAAAGGGATTCAACCCACACTTGGAATACTTATTCACCATCACACCCTCTACCTTACTACCAAGGCCCATGACCCTGGCTCCACTATATTTTGAGTTATCACACGCGGATTTAGAGGGGGGCGGAAGCGACGCGCGCCCCCCCCCCCTAAAATCGCCAGATTTTTTTTTTTTTTTTTTTTTTTTTTTTTTTGAAAGGGGGAAGGGCTATCAAAGAACAATTAAAGTCAATGTTGGAAATTTCATCGAACTTATAATAATCAATTTATGACAATGACTCTGATAATGTCGGTGTTTTCCCATTTTCTTTGGCTGATATGTAGTAAGACCGACGCTAGTGTGTGTTAAAAGGGCGGTCTGTTTGTCAAATGGTCAAATAAAAGCGACACCCGGATGCCGCCATTTAATTTGGTTAGTCAGCATCGTATAACCGAGCAATCGGCCGAGACTTTGACAAGCCCCTGCATGGAAAAGATAAAATTGCAAATTGTGAACGACAAATCTATCAGTATGATACGACAGCATTCAAATGACTGAAAATAGTCAAAAACATCGGCGATTTGTACAAAGTGGGTAATATTAATATATATATAGTCACTGAGGCTTAACCAATTTTGTTTCAAACCTATAACAGCCCTCGAATTGTGGATAATTTTTTTTACTTTAAGCAGTTAAAGGCCAACACCCCTCCCCAACCGTTCCACTTTTTTTCAATCGAGGCGTCGATTAAACGATGACTTATTTCTAAGTACTCTTTATAAACCGTTGCTACCCCATCGACGGTGGATCGGGAGTTTATTAGATACTTGTGAGCTTTGAAAAATACATTATTGGGGAAGTTTCTTTAAACATAAAAAACGAAATTATTCACAGTCAAAGTAAATCTATACAAAAATAGGTCTGCATGTCCCGGAAATTGCGCCATTTTGAATTTCTTAAGAAAAAAAATCTCACGCGGAGGGAGGGAACAGCCCTCCCAAACCCTCCCCAACAGTAAAACCAATATAAAACATTGTGAAAACAACATACGCGAAGACTCTGTTGCCTCTGTGAATTAATTTGTAGGTTTAGATATGGTATTGCAATATTAGATAAAGTTTATTTAAGAGGCTAAGAAATAGGTCTGCGTGTCCAGGAAATCGAGCCATTTCGTCTTTCTTTTTTAAAAAAAAATCTCACACGGAGGAAGGGGACACCCTCATCCAAGGAACACCAAAATGAAACATGGTGCAAAAACACGCAAAAACTCTGTTGTCTCTGTTAAATTGTAGGTTTAGATATGGTCTTGCAATATTAGATATTGGCTAATTTAAGAGGCAAAGAAATAGGTATGTATGTCCCGGAAATTCCGCCATTTCGTCTTTCCTTTTTAAAAAAATTCCCACGCGGAGGGAGGGGACACCCCTCCCAAACCCTCCCCAACAGGCACACCAATATGTAACATAGTGTAAATAACACGCGAAATGTGTTTACTATGATAATTTGTAGGTTTAGATATGGTTTTGCAATATATAATGTAGGCCTAATTAAGTGGCGATTAGATATGTCTGGATGTTCCGGAAATTGCACCATTTCGTCTTTCTTTTTGAAAATTTTCTCACACGAAGGGAGGGGACACCCCTCCCAAACCCTCCCCAACAGGCACACCAATATTTAACATAGTGTAAATAACTCCAAAAATGTGTTTACTGTGATCATTTGTAGGTTTAGATATGGTTTTGCAATATATAATATAGGCCTAATTAAGTGGCGATTAGATATGTCTTGATGTTCCGGAAATTGCACCATTTCGTCTTTCTTTTTGAAAATTTTCTCACACGAACGGAGGGGACACCCCTCCCAAACCCTCCCCAACAGGCACACCAATATTTAACATCATCATCATCATCATCATCATCGGTGTTTTGATTAACGTGCAGGTTGTGGGACTTTTCCAGCGTTAGTGGGATCCCGTCCAGGTGTCTGGCTGGCTGCACGCATGGCAGATTTCACGTCTTCTCTCCACTTTTTCCTGTCGTGGGTGTTGGTGTTTGATAGCCTCCATTCTCGTATATCTCTCTCTGTCAGCTCTTTCCATGATGTTTTAGGTCTTCCAGCAGCACGCTTTCCTAATACTTCGAGATCGTATGCTGTTTTGATGGCACTGCTGGACCTTTGCACATGGCCATACCAGCGAAGTCTTCTCTCACGCAATATGATGGATAGGTCCCCCAGGCCTAAGCGCTTCAGTAGATCAGTTGACCGTACAGTGGCGGTGTCTTTGGGTTTGATTCTACAGATTTGTCTTATCATGGCCCTGTCATTGCGTAGTAGACGGTGGAGGTTTTGTCTTGTCAATGCTCAAGTCTCGCTGGCATGCAGCATAGCACTCCTAACACATGTACTGTACACTCGACCCCGTGTCTTGCTTGAGAGGTGACGTGATGTAAGAATCGGTGTCAGTTCCCTAAATTTCTTCCATCCAGTCTTTACACGGGTGGTCGTGGCGAGGTCGCAGCCACCACCTGCTGATAGTGTATCACCCAGATAGCAGAAGGAGGGCACCACCTCAAGCATGTCTGTTCGGACTTGGACTTCACTTTGTGGTCTACCGTCAAGTGGGCGGGCAGTTCCCTTGCATCTGCTGCATCTGAAGTCTGGGTTCCCTGCCAATCTTTTCAGTCCGCTACATTTCTTGTGGACCCATTTCTGGCAACCGTCACAGTGAATGCTGTTACTTCCTACTCCTGTGAGGCAAACTGCACAAGGAAAGCTGCCGGACTCCTGCAACTGGTCCAGACCTGTTCCACATACCATAACTTTGGTCTTTCTCGCATTAACTCTCAGGCTTTTTTCTTCCATGCCATCCTTCCATGTCAGGAGTCTCTCTACGCAATTCTCCAGAGTTTCTGCGATTATTACCAGATCATCTGCATACAAGTCTTCCCACGGTACACTGGCTCGGAATTCTTGTGACATGGCTTCCAGGACAATGATGAATAGTAGAGGACTAAGCACTGAACCCTGATGTACCCCGACTTTTACTGCAAACTCATTGCTGTAACCATCTCCGACACGTACACGGCTACGGGCATTTATGTACATTCCCTGGACCAGGCGCACTATCCATTCATCCACATGAAGCTTACGCAATGCCCACCAGATCACCTTTCGAGGGACACGATCGAAGGCTTTCTCAAGGTCCACAAAAGCCATGTAGAGTCGTTTGTTTACAGCCAGGTACTTTTCTTGTAGTTGCCGGACGACAAATATTGCATCGGTAGTACCTCTGCCTGGAACGAAGCCGAATTGGGAGTCGTCGATAGACACTAGCTGTCTGATGTGGCTGTCCAATATTCTCTCAATGACCTTCATGACTTGTTCTGTCATCTTGAGTCCTCGGTAGTTTCCTCTGTCCAGAGCATCACCTTTACCCTTGTAGAGAGAAACAATGAAGCTGTCTTCCCAGTCTTGTGGGACTTTTCCGTCGCGAGCGATGGAGGAGGCGAGGTCACAAATCATGGAAGCAGCGGTGTCCCCTGCAGCTCTGATCATTTCCACAACGATTCCGGACGGTCCTGCTGCTTTTCCTGCCTTCATTTGGGAGATTGCCTTTTTCACCATGTCTGTGGTAAAAGGAATTGCGGGCCCTTGGACTGGTGGTTCGTCGGTGAGATGTTCTTCGTCCCAATCAAATTCCACATTGAGTAGTCGCTCGTAGTGCTCTGCCCAGGCCTTCTCCTCTGTGTCTTGGTCCAGTGACATTTCACCTGCGTCATTTTTAACTGGTTGGTCACCAACAACATCAACATTTTCTTTACGCATTTGGTTTGCCAGTCGGTATACATAAGAAGACTTGGAGTCTGCGTTGGCATACAGTTGTTTGTCAGCCTCATAGCGGGCATGATGGACTGCTTGTCTTGATGTACGCTTTGCCATGTCATACTCGGCTCTTGTACCCTTTCCAGATTTCCAAGCCTTAAAGGCTAACCGCTTAGCTTTCATGGTCTTATCTATCTGGTCTGTCCACCACCATGTTTCTTTCCGCCAACGGTGGGGTCGTGTGTGGCCACATACTTCTTCTGTGGTCTTTAGTAGACCCGTCTTCAGGTTTGTCCAGATTTCTTCCGTGCTGGCTTCAGGTCCTATCTTTGAGTCTGATACATGGGATGCAAAGACTTCCTGAAAGTGTTTGTGGGTTGCATCATCTTTAAGTTTCCAGACTTTGAGACGGGGGCTGAACTTTCGCTTGTGTGTAGGAGGCATGTTAATGTACATGTCACATGATGTTGTGTAGCGACCTCTTCGCCGGGTATCACCTTCACATCTTTGATAAGTCTACGCATGCTCTGGCGGTACATGATGAAGTCTATCTGTGTTGCAGCATTTCCAGATCGATATGTCACCAGGTGGCTGTTACGTTTTCTGAAACAAGTGTTTCCAATAAGGAGGTCGAATGCTAGGGCGTACTCGAGGATCCTTTCACCCTCCTTATCAGGCTCTGGTCTGCCGTATCCTTGACCACCATGTACCTCTCTGTAACCTGTGCCGGTGCTTCCAACATGACCATTCCAATCTCCGCAAGGCAGTATCAGGTCTGATGCAGGGATTTTTGCTGACACCGCACGTAGTTGATCGTAGAATTGATCTTTCTGTACATCACTTAGGCCACTCTGGGGTGCATAAACAGAAAGGATGCTGACTACTCGCTGGCCTACTATGAGCTTCAGAAGGATGATCCTGTCAGAGATACGCTGTACGTCATAAACTTTATCAATCCATTTTTCTGCTACGAAAACTCCTACTCCAGCTGTACCATCGTCATTTCCTGACCAGAATAGCTTGTACCTGGAATCTTTGCCTGTGATGGTTCCACAATGTCCTCCACGGTATCTGGTCTCTTGCACGCAACATACATCGATCTTTCTCCGGGTAAGTGTTTCCACAACCTCACACACTCTACCTCTCAAGGTGTTTACATTTAGGGAGCTGACTCTGAACCTCTGTTGCTGCTGCAGGTGCTTGCTGGATAACGACCCTGCCCCCCTCACCTGCAAGGGGGCCAAGCCGGAGACGTTACCGCCAGACCTAATTGATCTACCGGCACCGCCTATACCTTTCTCTGTATTTGTAACTGCCATAAGTATTTTGGAAACATGTTTTTTCACAGGACCGCCTGTCCTGGCTGTCATCCTAACTCAGGTCTTTGCGGCACCTTAGAGTTTTCCGCCGTTCCCACATTTGGGCTGTGTGCTTTGCCGTTGTCCTATAAATAAGGGTCTTCCGCCAAACCACCATGCTGTAGACGCTAGGGCATCGGTCTGTTGATGTCTACCGCTAAGCTCTGTCACCCAGGTTGTGACAGCTCATAACCCAGAGAGGGGGTGCAATTTACCCATTGCTGGGGACCAGGATTGCAGGCACCAGGGCATATCCACACGCCGGTGGGCCATGCATGCCGTGCATTTTAGGGCCTGGACTCCTCCAAGACCTTGTGGTTCTGCTTGGGGCCGCAAGGTACCCAATTTACCGTCTGCCACCTCGGGGAGGATCCCATATCTGGGCCACATAGGTCTAACTGTGGAGAGGCTATACCTGACAGGTGAGACTTACAGTAAAATGCACACTTTTCACAGTAAACTGCTAGCCAGGGGTGAAGCTGAAAGCGAGAGTGACAAGCACAGACACAGACAGACACACTGTACGCATCACACAGCCATTTGACAGATTAACATAGTGTAAATAACACCAAAAATGTGTTTACTGTGATCATTTGTAGGTTTAGATATGGTTTTGCAATATATAATATAGGCCTAATTAAGTGGCGATTAGATAATATGTCTGGATGTTCCGGAAATTGCACCATTTCGTCTTTCTTTTTTAAAATTTTCTCAAACGAAGGGAGGGGACACCCCTCCCAAACCCTCCCCAGCATGCACACCGATAGAAATCATGTTGCGAAAACGTGAAAATGGAAAAAAAATCGCGTGCTTTTTCATTAATGGAGTTCTGGATATTGCGATTGAGCTTTTTAAATTCATCACAAAATTATACATACATGTATATCCTTGAAATTATACTAGCATTCCTTATCAAATATTTTGTAATTTAAAATGTTATGACATTTTAAGAAATACGACATATCGTCGTTTACCTTTGAAGCTGATGTAAATATAGCTATAATAATCTGTATGTACGGCGTTTTCGGACGTATCCAACGTTATGATGTTACGCCCCCCCCTAACCGAAAATCCTGGATCCGCCCCTGGTTATGCCCCCTTTATACTAAGCAAATTAGAAAGTCGAGCGCGCTGTCTTCGGACAGCTCTTGTTATATTTTAGAAACAACAAAAATTTAAGACTCATATTTTTTTCCCACATGTTAGCAGAAACACCTATTTCTTATGCCTTCCAATTCACAAAGACTCTAAATTCTGTATGTGCTAGATACATGTAACCTAATATTTTGATGTGCCATAACCATTTTCCAAATAAATTGTAGACTGCTCTTATTTGCAGATGACAAAATGGATGTAATTAAAAATGGATTTGAGATCAATATAACTCAAAATATTTAGGCAAGAGGGAATATGCTACTTCTTTTGTCTCAACGTTTTTCCAGGCTTTTCCTATCATGAACCTCAGAACCAGGGCTTGCTTGGTAAAATGTTAAAACAACATTCATTTATTTATTGCATTACATATTTCTATTTGATTACAGATTGATGAGAAACTAGAAAGCAAGCTTTATGAAGGTTTGAGATCAGATGACAGAAAAACATTTTGGGACAATGTTCAAAATGAAGTAGGTACTTTATTATCCCTTTGGCTGCACCCATAGCAGAGGTGGTAGCACATAGTACTAACTTGTGAGGTCTCGGGTTGAATCTCCGGCCTCATGAAACATATTTTCTGACATTTTTCCCTCACTAATGGCTGGATAATTGTAAACCTTTGTGGCGAACAGGGGGACTGGTACCAGCCTCATGGTCAGTCAATCAGTTATTAGCTCCATTATTGGTAGAATAAGGGACTATTCCTAACATCAGGGTAATGACAATTATTCCTTTCAAACTTTGCGCATGCTTCTCTTACCATTATATCAACCTCTAGGCGAAGATGCGTTACTCAGACATTTAATAGAATTTTTACCCTTTTCGGACACTTTAATCATAACTCCTTAAGGTAGAATAATTCTAATGGATATTTACTATTGTCGTACATTTTCGACAAATGTCGACAATTTCCGTATCTATTTTTAGCAACAGTATTGCTAAATATAGCAACAGTATTGCTAAATATTACTTCCCTTTGTAAATGAAATTCCCGGAATACACCCGAATATTTTTTTTCTGGTATGATTCTCCGTTTAACAGCAATTTTTCAGAGACATTTTTTGTGTAATTTTATATGATTTTGATTGATATCATCAGTTTGTAAGTGATTTGAAACTTTGATTTTAATGAAACTGCCTATTTAGGAAACTTATTGTAGTATGTATAATTATCGTTTCTTCCCTGGCTACTGACTGGAGGGGCGTCCGTGGCCGAGTGGTTAGAGTCGCTGACTCAGGATCACTTGCCCCTCACCTCTGTGGGTTCGAATCCCGCCAGGGACGTATGAACTTTCATGTGGGGAAGCTATCCAGCTGGCTTGCGGAACGTCGGTGGTTCTACCCAGGTGCTCACTTGGGGTCTTCCTCCACCATTCAAAGCTGGAAACAGGTCAAAAGAAGGGAGTTCCTTCCTGGGCACGCCCAGTCTACTACTCGGTCATATGGGCAACCGGCAACCGAGGATAAATAACCTAAAACACACACACACGCTACTGACTGGCTCAACATAACGAGAAACCCTACTGTAGAAGACACATACATGTATTCTAATGAAATCTATGATGTGGTAATCAAACGCCTATCGTTTGAGAACGACGCGTGGATCAGATCATCATTGTTCAGACTTTCGCACTCGATTTTCATCACTTCTTCGCCGGCGATCCTTATTTAAATGTGCAAACTCGTTGTCAGTTAATTGTAACGTGGTTTGATCCGTGATTTGATCCTTTCTTTTAGATTCTTTTTCCATTTAAGTCCTTAGATTCAATATGCAATCCAGAAGAAGTGGTATAAGGAAGCTGTTATAAACTATAAAAAGATTAAGTACAATTTTGTCTTTAGAATTTGCATTACTTTTTACAAATAACGATGTTCAATTGGTTACTAGGTAAAGGGTTAAAATGGTGAAAGTCATACGAAATCACAACTGATATGTTATCATTTGCCAACTTCTGAAAGTCTAATACAACGTTTGGGTTTTAGTTATAAGCATATCATTAGATATGGGCTACGGTACCCTTCATTTGGGGGCATTGACGTCTTTTGGGAAAGAAATAGTGCGTTCGAAAGCATAAGGGTATTAAGAATTACCTTTATATATTTTCAATTTTTGACGGATAAAATGTACATATGTGGATTTTATCGTGTTCCTACACATATAAGAATAATTTTGATAACGGTTTTAGAGAGTGCGCGAACTTATTTCTGGCACTGTCAACATTTGTTTCAGAGGCATAAATTTCAAACTAGGAAATAAAGAGGCTTTATTTTTAAATAAGCACGCAGTAATTTAACAAAATATCTCTCATATGCGCACAAAGGTCATATCATTTCACATCAGACGATGGGTAAACATGTTTTTGATAATAAAAACCAAAATCTAAACACATTTAATGTGTTTATGTCCAAAATTCAGATACTTTTTTGCTTTGAGTGGTGGCCGCCATATTGGAATTTTGCAAGTTGGGGGTGGGATAAGGGAAAATCAAGTTTCTAGTAAACCTGTGGACGAATTTCTGTCATATTGCACATATAGATGTCTAATATAATGTACTATCAGGCAGAAGTGTTTGTCACCCCAATTTCTAAAGTTGCCATTAGGCGTATTCTACCTTAAGTTGATCAATCAGTCATTTTAGGAACGCTGCTGTGGTGTTCGTAACTATACTGGTTGGTACGGAATAGAAGATACAGGTTTTCAGATGTGTATTCTTTCTGCAATTGACCAAATTGTGGTAAAGCAGAGGTTCCATATAACCAAATTATTGCCTCAACCCTTTGCCAAACAAAGATGTTGCATTTTTACACCAATAAATGGTAAATCAATAGAAAATATTGAAGAAAAGGAAGAAAATGCTGATTACCAGCATTTCCTGCCTTTTCCTCGATATTTTCCACATTATTGACAAATTCATCAATCAATCAGTTGGTTTTGATTACATCGTCTGTAACAATTAAAATGAATCTAAATTGTTGTTTTGTGTTAATGGCTTAATTAATCCATTATTTTAGGAACGCTGCTGTGGTGTTCGTAACTACACAGACTGGTACGGAATAGAAGATACAGATTTTCAGACGCGTATACCAGACTCGTGCTGTGATGGACCAAACTGTGGTCAACAAGGGGCTGCCGTGGCATATGATATTGTAAGTTGTGGTAAATTCATTAACCAAACAGCTAAACTTTGGACAGTTCCGATATTAACCCATTACCACACAGTGACTCTTTTTGACTCCCCACAAGATAATAGCTTTGGAAAACATTGTGGAAAATGAAGAAATTGCTTGTGACAAGCAATTTCTTCATTTCCCACAATATTTTCTTGACAAAAAGACCAAAAATGTAAAAATTCATTTAGTTTTAATTGTCGTCTGCAACATCTTTGAAATTGGGGAAGTCTAAAATTTTGTCGTTTGGTAATGGGTTAAAGCTGATATAGACTACAAAATGGGTGTAGGTAAAGAAGGGATTTGTGTACAATACAGTGCAGAAACTGTTGAGGCAAAGGGAGAAGTTGCTGATCATCAATTTTGACAAGTCATAATTTTGCTGTTTGGATATGGGTTAAAATTGTGTACATATTTGGATGAAATATTCTACAGAATGTTCCTAGCTGGCAACCCTTGTGCATTTTGTCAGGCCTAATACAAAAAAGTGACTTTGGTTTCCGTGCTGTTGCGATATCATTGAAATTGTAGAATCTGGTATAGCTCACGATGAATGACCTGGCAGAGCATCTCTCGCTTATAGCTAGAGGTGCTTTGCTAGGTCATTTATCAAGACCTATAAAAATATAATTGTGACCTGTCACGCTAAAAGGGACCTTATCCGAACTCTAAAATTCCAAATTCTGACAAACTTGTCAGACTCGGTACAGGTCAACCAGATCCCGTATGCAAAAAATGAACATCCAGTAAGATAGGGGAAACATTCCGGATTTAGAAATTTACATTAAAGTGAAAAGTGTCGGCTCTAGTCTGGCTGCGCGGACTGCGCAGACTGACTAGGGTCGATATTTTTCACACACCCGATAAGGTCCCTTTTAGCGCGACGGGTCACAATTATATAAAACTCAATAAAAACAAGTAACCATCCTATCTTTCAACTATTACAGGGATGTTATGAGAAAGGTAAAGATTTGGTGAAAGACAACTTCTACAAGATCGCAGTTGCAGGAATAGTACTTGGAGTTCTACAGGTATACAGTGCCCACCAAAAGTCTGGAGACAAACAAGAAATTTTCATTTTTCATTCCTAAATCAGGAGAAATGAATTTCGATTATTATTTTTATAGTTAGAAATTTTATAACCCATCTTTACAATTAATTCACATGAAAAATGATGGATTCATCCATTATTTTTATGTAAGATCTGATACTTTAGCATAATAAGTCCATATTGTTGAATTACGATAAAAATGACCAAGTTGTTGCAACAACATTCAAACATTAAAGCCGGCTGTCATGTTGGGTTCTCATAGAAAATCATTTTTTAAAGGTGGGGGATACATTTAGAAACATTTATCAAAGTTCTTCATCCTTATTTTTTGGATAAAACACAATGTAAATGGTGTCGCAACAACTTGGTGATTTTTAACGTAATTGAACAACATGGACTCATTATGGTAAAATGCCATAAATTACATCAAAATATGGAATAAATCCACTAATTTTCATGTGAACTATTTGTAAAGATGGGTTATAATATTTCTTACTATAAAAATAATATACCAAATGCTTTTCCTCTCATTTAGGAAAGAAAAATGTAAAATTTTTGTTTGTCTCCAGACTTTTGTAGGGCACTGTATATCATTGCTTTTCAAAGAAAATCTTGTAACTGCAGCTTATGATCAGCTGCAGTTACGAGATTTTGTTGAAAAGCAGTGATATTATATTATTTCACCCCGTTTTAATAATCATTGTTATCAATTAATATAAGATCCAACAGGCATTGATAAGAAGTAATCCGTATGAATCCAGGAAAATCAAATGTCATTATTTATAAACTAATTAATCAAATTTTTTGTTATACATGTACAGTCGACACTCGTTATGTCGACATCGGATAAGTCGAATTTTCGCTTAAGTCGAAGTGAAAATCTGACCCCGTCCTCACCAATGGATAATCAGAAAGTTAAATGAAATAATGTCAAAATAAATATGGCCATTGAAATTTAGTAGGAAAAGGATAGAAATTGCTCGTTTCGAGCAATTTCTGTCCTTTTCCTACTATATTTCAATTATGAATGCACTTGATGAGCAACAAAAATGGTCAAATGGTATTGATTCGTAATTGAACAAAATCGGATGAGTCAAACTACGGATATGTCGATGTATTTTGACGGCCCCTCCGATTTCGACACAACGAGTGTCGACTGTATATGGCTTTCCATGACAAACATGTGATCCTGCACTAAAATTTATGTTTTTTATGACCTAGTTTTTGGTTTTAATTGCTTCCAGAATCTTGTCAGTGTATATTTGATTGGTCTTTAACCCTTTCCCAAACAAGACCTGCTTTTGACGTCCCTAATAGAAAAGGCTATGGAAAACATTGAAACAAAAGAAGAAACTGCTGATAACCAGCAGTTTCTCCTTTTGTCTCAATATTTTCTGAGCCACATTTTTAGCTCGACTTTTCTAAGAAAATGAGAGCTTATAGCGTTGGCGTCGGCGTTGGCGTTGCAACAAAGGTTAAAGTTTTTTCAAACATCAATAACTTCCATACTATCAAAGGGATTCAACCCAAACTTGGAATACTTATTCACCATCACACCCTCTACCTTACTACCAGGGCCCATGACCCTGGCTCCACTATATTTGGAGTTATGCCCCCTTTATACTAAGCAACTTAGAAACTTGAGCGCGCTGTCTTCCGACAGCTCTTGTCCAGAAGACAGCGCTTGTTTATGACCTAGTTTTTGGTTTCAATTGCTTCCAGAAACTTGTCAGTGTATATTTGATTGGTCTTTAAAGAATGGTCATTGGAGTTGATCCCTATGCAGTGCCTGTCTGATGTTACTGAAAAATTAACATTAGATTTTAATCAGATTGGGCAAGACCTTTCCATTGGTGTCAAAGTAAATATTAAGGTAACATTTGTGAAAAAAGTGGACTTGGGTCGGGGGATGTTCACAATCTGTTTCACAATGACAGCTTATTTTGTTGTAATTTCAGTTGATCTTGGTTGCTGCATCCTTATGGCTGGTAGCTTCTATCAGACGAGACAGAACAGTGTAGACATACTGGATCCAGAATTATTTTATGAGATGGGCTTAAAATATGAACCCTTTCCCACATAACAAAACTTCAGAACTATTAAGTAGAGAACTACTGCACATTGCAAAGTGGGTGTAAATAAGTATGAAATTTGTGTACATCATGGCACAAAATATCAAAGGAAAAGGAGAAAATGCTTAGCAGTATTTTCTTGTTTTCATTCGATGTTTTGATTACCCTTTCTCCTATGGGGACGTCAAAATTTGGTCTTGTTTGGAAAAGGGCAATGGAACAACAATATGACAGGCTGGGCCAATTAAATTTTAAACTACTGCATACAACAAAACTGATGTTGATAAAGAGAGGATTTATAAGCGCACCTTATAATGGAAGGGAGAATGAGAAAACCCAGTTTCAGCATTTCTGTATTTTGCCTCTATATTCTCCAAAGCCTTTGCTATTGAATAATAGGGGAAGTGTGTTGATTAAGAGTTAACATCTATACCAAATCACATAATGTTAAGCTATGCCAATTTTAAGGCGTAGCATATGTGGAATTTTATTTCAATGAAAGGGAATTTTTTGTTTAATTATATAAACATATCCTTGGTATATTTATTTTCAACCTTCCAATATGTTTTATCATATTTTTCTAATAAGCAGCTTGACAGCAAATTATGAATTCTGCAAAATCTGAAAATACTTCGAACTGTTAGGATAAAACTAATTAATGTTCGATCTAGTACATTAACTTATAAACTTCATTATGCTATAGTTTTGTTCATTTTGAGGTAGGCACTAGACCTACTTTATACATTGCACAATATGTACATATCTATGTTTTGTTTAACCCTTTTCCACATGCCAAGTACTTGGAATGAAAGACACCATAGATATAAAAGTGGTTGTTGTTAATGGTTGTTTTTTGTACAATATTATTATAGCTCGGAATATATTGAAGTTGAAGGAGAGAATGCTGGTAATCAGCATTGGCTTCTTCTGCCTCTATGCTTTCCCAAGCTTTTCCTGTTAGGGTGGTCAAAATCAGGTCTTGTTTAGGGAAGGGTTAAAAGAGAGAGAATGAAGTGATTGTTTAAGTAAATATTTTCTGTATTGTGCTTTATTTGTAAATGTTATATCATTTTTATGAAAATTAAAGAAAACTATAACAAGTAAATACTTGTAGTAATGCTTTATTTAAGACCGCCTTGTTGCAGATGGCAGGGCATAAGACTCTCTCTTGTAAGGTCCCTAGTTCAATCCTCAGTTGCGATAAATATCCTTTCAGACAAAATTGGTCCAACACCAATGGTTTTGATAATCATTGAACTATTTGGGAGAGCAGCCGGAGGCTCGTTAAGGATGTTGTGGTAGAACTGGTATGAGAAATGATAGGAATCCATAGTTTGGTACCACAGCCTGGAGATGAAATATGACCATAGCAGTTGAAAAAGGCGTTAAACCCAAATAAATCAATTCAACTGTAGCAATTTTCAAGATCAGCATAGTGCTGTCTGTGCTGGGTCAATAATCCCAGCAAAATTTACGGATGTCCTAGCTCGAAAAATGTTAAAGACCACAAAATAGGGTTAATGAAGATAGATTTGGCTACAATATGGCATAGAAATGGTAATCATTATTTTCTTCTTTTGCCTCAATTTTCTCCCAAACATCCCTTACTTTAGACATGAATAATAGATCGTGTTTTGTTCTTTTATTGTTGATGGTCACTCGGGTCCAGAACAAGCAATTCGAGAACAGTATGGATCTTGATCAGACTGCAGGTGATATTAATACCCAGGCTGATCTGGATCTGTGCTCTCAAATGTCATGTAACCCATTACCACACATCGCAAAGCCATTCCACGCCCCAAACGATGAATGCTTTGAAAAACATCATGGGAAATGAAGCAATTGCTTGTGACAAGCAATTTCTTCATTTCCCACAATATTTTCAACTAAAAAAGTAATAAAATTGCGAAATTTCATCACATGTAAAATGTCATCTCCAACTTCAACTTCTTTCACTTTGTACTAGTTTAAGATTCTGTCATCTGGTAAAAGGTCGACAGCCCTTTCCAGATTCCGCTTAAATTTTGCGTTTTACTTTGTTTTTTTCTGAACAACCCAAACTAGTTCTTGATCCCTCTCATACTGTCCTCTCTCATCTTCCCTTTGTGCATTAAAACCCATTCCCACACATTGACGCTTTTGGACGCCCCACAAAATAAAAGCTTTGGAAAACATTGTGGAAAATGAAGAAATTGCTTGTGACAAGCAATTTCTTAATTTCCCACAATGTTTCCTACCAAGAAAGACCAAAAAATGTTAAATTTTGTTCAATGGAACTTGTCGTCTGCAACACCTATGAGTTTGGACTAGGCTAAAATTTTGTTATTTGGTAATGGGTTAAAACCAGGCATTATCTTGGCGGAGGCCCGGAAGCCCTTTTTCAAGTGTACCCACAATTGGATCACCAAGGACAACTCTATCGAATCATACCTTGGATGCATCTCGTAGAACTACTTTCAGACTATGAATAGAATAGAATAGAACAACAATTCAAAACGTTCGTCTGTGACTAATGTCAACAATGACGCGACAATGATACTGAAATACATTGTTTGCAGTTCCAGTGTCCTCTCTTTTTAGAATGATTACAACCTGCAAGTCCCGCAAGTTGCCATGGTTGTGCATTTGGTTGACCTCGAAAACTACTTTATGAAGCGTAGCCACTTCCGGCTAAGAAATCCAATTTTTTCAAGATTTCTTCATACACACACATCCGAGTCGATGATTCGATCTTTGATCGACATTATCCGAGGATAATCCGAACGGTGTGCCCAGTGGTCTTTCCAAGTAAAAAATGTGACCCGTCACGCTAAAAGGGACCTTATCCGAACTCCAAAAATCCAAATTTTAACAAACTTGTCAGACTCACCACAGGTCTACCAGATCCCGTATGCGAAAAATGAGCATAATAGTAAGTCAGGGAAAACATTCCGGATTTAGAAACTTACACACAAGTGAAAAGTGTCGGCCCTAGTCTGGCTGCGCGGACTGCGCAGACTGACTAGGGTCGATATTTTTCACACATTCGATAAGGTCCCTTTTAGCGTGATGGGTCACAAATGTGAAAAACAGGCCCCTAGATGTCCCGGAACCCACACAGCCCATTACCATATGACAAATATTTTCACATTTCAAAATTTAACGATGTTGCAAACGAAAATTTCAAGTGAATGTAATTTTAGATTTCTGGTCATTTTGGGTGGAAAAACATTGTGGAAAATGAATAAGTTACTTGTCACAAGCAATTTCGTCATTTTCCACAATATTTTCCAGAGTTTTTGTGCATCAAAAGGCGTCAAATGTACTCGACAATACGACTTGGGCTTTAACATTGCAAAATTCCTGGTTACGCCCCTGAAACTTTGATGGCAGTTTAGACCAAGATCTGCTTGCATAGATATGCAGTCTGATCTTTTAGCATATTGTCATAGAGTTCGTCATATTTGTCATTCTTATGACCTGTGACCAGTACAACTCGTGCTTGGTTGTCAAAGTTAATGGTTAATTGATGTATTTATAATTAGGACAGTTGTGTAACGACTGTTTGTGCAGTGTATATATAATGACATGTCTGGAGAGAAGGGAGATAGACAGGAGGGCTATGTTGTAGTTGAATGCTAAACTTTGAACTTGCAAGATGTGTTTTATTATAAGATAGACTTTGTAAATATTAAACTATACGATCACATGGCTTATTCGTTTCTGTTGGTCATGACTTTACGACAGAGCGATTGATTTGGTGCCGTAACCAGGATACAACCTAGGGAGGAGAAATGGTTTACCGGTCTACCGAGAAGATGGACAGCAGACAGGCAGACAAGGTTAGAATTTAACATTGATTTCTCATTCTTAATAGCATGGATAAATCTAATCTTGTGCAACTTTTCCAAAATTTGAATAATCAGATTGCCCAATTAAATCTTGCAAATTCTGTGCCAAAATTTTGTGGTGAAACTTCAAAATTCGAAGAATGGATAAGAAGCATTGAAAAAGCGTCAATTATCAATAATCTTTCTCTTTCGGCCCAAAAATTAACTGCATATAAATATAGCGAGGGGAATGTTTCAAATTACATTTCGAGGTGCATTTCGGAAAATCCAAATTGTAGCTGGGAACAATTTAAGAATGAGCTTCATAACAGATTTGGCGAAGTAAGGGACACATTTCTTCTGTTTACAAAATTGAAAAATCTAAAACAAAATGAATCTGAAAATATTCAAAATTTTGCCGAAAGAATTATTTCTTCAACATGCGAGGTATATGAGGGTTTTGATGTAAATTCGGATATTGTCAATTTCCAAATTATCGGCTTTTTCATTGATGGGATTCTAGACCAGGAAATAAAATTTAAACTCATTTCAGAAAACCCAAAAACTTTTAAAACGGCTGTAGATTTGGCAGTTAGGGAGCAAAATGCAAAACTTAGATTTAAATTAAGAACAAGATCAGAAAATGAGTCGTCAATTGCCGAAATTCCTAAAGTAAAAGAATGTAATCTAGCGCCATTAGATAACAATACAATGATAGGGCTAGACACAGACTGTGATCAGACATTGTCTGATTCATTGCCATTCAAAAACAATGACATGCGTCAAATAGACAAACCATTTCATAGTCGCAATAAATATCGACCGCGTGACAGGCCGCCGTATCAAAGGAAGGCTATAGGTGCAATTGAACAAATTAAAAACAATAAAAATCACACTTCATTTGACAGGCTAAGATCAGACAGATTTGCAAATTTCAAGAAGAACGCACAATGTCATTTTTGCAGAAAACTTGGGCATTTTATTTCTGAGTGCAAAGAGTACTCAAATTTGAAAGAAAATTTGGATGTTAATAAAAACGTTTCAAAAAACTTGCACAATCTGATGATCGCGGGATCAGACCATCAGATTTAAAATTTTAGAAATATGTCTTACAATTCCCACTTGAGTGAACAGCAAGTACCATGTTCTTGTGTTTTGAAACTCGGAAATTCTGTGGTAGTCAGAAGTCTAATAGATACGGGGGCATCTTTCAGTTTGATTAATAAACACATTTACAACAAATTAAATCCAAAACCAGAATTAACACCGTCAAATATATTTCTTAGCAGTGCGTCAGGAGACCAGATTAATGTGTTAGGTTCTGCAAACATTTCTATAAAGATCAACAAGTTAAGAATATCTCACAATTTTATTGTTGCTGATAATTTAAGTAGAAATGTCATTATTGGAAGAGATTTTCTAGCCAAGAACTCATGTAGAATCTTCTTTGATTTGAATGCTATCAGAATTAAAGACCATTTCATACCTTTACAACATGATATTGAAATAGCACAAATTATACGTTTATCAAAGGATGTCACACTTGAACCTCAAATGACCTATACTGTTCCTGCAAAGATTAAGAGAAACCCATCTTTAGATATTGACAAAGATTATCTTATTGCTGAAATAGATAAGGGCTTTATGCATTCTGAACCACACTTAAAGATTTCGTCATCGCTTGTTCGTATAGGCAAGGGTCGCAAATTACCAATTCAAATAACCAATGCTTCAAATAGAATATTCAAATTGCGCCGGGGCACAATTGTAGGAAAATTACAAGGACTAGAAAATTATCACATTGAAAGTCATAAAGAGCGAATAGCAGAATCATGTACAATCAATTCGATAGATTCCTTTTCCTTGGATAAATTGCAAGTACCAGATGAACATAATGACAAAATGAAAAGTTTGGTGAATGATTACCAGGACATATTTTCTCGTCATGAATTTGACATAGGGAAATTCCCACATTATAAGGTCCCTATTCCTACAGACAACATTAAACCTATCAAAATGAGTCCGTTTAGAATACCTTTTACGGAGCGTGCTGAAATGAGACAGAAATTGCAAGAATTACTAGATGCAAACATTATTACATATAGTAAATCTAGCTATCTTTCTCCTGCTATGCTCGTGTCAAAGAAAGATAAGGGTGATAAAAGATTAGTTCTTGATTTCAGACAATTGAATAAACACATAAAACCTATTGCATTTCCATTACCAAACATCAATGACATACTCAGTTCTCTTAGTGGTTCTAAATATTATTCAACCTTAGATTTAGCTAATAGTTACTTTCAATTAGAAATAAGGGATGAAGACAAGCACAAGACTGCCTTTGGAATTCCTGGAAATTATTTATTTTGCTGGAATCGTCTCCCTCAGGGTTTAAGCTTAAGTAGTGGGGTGTTCCAATCTGTGATGACTGATGTTCTGAAAGGATTACATGATTGCACATTTGTTTACCTAGACGATATATTGATATTCAGTAATTCCAAAGAAGAACATTTCAAACACATAGAGTTAGTTTTCAATAGGTTAAGATCTAACAACCTTAAACTAAAACTACGTAAATGTCATTTCTTTCAAGACAAAATATCTTACTTAGGCCACACGATTTCGGAAAATGGTATTCAACCTAATGAGTCTAAGGTAGAGGCTTTGAAATCTATGAAAATTCCTTCTTGTGTAAGAGAAGTTAGAAAATTGCTTGGTATGATGGGTTACTATCGTAAATTTATTCCTAATTATGCACAGAAAATTACACCACTGACCAAATTAATTTGTAAAAATAATCATTTCAATTGGGATGTGAACTGTCAAAATTCCTATGATACACTAATATCAGATTTGTCAAAACTGCCAACTCTTTCACACCCTTCTCTTGACAAACAATTTGTGTTATATTGTGACGCGTCAGATATTGGGATGGGATCTGTGCTCACTCAAGATGATAAACCAGTACATTTCTTCAGTCAGGCTTTCACTAGAACGCAAAGGAAATATAGTACAATTTTGAAAGAAGCTTTGTGCATCAGACAATCTTTGAAGAAAATGGATTTCTATCTGCATGGCAATAAATTCCAAATAATGACTGATCATAAGCCGTTGACACAACTTCTTCAAACATCTTTCAATAACAAACTTCTTGACCGCATTGCGCTAGACATATCTCAATTTGACTGCGAAATCAAGTACATTCCTGGCTGTCAGAACATTATTTCGGATTACCTATCGAAAACGTGCACTAGTGAAATGACAGATAAAACCCCATCAAATGATATCAATATTATTAATTCACAATCACCATCCTTTGAACCCCTTGAGATTATTCGCACAGCCAAGGCTCCACAGCCACTTCCGCCTATTGAAATACCAAAAATCAATCAATTAAACATGCCTGCAGAACAATTAAAGGATGTTGACTTAGCAAAATTCATTGAAAAAGTAAAAACAAATACTTTGTCCCCTAATGAAACTAGAAGATTCATAATTCAGGACAATATATTATACTTCATCAGTGAGCCCGAAGGTGATAATCCTCGATTAAGAGCATATGTGCCTGATCATTTAAGAAATTTTGTTCTGAATGCTTTCCATGAAATTTCTCATTACGGACATAATAGAATGTTTTCTGCTATTAAACAAAGCTTTTATTGGCCAAATCTTTATCGAGACATTGTTAATTACAACTCCCAGTGTATTGCTTGTCAATCTGTCAATTTGAAAGGTCATAAGAGTCCTATTGCTGACAAGACTCCGCCCCCGGGAACTTTTGTTGAGGTTTCAATAGATGTTCTTGGCCCACTAGTGGAATCAGAGTCAAAAATGAAATATGTCATTTTGTTCATGGACAACTTATCAGGCTGGCCAGAAGCTATAGCTACAGAAAAAGTTACAACAGAACATATTATTTCAGCATTTTTCGACCTTATATTTTGGCGTTATGGCAGTCCACTAAAAATCCTGACTGATAATGGATCCGTGTTTGTTTCAAAACAAATGAAAGAATTCCTAAGTTCTATGAATATTGCTCACGTAACTACGAGCCCTTACAGACCGATGAGTAATGGCAAAAACGAGCGTAGCCATGCACAAATTTACAAAATTATTACGAAATTGTGTGCGAATGACCCCTTGCAATGGGACAAACTCTTAGAAACAAGTTTAGGTGGTATACGGTTCGCCATTTCAATTGACAATAAGTACAGCCCCTTCAATATTTTGTTTTCAAAGGAAGTTATTCTACCTATCCACAGCCTTTTAGGAAAGCATCAAAAATATTATGGAGACGAAAACTACAAGCATTTCTTAGAACGTGGCCATGAAGTATTCTGTTCAGCATACCAAAGTATAATTAATGCAACAAGAAAAAGGAATAAACATGCAAATAAAAATAGGTCTGAGACAAACTTCGAAGTAGGAGATGCTGTTTTCTATTCAAACTTCACGAGAAAGAACACAAAATTCGATTCCCCTTGGTCTCCATACTGGGTAATATATCGTATTACTGGTCCAAAGAATGTTATTATTCGAAACCAGCTCAGTAATGCTGTTTTGAAATGCCACATTGACAATTTAAGAAAATGCAATATAACTTCCTGGAAACTCCCAGAAAATAACGAAACTAATGCAAGACCCGTAAGAAACTGCAGATACATAAAAAGGTTCGAATCTCAACAGTCGGGAACAAGTTCCGAGTCCAGTGCTTCTAAATCAAACATGTCCAGAAATAAGAAATATTATACAAAAAGTGAAAGAGATTCGCGTCGTACTAGCTCAAATTCAACTTCTTCAGAAAATTCAGAAGATAATATCAATTTACGAGAATTACAAGCTAGACTTCGAGGAATGCATTATGAAAGATTACATGGTAGGGATACAGATCAGACACAGAAAACTGAGGAAAATCAGCTGTTCTCTTCTGATCTTGATCCAACCCAGTCCGAGATAAAGACAGAAATTAAAGCATCATCTTCAGACAACACAGAGTCCAATATGTCTGTACAAAATTCGGTTGAAAATGACAGTGATTCATGTCACATGCAAATCGACGATGCAGATCAGACTGTAAATTACATCTCTAAAGGCGATGAGATTAAGAATTCACAAATTGTTTACGAAATTGTTTACGAACCGATTGATCAACAATTGAGTAGGGAATAATGTGAGAACTGTAAGACAATTATTTCCAAAGATGATCCCAGGGAATTCATGCAAAATTCCTTGTAAATATATGTTGTAAATATAACTTGAAACAATGAAACACAAGATTGCTCATGTTTAATGCAAAAACGACGTAGCGATTGGCTAGAAATCACTACAGATACGTTGATATTGTTTGTACATAATTGAGCGATTGCTCATGTTGAATGCAAAAATAATGTAGCGATTGGCTAGAAATCATAGCAGATACGTTAATATTGTCAGTACACAATTCAGTGATTGCTCATGTTCAATGCAAAAATGATATAGCGAAAGGCTCGAAATCATTACAGATACGTTAATATTGCCAGATCATTGCTGACAGCGATTGTCAGTGCATAGTACACAATTCAGTGATTGCTCATGTTCAATGCAAAAATGATATAGCGAAAGGCTCGAAATCATTACAGATACGTTAATATTGCCAGATCATTGCTGACAGCGATTGTCAGTGCATGTCAAACTAATTGCTTATTTTGTTTATAATGTTATGCAAAGATTATGTAGTTTTTAGCTTAAAGAGAGAACAATTTATCATTGTACATAAAACGTTCAAACTATATCAATTCAAATGCAAAAAGTATCTTTAGGGACAGATAAGATTAGGATAGAAGAGAATTAAGATTGAAAACATTGAAAAAGAATATATTCAAATTATTGATTCACCCAAATTCACATACACAAAATTAAATCAGAATATGTTGATTTAATTCAAAATGCATACAGTGACAATTTTCTTCCTAGAATTACTTGTTGCACTCCATTTAGATTTATGCATTGTTTATTAGAATTTGAATGAAGTGTAAATTCAGACCAGTACCAGATCTACCACTTCGAGCCAGTCCTAACCAATTCCGGACCACCAGTTATACATTGGACAGTTCCAGAACAATTTAACCAGATCTACCATATTGGACAAACGTCAAAATACCTAGTATGTGTAATTATCAGAAGTGGACTATACTCAGTTCCAGAACAATTTCAAGAACTATTGAGCAGAACTATTCTTATTTCCAAACGTCAGATGGATTTATCAAGAGTGGACAATACTAATTATCACATGTAGACTATACTTATTGGACAGATGTCAAATGTCTATTACACACCTGTCAAGTCCTGTCAAGTGAACGCATATTAATTAGAGAATAGTATCGATGTCAAACTACCAACCTGGACAGTGAGACTTCATTATACCTGTCTTATGAACATCTCCTGATAAAAATTCACAGTGTGTTAACACATTTAGAATAAACTCTTTTATTTGAGTGATTATACTGGTATGGACATCACTAGGCTGTTGAAAACAGTTAAAGTCAAGAACTCGGAGAGATACACAATAAAAATGTGTAGAAAGTGGTGGAAGGATTCTTAAGGAGTGCCGTACCAGTATACGAATTAATTGGAATAACAATCAACGCTAACTACAGACGCTACACTGGATCCCACAGACGCTACTCTGGATGCCACAGACGTTACTCTGGATGCCATAGATGTTACGCTGATGCTACGATTGGAATAACTTATATTAAACAAAGACTATTTATTAACATAATGATTTGATTTCATTTAGTTCCGCATTTCCAGAGACTTGTATAACCATAATGATTTATATAATGATTTGATTTATTCATTGGTTAAGATTCTGTTCCTATTGCATTTCTGATAAGCCATCTAGTTCTCACTGCTAACACATTATCTAAATGTCTCAGAAATTCATGGTTGTTTGGGAAGGGTTAACTCAATGTTTGTAAGTGTCATTGTTCTATGTTTCAATTAATAACTAATTGCATATTACATAAGGACAAACATGTTGTAGGTTACGGAGGTGTCATAGAGTTCGTCATATTTGTCATTCTTATGACCTGTGACCAGTACAACTCGTGCTTGGTTGTCAAAGTTAATGGTTAATTGATGTATTTATAATTAGGACAGTTGTGTAACGACTGTTTGTGCAGTGTATATATAATGACATGTCTGGAGAGAAGGGAGATAGACAGGAGGGCTATGTTGTAGTTGAATGCTAAACTTTGAACTTGCAAGATGTGTTTTATTATAAGATAGACTTTGTAAATATTAAACTATACGATCACATGGCTTATTCGTTTCTGTTGGTCATGACTTTACGACACATATACTGGTCACATTCTTATAAAAATTTAAGATAAACTTACCATATTTAAGTGACTCTCTAATCGGCAATTTGTTTGATACAAAATTTAAAACTACAGCTAAGCACAATGTGCTTAGCTGTAGTTTTAAATTTTATATCGTGTGAACATGTCGTGGTCAAATTGCGATTAGAAACAGGAGGAAGTTCAGAACAAGAACGAACCGAAACGACTGTAATTGCTAAATTTAAGGGAAAACCGTGGTCAAAATGGAAAGCGTTAGTCACGCTTTTAAAATATAATTTCGGCCATTAGCACATAGGCCTACGCACCAAAGCAAATTTTCGCCATTCCACGAAATTTTGGATCGATCAGTGTCGACGTCAGTTCATTTTGTTAAACAAACAAGAATTTCACATTAAGGGTATAAAAAGAAGGTCTTGTTCCAGAAAAAGTTGGGGAAAAGTAGACCGAAATCCATAACCACATGATGACGTCCATAAATTAAAGACAATGGAAAACATTGTGACAAAATTAATGAAGAGATTGCTTTTGACACACAAACTCTTCATTTCCCACAATATTTTCTACCCAGAAAGACCAAAAATGTAAAATTTCATTCACATGTCTGCACAACCTTAAATTTGGACCGGCGAATATTACTATTTCATCCGACTTATATTTTTTTCTTCTGATGGATACCATTTTAGGCCTATTATTTTTCTATATAACTCATGCAAATTGATATTAGTTTGACGAAAAAGGATGACATTATTTTTCGTCAAACTAATATCAATTTTCATTAATAGAGAGAAAATAATGAGACAAAAAGAGAAAAGAAAGCTTAAGATGTGAGGACACGGAGTAATTACTTTTCAAAATACAGTGTTTCTTATTGTTCATCAAGTCACACATTGTCGGTACTCATTAAAATCGGTTCGATTCAAATTAGTAACCACAGCCTAGGATTTTCAATGAGAATGCCTTTGGAATATTCTATCTCTTGTTCTGGAGATTTAAATATCGATTATCTTGTTGCATACGGCGAATTAGATGTTGATCAAGATTAAAACACAGAAAATATCAAAACAAACAGAAAAAAAGAGAATATCGTAAATGTTTTATGAAGCTTTGTTGAAGGTTGTGTTGTCAAAACTTGGCCTTCTTTTGAAGGTATTTGTAAAAACTTGTTTCGAAATCGCTGTGATGGTCAGTGATTGAAAAATTCACAGTCAACTCCTTTAATTTTATATAGAAGAAAATTCAAATATCATGAAATGTAGCCATATCAATGCATACATGGTGTGATATCATGTCATCCATTGTCTTCAAAAACCCCGTAATTACATTTTGAACAAAAGCAGCGATATAACGACGCATATTGTACATATATGGGGCAGAATCAACGCCAAAATTATATACATGTAATTTTGTAACATGTTTAATTGTCAATTGTATTTTTTGTATTGTAAAATTCTAACTATATATTTTCACGCTATGGGAGCCTGACCAGCGGCACCTATTTTTTCGAGCAAAAATGGCGGACATAACAAACCTGCAAGAAATAGATACTGCAAACAAAGGAAGATTTGTCACATTTATACTCAATTTTGCACGTTCATACTCATTAATATTTGAGTACATATATTGCTTTACCACTTTTGACTCTTAAATGAACTTATTAATCTTTAGATTATCTAAAATTGTGCCGACAATCTTCACGATGTGCTGTGCTCATCATTTTAAGCGAGAAATGCTTGAATGAACCAATCAAAAATCACACTTTACTGTTTCTACTGGTTTTATTTTCGTGTAAGGACATAGATTTCTGTATGACAGAACCTTTGTGTAACTCTGAGTCGTGAGAGATGTGTATTATTAGAAAAAAAAACGAAAAAACGAAACTACTGTACGAGAAAAACTGAACTTTTTTTTCCGAGCAATGTCACAATCCACTGTATGCGTAGTTCGTTCATTGTTTACACGATTTTAGTTTGGAAATTCCAGTTTTTTCTGAACGCGTTAATCGAGCAATTGAAAACTTAGAGACGTATCCTAGTGGTCAACATTTTCAGTTAATCAACTGCATGAAGGATTAAATCTCTTTAAGCAGAGTCAATCTAAATGCGTATTTAAATTATTTTAACCCTTTTCCAAAGCGTAAATTTCAATTCAAAAGCAGCTGTTTACCACAGAATTGATGTTGAAAAAATATTGGGTCAGTGTAAAATAAAGCATTGAAATTATTGATGCAAAAGGAGGAAATGCTGGTTATAAATATTTCCTCTTTTGCCCCAATGTGTGCTCAAGCCTTTTTTTGTTAGGAACGAAAAAACCAGGTCGTGTTTGGGAAAGGGTTTATATGGTTTTTGGAACTTGTTCATGCAAATTAAGCTATCTCGAGTCAAAGGAATTACAGCACTGTCTTGATGATGAAATAAATGAACGAATAAACTAAATGGTTAATATAGAACCTACTCATCAAAGCATGTGATTCACGAAATCGACACTAAATATTGATTTAAAAATAAAACATGTCTTTGAAATAGTATTCAATGTATATTTTCTCCTAACACCACTCATGTTCTGTCTGCCTTAGTACTGTCTCTTGTTTGTCTTGCACACACACTCTCATTGGCTAGTTATGACCGCGGTTATCACAAAAATGGCATCGCGTTTCACTTTCAAATTTGATGTCCCGGTTTCGATCCTAGGGCGCGACATATATCCTCTATGCCATTCTGGTACTTGTTTCATCAAAACATTGAAGACGTATTTATGACTTACTGATGTCTTACGAAACAACAATCAAATTACCTAGGACTTGATGGAAGGGGCGATACCTGACTCCATTCCTAAGCGTGTAGACTGTAAGACATTGGTATTTAAGACATAAATACGCCTTAAATCCTTTGATGAAACTGGCCACAGTCTCCTACCAAATGGGTGGACAATCTTAAACATAAGTGGCATGAGTAGCTTCATTCTCGAAAACATCAAATGTAGTTGTGCTAGAGATGTTGAGAGAAATACAGGAATATGTTGGTAAGTCGTTTAGCTTTAATTTTCATACATGTAATATAGTGTCGAAAGAGGCATTTCACCCATTCTAATCGAACATTTTGTAGATACCAGGCCGCGGCCATAGCGCAGTCAGGTGCTCCAGTCGCAGCGATATTACCATGTAGTTTCCTAAATTTTTCCAAATAAAAGAATTCATTTTTTTTTTTGTATGCTGAAACTATATGTAATTACCAATTCAAAAATGAAATAAAAATGGATGGTCAGCGATATTGTTTGAATTTTATAGGCATTCGTATAACATACCGCTACAGCGAAAAAATGCATAATTTCTTGCACCTACCCAAGGTCACTAAAATTCTTATAAATGCTCTATTATCATCGTTTAGTCCCGAAAACGGACTAATAGTAATTTCTTACATTTAATAAGAACAGAAAACCCAAAATATGTGCTATTATAAACGCACAAATGTGTAAAACAGCATGCTCGCGTGTTCAGTTCGATCAACGAAGCTGAAGTGTTTTATGTCAAAATTTGCATATTTTGGAAATATTTCAAGTTCTACATCATAGACTTTGATAAAACTCCATCATTGTATTAAGCAACGTGTCCTGGTAATAATTCAAAAAGAAAGTGTATAGGTCAGTACACTTTTTAGTGCATTACAGCAATTTTTATCAGCTACACACGAATAAAATAACGTAAAACAGTGATAACTGTGTATACACTTACAACTGTCTTGCTCTAAATACTCGATTCCATCTTGACGAAATCAGTTTCGCATAATAAATACGCTTTTACCATCGAAAATTGTAAATTCTAATCACGTGTTATATTATTGAAAATATGGTAGCGAATCATATATGGTACGAAATGTTTAATTTTCTATAGTATTGACCGAGTGTTCCGAAAAACTGGAGCATTCCCCCTTAAATCCCACTCCTTCCATCGATATGTCTAAACCAATAGGTGTCACTCCTCAACGAAACAGGCCTATTAAATATATAGTAAGATGGGTCAATTTGGCAGCTTCTAGCTTCTCTCAGAAGTCTTTGTGACACATTTTACATAGTCTGCCTGACAGACCATTCCTTTGTCTTTAATGTACTACCAAGAAAGTGGTATCAACAGCACCATCAGCTAAAATCACGCACCCGTGAGCACAGCCACCCTTGCAATTTGCCATCTCTTTCGGGATCTGCATGTGACACACCCTCGTGAAAGGTCACGACTGCGCAAGAAACTAGTTCCCGACAAATTTATTAAAACACACCCCAGCAGTACACTGATGGTCTGCCAGTATGCAGAACCACATTACATGCTTCTGCCTATTCTATAGACACGGGATCAATGCATCAAAAGGAGCGAATCCATTTTTGACGGAACTATGTTTGTATACTACGACCCGGAAGCATTTCCCGTTGTTGAGTGTCTCCAATAACAATACAAATATGAGATTTCGTACGCAGTGAACCGTGTATTGCACGAGCGTAAACGTTTCCATTCATGTGTATTTTTGGACATGGGTTGATGGAAGACTGTTGTAAATACCTACAAAATACAATGTATATATCATTGTCTTGCATAGTTCGTTTCCATAGTCGGTGTAATTTTACGCGATCCAAAATTTTCCGTTCGTGAAATCTTTATTTGACGTGCAAATAAGAAGCATTCTTTTATTGTTCAGCTGGCGTGTGGGTGCTCAATTGTTTGAATACGACAGAAAGTTACCAAAAGGCATAAACGTGTCCAACATTATTAAATCTATGAGTCCTTATATATTTCTCTTATGTATGTATTTCCGTGTGATATCCTTTGTATGTCCGTCTCTCTTTCATCTCATCCTCTCTTCTCTGTCTACCTAGGATTTAAATTCTATACTGAACAAAAGTGAAAACGCTACACCTACTTCGCTTGTCATATTTTTTCTAAATTTACAACAAGTAAAAACTTCAAATGAAAGTGTTTCGCATTGTTCATTGACTTGGTTGTGCTTAGTGCTTTACGTTTTGTGGATGAAAAAACGGACCTTTTTAATGTGACAGGGGTCCGTTTTTCAGGTGTACAATTTGAACGGAAATTTTACACAATTTCAACCTTCAGAAATTCAAGCAGAAGAATGCAAACCATGCCGGACTGCATGGAATGGTAGTCCGTCAAGTTACCAGTCAGGAAATGTAAAGAAGCGTTCGTAACTTTGTATTAACGTTAAGAAAATGACGTTTTAAAAGCAGACTTTTCATTGTGTTCCAAAGCTTGAAAATTTTACAATGTAATCTCCTTAGGAAATTGAAATCGCTATTGCATTGACATCTGGGAACAATCCTAGTCGAAGAAAGGGTTAGAAAATGCCCTGTAAAGTCAGCATGATGTTGCAAAAACCTCCAATCAAAAACCTTGATAAATTTGTGAATATCAAACATTTCAAATTCCCTATTTGTTTATGTTTATGTCAAAGGGAGGTAATTCGCAAAATTAACAGATTAGACATTGATTTTAGAGCTTGCTACAAAAGATACACTTGTGTGATTTAAAATGTTTTTTTTGGGGGGGGGAGGGGGCAACCCGGATATGAATTCCAATCACTGTATCATTTTATCATCATAAGGATTGGTGGAAAGAGAAACAAATGTGGAATCAAATATCTAAACTGATTTACACCAAAGATTTCTATCTTCTACAAATGTATAAAACGCTCCGAACACTCGTACAGAAATTAACTCAAATCACCCGTAAATGAAATTAATTCAATCCGAATACGCGTCCAGTAAGACTCAAAAAAATCGGTACTGTAATGCACGTGTTCGGGGGAATTTTTAGTCTTCGTACAGTGAATAAAAACATCAATATTCCAATTCTAACATTTGCGATCATCTTTAGGCTTTTGGATTTTCAAAGAATAATGTAGTCAGTGTAATTTTTATAATATAACGTGTACCTTAAATATATGTTTTATTTCTTTTAATCATTTAAAGGGTGGACAAATATATGCATAATTCACGAGCAACGCCTCTTTATCACGTTTGCTTATCGTTTACGTTATGTATGCCAGTCCGATGAGCTAAAGACAAAGACAATAACGAAGTTGAATCATAAGCCGACCTATTTATGCTTCGAAGTTGGTGTTATAGGACAAAAAACACAACTTACGTTCAAATAACTGCTGGGACCGACAGAATCCACTTCCTTGTCCGCCATTTTGTTTGCTCGAAAAAATAGGTGCCGCTGGTCAGGCTCCCATAGCGTGTATTTTACAATGTGTAAACTTACAAATTGTGAAATGTAGAGTGTTCAATTAACACTTTGTTAGCTGTAATATAGTGAATTTACACTTGAACATTTGACAGCGTGTAATATGAAGACTTGACAATTTACCATTTTACTATTCTACGCTTATCAAATGCATCTTACACATTATTCAATACGTCAAATGACAATTCGACATTTCACAAGCCTATATTTCAATAGTTGACAATTTGGAACAAACCTTACTAATCAATATTCATGATTAAAAGTAGGTGTGGTTAGCGGGAAAAGCCGATAGTTGTCGAGCTTTAATTAGTAGCGTTCGTGGTTATACATGACGTCACACCAGCTGGACCCATTAACCCATTACCACACAGTGACTCTTTTGACTCCCCAAGAGATAAAGGCTTTGGAAAACATCGTGGAAAATGAAGGAATTGCTTGTGACAAGCAATTTCTTCATTTCCCACAATGTTTTCTATGTAAAAAGACCGAAAAATGTGAAATTTCATTCACTTGAAATTGTCGTCTGCAGGATCTTTCAATTTAGATCAAGCTAAAATTTTATCGTTTGGTAATGGGTTAAATAGACGAATATATAATATGATTGAGTCACATGAATGAGAGTGGGAGGCATAGTTGACCTGGTTGGACTTTCCTATTTGATATACACGTAGATCTAAAATTACTTAAAAACATTAGGAGAAAAGAATTGTGAAACCTGCCGTTAGAGGGATGCTGCTGTTGCCGCTGATGGTGATTATGATAATGATTAGAACAGTCATATTGTATTTGGACAGTTTATGTTTAGTACATGTTTTCTGGAGCCAGATCTTTGGAAGCTATCGGGTATCCAAGATTTTATTATCATGCTTCTTTTGACCAAGTGATAAAGATTGTCTAGCTTTCGTGGACGATAATACAAAGTGTAAACACCATACATTTGGCTACTAGTAATTAATCAGTTTAAGATAGAGTAAGATAAAATAAACGTTCAGTCAAGGGCGGATCCTGGATTTTTCCGCGGGGGTGTCCAAGCCCAATATTTTTTCCAGAGGGGGGGGCGGGGTTCAAGCTCAAATTATGTCTTAAAATGTACGTATCGTAACACTAAATTTATAAAGTCCAAATTTAATTGTCGGCCATTGCCAGGGTGAATGGGGGGGGAGGGGGACCTACCGACCCCCCTCTAGATCCGCCCATGGTTCTAGATTAAGAGTAGGCCTAAAAGATTTCAGTCCTAGTAAGCATGAGCATCCAGCCCTCGGAGACAGACTAGGACTGAAACTTTTCACAGCTTATAAATGGCCCTTAATTTTAGCGTAATGAATCACACAAGTTTTTTAAACCTTTCCCAAAGAACACAATTCCATGCCAGTCATAATTGAAAGCTTCAGACGGCAACATGTATGTACATGAATGTCAAATTTGTGTACATTACCCAAGAACACAGAAAATATTGTAGGAAAAGAATTATCTGTATTTTCTATTTTCCTCCAAAATTTTCTGGTCCTCTCTCCTACTGATCTAGGCCTAAATGTGTTCTTGTTTGGTAAAGGATTAAGCGTTTATAGATACAAACTAAGTCATTCGATAAATATTCCCGTAGATATCGCGCGACGTCATAAATAAGCAATGAAACAGAATTTCGCTGCTTTTCAACAAAAAAAAACCGCGTAACTGCACCTTATTTTAAGCTGCAGATATGAAGTTTTTGTTGAAAAGCGACGATTTCTTTATCACTGAAACGTGTAGATCTACACGAGTAAGTATTCGTGTGTGTTCGGCTCCGTTGTCTAGACTTCGTAACCCCGCCTCTTTTTCTATAAATAGCTTAATAACCTATTCCACTTTTTTGGCTTGAAATGTAAAATGTTCAATTGTGAATTGTAATCTGTAGACTTTACACCTAAATAGAGTTGAGATTTAGACTGGTAACGCAACAGATGTTAACTGGACATTTGTCGATTGTACACTTGTCGCATTGTAATGTGCTATTATATTCGAAGATACATGGTGAGATGTACATTTTATAAGTAAAACATTTCATTTCACAACTGCAATGTATAAAAGTTACATAGACATATGTTGATTCTACATTTGTCAGGTTAAGATCTGACACGTTGAAATGTGACATTTACAAAGTTACCAATTGACAATTGAACATGTTTCAAAATTACATGTATAGAATTTTGGCGTTGATTCTGCCCCATATACATAGACTATATAGTCTGGTAGTCCAAACTCGAAATTCCAGAAGTGGGAGGCCGGAATGTGTATGGACAAAAGTTGTGTTTTTCCGATTGACCAACATTTAGGCAACATGGTTTGGCCTGTCTGCAGATTCAAATTTGACTCATAAGGTCAGAACAGGGGTCAAAGGTCATTGAGTGCAAAAATGACATATTTCGCTATTTTTCTTGATATCTAATCCTAAAACCCAGAAGCTAAATCTTTAATGATCAAAAGTTGTATTTTCTAGTTGTCCAGAATGTTCGCTACAAATTTTCACAAGTCTGTATATTCATTATTGGTTCTATAAGGTCAGAAAACGGGTCAAAGGTCACTAAGTGCAAAAATCCTTAAAATTCATATATGTCATTTTCAAGACATCCGGACATGAAAGTTTGAGTTACGAATAGCCGAAATTTATGTTTTCTAATTATGAAATATGTTAAGGAAATTTTTGGGTCCTGTCTGCAGATTCCCGACTAGTTATTGAGGTCAGAAAATTGGGTCAAAGGTCACTGGGTGCAAACACACTATTTGAAATTATTCCTGATTTGTTTTAAAGGTTTTGAACGTTGGTGTTTGCTAATTAAAGAAATCAAAATTGTATTTTATGCCTGCTAAATGTGTAAAAGATATGTTTGCCTATATCTGCAAATTCAAAATTAGAATCAAGAGTTTGTATAAAGGGGTCAAAGAGTGCAAAAATTACATATTTCGCTATTTGGCCAGATCTCTAATCCTCAAATCTAGAAGCTAAATCTTTGATGATCCAAAGTTGTGTTTTCTAGTTGTCCAGAATATTTGCTACAAGTTTTGTCAAGTCTGCATATTCATTATTGGTTTTATAAGGTCAGAAAGGGGGTTAAAGGTCACTCAGTGCAAAAATTCTTAAAATTCATATATGTCCATTTCAAGACTTCAGGACATGAAAGTTTGAGTTATGAATAGCCAAAATTTATGTTTTCTAATTATGAAATATGTTTAGGAATTTTTTTGGGTCCTGTCTGCAGATTCCCAACTAGTTATTGAGGTCAGAAAATTGGGTCAAAGGTCACTGAGTGCAAACACAATATTTGAAATTATTCCTGATTTGATTTGAAGGTTTTGAACGTTGGTGTTTGCTAATTAAAGAAAATGGTTATATTTTATGCCTGCTAAATGTGTAAAAGACATGTTTGCGCATATCTACAGATTCAAAATTAGAATCAAGAGTATGTACAACAGGGTCAAAGGTCAAAAAGTGCAGTTTTTGAAACTTTCATATATGTGTGTTCCAAGACTCCCAAACATGGAACGAATAGCTATGACTAGATAAAACTTTTCCAGTTTTCCAGTTGCTATACAATTATGTGTTTGGGATCTGTTGTTTCCTATCTACATATCCTTGGTTGGTTTTTAAGGTACGAAAGAGGAGTCAAAGGTCAGCGAGTGCAAGAACACTATATGAAATTAATACTGGTCCATGAAACGTTTCAAAACATTGGTATAGGCTAATCAATGAATAAAAGTTGTATTTTAAGCCTGTCCAATGTACAGATTACATGTTTACCCCTGTTTACATACTCAAAATTGAAATATTGGGTGGACACAATAGAGGCCAAAGGTCGAAGAGGGCAAAAATGTACTAAAAGGTTAAATAAATTCTCATAAAATGTGCTGTGTATAAAAAAAGATATGCAAAATTGAGGTTTCAATGATACTCATTCTGACAGTAACTTTGTTTTAAAGTTTGTTCAAGGAATCACAGTAGAGTTCAATAAGACCAGCATCAAACGACGAAAGTACTGAATAAGGTTATCTTGACCTCGGAAATCAACTGCATGTGTGATCTTGTTACAAAGATTTAGGCAGATTAAACAGAGAAAAATAAAAAACGAAATCGATTGGCAGTCTGTCTTAATATTTTTTATTACAATACTATAAAACCTTTGTCCAACAATGTATCTGTATAGAAAATAATTTGCACAATCAGATTTTGGCTTCATTTTTCATCGTCTGGCTATGTATTGTTAAAAACGACAGAGTCATTGTTGCAGCAATGATCAACATGTTCCTTTTTTTTATTAATCCTGTAATATTTCTTATCTTAATTTCAGTATTTATTGCGTTCATGTCAAATTACATGTATGCATTTGTCATATAAATTGTTTATTATCCAACCCGTTTTGGGGTATTGAGACAAAGCACAGCTTATTTTTGGTAAAGATGCATCATGCATGCGTTCAACTTTGTCCTTACCATAATTAATATATCATTAAATTGATATCAAATTACTTTGGCAAAACCATTCTCTTCAATGAATGAATATGATATCCATACAATTTTGATTAAAGCCAAACTTCAAATCCTTTTGTAAGTACTATACAGCCTTAGGTTCATACCAGGATCTAATTCACAGAGCAAAAACTGTTCCAAAACCTTGTTCAGCTTCGGATATGTGCATCTTGCTTTCACATGACAAGTCAGAAAATACCCATTGTCATTCTTTGATTGAGGTAGGGACTTGATAACAGATCCCTACCGTGTCTACCATAGGAATACTTCGGTGTGGGTAGAGGAAAGCATGTGTCTGCTTCTCCTGACTACAATTTCTACAGTATGGATGAATTTTCATATGGTTTTACACGAGTTCGTTCAGTGTGTGTAAATTTTTCACATATTATAACTGTTCTCTTCATTAGTGAAGATAAAACAAAACTTACAATAAGAGTGAGTATACATGTTTGTGAATGAACCCATCAATATAATGCAGATTCAAAACCCATATATGCATTTCACTGTTTATGTGTTTTCCGTAAAAAGGAATCTACTTGCATTCAAAAATAATTTCTATAAAAATACAATAGTATTAAATACATGTATCCTAGGTTGTATGTTTGTAAATTTGCATGGTATGATTCAATTCAATCATAGCTTTGTAAGCAATATTTAACAAACTGAGTCAACAGAGTAATGGATAGACCCCTTGCCATCTTTGGGACAGATTTTAAGAAAGATGTCACATACCAGTAGTGTTTGATTTGTAGCTTAAATGCTTAGTCTGTGCTGTACTGCAGTCTTCGATATGTGTTTGTACATGTACCAATAAACCTTAAAAATCTATTGAAAAAGAGGAATGAACAAGTGAATATCGAAAATGACTATAACCTCTGTTGTAATTTCAATGAAAACTATCTTGGTATTCTAGATGGTTCGATGGCTGTCCTTACCAAGTGAGGATTTTCGGAGATTTGGGTTATAGGCCCTAAGTCCACATCTCAATCTGCTCATTTACATGGCTGATGGCCAACGAGCGCAGAATCATCTTGAACATGAGTTATCATTAAAGGTACATAAACTATATATGATGTGGATATTTTCATATAAAAGAAATCACGAGAAGTAATTGTTGTTAAATGTTATTATTTCATATGAAACAATATATCTATTTAGATCTAAACATTTGACTTCTCAGAATGGATAAAGTGTCATTCAGTATTATTTTCAATCAAATCTAGTTCTTTCTTTATTATGGACAATCATTTTCGAACAAAAATTACTACCAGATTAAGTACCAATAGAACTTCAATGTTTAATAACTGTTTTTGAGTTCACATCCATATTTTCAAGAATTTATATCTTTCAACCCTTTCCCAAACAAGATCTGCTTTTGACGTCCCTATTAGAAAAGGCTTTGGAAAAAATTGAGACAAAAGAAGATGCTGATAACCAGCAGTTTCTCCTTTTGTCTCAATATTTCTGTGCTATATTGTACACCAATCCTTTCTTTATTGACTTCAAAATTGTCGTCTGCAACACCTTTCAAATTGAAATGGTCCAAAATTATGCTGTTTGGGAAAGGGTTAAAATGTTTGCACTCTTTGACCTTTGACCTCTATTTTGTTATCTCTAAATCCTAAATTTGAATCTGCATGAAGACAGAGACAAATATTTCATCTACATATTTAACAAACATTAAATATAACTTTTGTCCAATCATAAGCCAACAAAAGTTTAAAATCGTTATATTGAACTTTGAATAAATCCAAATAGAGCATTTAGCACTCTTTGACCTTTGGCTCCCTTTTCTGACCTTAAAAGCCAGCTGGGAGTCTGCAGACAGGAACCAAAAGCTCCCCACCATAATTGGTAACTGAAACATATAAATATTTCCTATTCATAACTCTTCGTTCCATGTCTGGAAGTCTTGGAATGGACGTATATGACATTCAAGGATTTTTGCACTCAATGACCTTTGACCCTTGCCTTTATGTTCTTACTTTTATTTTTGAATCTGAAGACAGGGACAAACATGTCATCTACATATCCTACAAACATAAAATACAACTTGTGTTTATTTATAAGCCAATATCATTGCTTTAAAACATTTGATTTGATCAAGGAATAATTTCAAATAGCTATTCTGCACTCATTGACCTTTGACCCCATTTTCTGACCTTAAAAACAAGCTAGGGGTCTGCAGACAGGAGCCAAAAATTTCCCAAGTATATTTGGTAATTAGAAAACATTAATACTGTCTATTCATAACTCAAAGTTTCATGTCTGCGTGTCTTAGAAACAACATAAATGAATTTTAAGAATTTGTGCAGTCAGTGACCTTTGACCCCTGTTCTGACCTCATAGAACCGCCAATGAATCTGCAGACATGGCAAAATGTGTAGCCAACAATCTGGCTAACAAGAAAACACAACTTTCATTCATTCACAAGGAAACTTCTTGGTTCGAGGATTTGAAATGTAACAAAATAGCGTTTTTTTACATGTTTGCACTCAGTGACCTTTGACCCCTGTAACTCACCCAAAGGTCAATTGCTGACTTGCAGACAGGGCATTTCTGGTGCAGCAGAAGTTCCTGAACAACCTCCAGTATGAAACTTTGCATACACATTCCGGCCTCCCACTTTCGATTTCTAGGCCTCTACCAGAAAAAAAACTACTAGACTATATAGATCTAGTTCTGAAATGATATATCTGTTTCGAATGATGCTTTTGCTCCGAAACTTTTCACATGCTTCTCTGTGACCATGGTATCAGCATCTAGCCAAAAAATTATATTTTTAGGATTTTTTTGCCCCTTTCAGACCCAGAAATTCTTGGTTAAGTTTTTTTCAAGGAACTATCATAATATCTGTGACATCTTTGTTTCTACTGTTGTTATTTCTCTAAAACTTTGTACATGTTTCTGGGAGAATAATAGCAGCCTATAGTCAATGATAATTACTTTCAAGTTTGACATTTAATTCAGTGGAATTTTAACCCATGCGTACGCGCAACTGTCATATATCTGTTAACTTTGTTACTGCTACAGCTAGGCCCTATTGCTTTCAAACTTCGCACATGCTTTTGTGACCACACTATCAGCCTTTATGCAAAGACTCGTTACCCTGAAATTTACTTTAGTAATCTTAGTAGAATCACAGCACTTTCCACACTAAGAAATTTTCGGTTTAGTTTTTACGTGCAACAGTCAAATGTTAATCTGTGATAACTTTGTTTCTGCTAGATTTATCATAGGCATATATTCTAGATATGGCTTTCAAACTTCGCACATGCTTCTGTGACCAAAATATCGGTTAAGATTGATTACTCCGACATTTGGATTAGAAGAATATAAACCTTTTTAGATTTAGAAAATTTTCAGGATCCGCCACTTCATAGCCGCGCTTTGTTGTCCTCAGACAGCCCTTGTTTAATTATAGACCAAGGGAGACCACCTTTTTAAATAGTTAAGAAGAATTAATCAATATTTGTTAATTTACTGCCCCTGACCTCTTATATTCCGTTTTTATTCACCTGAAAGGGTGTGGCTAAGTAAAGAGGTTATTCGACGAGTTTACTTCTCGATACCTTGGTTGATAGAAGAGAGAAAACGTGCGGCACGAGCATGAACATATTTCAAATTGAAACAATGCGCGATTGTAAAATGTGTTGTCATAAAACCTCGTAGCTACAGATTGATTCACGCTGTAGTTATAATATTTTGCAACAATACCGACGAATTACCGCTAATCGAGAAGGCTGTTTCTCCCCAAGCTTAAATGGAATGAATCGTTTACTAAGCTCCGCCCTGTCTCCCGAATAAAAACAGAATATATACTGACTGACTTTAAAAACGCATCACATAATTTCCAAAATATTTTCGTAGTTAAAGTCAACAGGATCAAATTTGTACTTCTTATATTTCAACCAATAAGACACGATATCCAATAAAATTTATTGCAGTCAGTTTCCACGTTATTTCGCACGACGTCAACGTGCAAAATATGGATAACGTTTACGTAACTACACCTTAGGTGACCAACAGAATTTTTGTTTTCATATTCCATATTCAAATGGTCAGGAGTAACTTTTATTTCACAATCAATTTAATTAAACAAAAAATAAAGCCAAGAGACCAAATTTCGTTGAGCACACACAAATTTCTGAATTATTCTAAGCCGGTGTCTGTCAACGAGGACGAACGAGACGTTTAAATGTAAACCAATCGACAATTTTTCACTTTCCTTAACGTAGCCAATCTACAGGGATTGCTGCTGAGCATCAGCGTCCTGATCAATCGTTTAAAACGAGCTTACGTCAAGAAAATAACATACGTCAACGTCAAATACGTAATTGGTTTACAACAACGTTTTCAACTGCAATTGTAATTAAAAATGTTGCTACTGACGAACTCTTGCCATAACAATGAATTAACGAACAAGATAATGTGGTTTTCACTACTGGCGATTATGCCCGTGACAGATACTCACAGAAAGTCATCATCAGATCAGGGTGCGTTGGGCCTAGACATGATGAAAAACGGACGCCAAAACTTTTGAATACTCTCCAGCAATATATGGTAGATGATTCAAGCCCAAAAGAATAAAGATTTTGTTTCAACTCAAGGGTCAACGAGGTCACGATTGTGTAACGTTTTTCATATTCAGAGTGGAATTACTTGTTATTAAATAGAGAAAAAAGTCAAATTCCTCACACCACCTCTCTTTAAATGGCTATATCTCAGTCATTTAATCGAACTTTTTTCTGAAATTTTCAGGGAATGTTGGGAAGATATCGAGCTGCTGTTTAATATATATTATTGCCTAAAATGTGTGTTTTCAGTCTGTTATTGGCATTGTATAACCAGCAGAAACCGGGCGGATATCCAGAGAAATCGTGCATTTATCGGCAGATTCACGTGCGATATCGGACCGGTTTTGCATTCAAATATCCTCGCTCGGGGATTTGTTGTGAGTGCTTCAGAAAATTAAAAAAAAAAAAAAAACGAAATTTTGTCATTTCCCTTTTCCGCGATGTAAATTCTTGTAAGACCGCATTTCCAGTTTACATCCCAATAAATAGTAAACTAGGTCTCCCAGTGTAACCATATCTGATGACGTAATGTAGTGACGTAGGTTTAATTCTTGGAATCAAAAAGTAAACAAACGGGCAGCTGACAGATTTTAAACTAAAAGTGGATTTCGTGGACATGGAAGGATAGAAATTAGAATTGAGTGGTTGCGGCAGCACGAAACTCCCAAATCTACCCAAATCTACCCAAATCTTACCCAAATCTACCCAAATCTAACCCAAATCTACCCAAATCTACCCAAATCTTACCCAAATCTACCCAAATCTAATGAGGCTATTTCGAACGTATATGATCATATGTTCTGTATTTGTGGAAATTAATTTTTTCCACATTTAATTAAATTATTGTGGAATTAGATCTAGATCTATTAGAGTTCTAGAATTGTCTTGAGCAAAGTAGGAATTCTTACTTTGTCTGTCGATTTTTTTTATTTTGCAATAAAAAAGTCTACACTGTGTATTGATCAATCGCATTTTTGTTGTGTTACGTTCATTTCTATCCCTTGATCGGTCGTTGTTTCTTGCCGAGGTTTTCCTTTGTGAAGAGTGTAACCACAATTCAAATGCTATTCTAGGTCTATTGCTTAAACTTTTCTGTCTTTCAACAACAAAATAGAAATAGATGAAGATAAGATCTATATACAATATATAACGAAGACAATATTGAGGCAAAATATTAAAATGCCGGTTATCAGCATTTTGGTCTCTTGCCTCAAAGTTTGTCTTTTTTGTTGTTATTGTTTTCTGTAATGCACATAAAACTGGGTTCATTTGGGGAAAAGGTTAAAGTATTCTGACAATCATCGGATTAACTGTGGTAACGATGATATCACAAACTTCTCAACCTAGATTAGAGTTATTTGTCACAGCTTTTATAATTTACACCAATACGTGGACCCAAGGTTGCGCTTCCCTCGAATTTGAGAAGTGTTTTTCTTGCGCCAAGGCAGTCGGCCACCCAGAAAACACAGGGAAAAAAATCAGGATCCGTGCATGACACATAATAGATCTGGGGCCACAATACGGAAATATGTCCTTAACACTCTGACCTGTCACGCTTAAAGAGACCTTAGCGAATATCTGAAAATTAAAATGTTGAGAAACTGATCACGTTTTGCTTTAACACCGACGATATTATTGTTAGGAAACCTTTGTTTTCCTTTTTTTGTAAGTAAAAACTGAAATATATCGAACAGTTTGCTTGATTTGGGTAAGATTTGGGTAGATTTGGGTTAGATTTGGGTAGATTTGGGTAGATTTGGGTAAGATTTGGGTAGATTTGGGTAGATTTGGGTAGATTTGGGTAAGATTTGGGTAGATTTGGGTAGATTTGGGTAGATTTGGGAATTTCGTGCCGCCCAGTGGTTGTGGTCTAGGTCAAATGTGGTGGTAAGCCTATGTGTTTCTTGTTCTTCTTTTAGTTACTGCAATTTTTCCTTTACAACGTTGTTTTTATTGAAATGAACGAATGTCTGAAACGAACCAGACGGTCCAGAGAACTACCTCGGAAATTCCGACCTTTTAATTTATTACTCGCACTGAAATGAACGTTAGAATATCCAGTGTATGTTTCCAAAAGAAAACTAAGTCGAATATTGTTACGATTTCGCCAACCCAAATGAAGATTATGTCAGTAAAATGCGATGAAACTTGACTACATAGCTACACGATGAAAATCTAACGGGCCCGTCTAGT
Source organism: Fragum sueziense (assembly GCA_963680895.1). Classification (NCBI taxonomy): domain Eukaryota; kingdom Metazoa; phylum Mollusca; class Bivalvia; order Cardiida; family Cardiidae; genus Fragum; species Fragum sueziense. The sequence continues at coordinate 16,065,094 of OY804602.1, read as the reverse complement.
GGATATCGTACTTACTCGATATATGTCGAGTCGAATGCCGGAAAACTCTGGTATCTGTCGGTGTAAATGTGGCTAAATTTTCACAAAGTTTTTTTGTTATTCGTCTTATTTTATTACATTTCTTTGCAAATTATTCATATTTTATGCAATAATAGCGTCAATTCACGTTTTTTCGGTCGTTAACATTCTCAGAGGCCCACAAAATGGGTTATCGCCTTCGACCTCCGGTCTCAGGCGATAACGCATTTTTTGGGCCTCTGAGAATGTTAACGACCTCAAAAACGTGAATTAACCCTATAATACTACAAATTTGATCAAGAATTTTGCATATTAATACCGGATGAAATTTAGTGATGCGTTTTAAAGTCATTCAGTATACATCTTTGTTAGCTTTCTTACGCAAGAACAAGAGTTCATAGATGACACGCTTTGGAAACTTCGAAGTATTATCTATATATCATTTTCAACAGAACTTATGCGGTCCAGCAGAAGACCTGGGTTTAATGTCCTCGGAAGAAACAATATGTGAAAACATTGAGAGAAAAGAAGAAAATGCTGATATAATCGTCAATTTGTTATTTTGCCCCCTTTGTTTTTTTTAAAGATACAGATTATTTTCATTTGGAATTAATCCTTTCCCAAACAATCAAATTTTAGGGTTGTCCAAATTCGATGATGGCATCATGCTGCTGCAGACTACACATTTCATGAGTATGTCGATAATAACTTTCAAAATTGGACCAGTCTGGGTATTTTTCTGGGAAAGGGGGGGGGGGTGTTACACATCAAATAACAAAGGGAACATATTAATCTGAAATTGATCTAGACTGCATAATATTAGAAGATCTTCAACAATCTCAGTCAAACTCCACACAGCGACAGTGCCTTACATTAATCCAAATTCAGGGGAGATAACTGCGAAGGAGATTGCTACTCAATCTCCTTCGCAGTTATCTCCCTTGAATTGGGATTGTAAGGCATTGTGTGGAGTTTGATTGCTACTCAGTCTACCACACCAGTCTACAACACCTGTTGATAGATTATCCAGTCTAAATAAATTTTGTGGCGCCAAACATTTCAGCGTACGCGCGGCTACCTAACAGTTTTGCAGACGACAGAGATGACGTGTACATAACTGAGGTAAGATTACAGATTTTTTTTTGCAATTGAAAGCTAAAGTAGGAAAGGGAATGTCTAAACAGTTGCGGGATTGCCTAAACAGTTGCGAGAAAATTCTGGTTACAACATAGGCCTATCTATAAAACTCGTCAATGATTTTTTTTGATAAGGCTAAATCTAGAATTAACCCCTTTCCAAAAGATAAAAGAGAATTTGCAAGAGATCTAGGGCCCGTATTATCAATCAACAATGTAGAATCTATTAGATCCTGGTCCGTAGGAACAGGTAGGAGCTAGGGAGGGCTAGGTATACCCCCCCCCCAAAAAAAAAAAAAAAAAGAAAATGGCCAAAAATGCAGAATTTTACTTATTTTACACTGAAAATATAGGGAAAATCCAAGTTAGACCCTCCAAAATTTAGACACTTGCCCAGCACCCCCCCCCCCCCCCCAGCACCCCCCCCCCCCCCCCCCCATAAAACTGCTTCCTTTGCGTCTGATATCCATATGGTCCAGAACATAGGCTATTTTCAACAATTGAGCCATTTGGGCTCTGGCTCCATTCTGAAGGGGGTCATTTGGATTTTAAGGGTCAATTTTGCCCTTCGAGGGCTTGGTGCAAAACTATTGTAACTACATTTTGTAAAATTTTACAGGAGAGGGAAAAAACTTATTGACTTTCTCAAAGGTAAAGAGGAAAAATGTTTTTAAAATTCTAAATATCTTTTTAAGTATACAGAATTGAAACCTAATATTAGAACACATGATGTATTCCCTCCTAAATTATCAGTAAATGCGAAAAAGTGAATTTCTGAAAAATATGTAGTTACAATAGTTTTGCACTGAGCCCTCGCATTGCCCCCCCCCCCCTCTAGATTGAACGCTGAAAGACTTCTGAAACCGAAATGTCATCAATTTTAACAGGAATTGTATTCAAATGCTGCTGCAGACAAGAAAATGGCTATGAACAGTATTTTTATCTTTTGCTACAATGTTTTACCAAACTTTTCATATTTGGGAGGTCAAAATCAGGTCTAGTTTGGGACAGGATTAAGACCAGGGTTTTTTCTCCTTCTTTGGATGGGTCCGTAAAAAGGACCCGTTCCCAATGCCAAATAGGAGAATTTTTTCCCAAAATCTAGAAAGAAAATTCCCAATGCAAAAGTCGTTCCTTCTTTTTGAATGAAAATTCAATCATTCCCTTTCATATGTTGAGAAAAAAGTATCCAGAGACAAACTAGAAGGCCCTTCAGTTGATTTTAAAGGGACATTTCATTCCAATTTCAATTTTCTAAAGTATGTCTTGATGCCAAGATTGGTTATTCTAATGAGTATAAATACTATTAGTTTTTTTAAGTTGTTGCCAATAAGCGAGAAACACGCATTTAAAGTTGAGACATAATCGATAAATTGCATATAAATCCGAACTGTTGTCCACAACAATTTGTTTAATTTTAACAGAAAAATATAAATTTCTCGTAAATGGCGCAATATTTTGGCCTGAAATTTTCATAATTTTCATAAGGAAATATGCTCTTTCAGATAAAAATAAAAGTAAAATTTATGACAAAAAATTCTGAAATGTCACTTTAAATAGTTAACTATGCACAGGACTCAATTTTTGTTGGAGTCTGTGATGAATTTTTTTCCCAATTTTTGACAAAACAAAGCATTTTTCCCAATTTGCCTGGTCTCGGACCCGTTCCCAAAACTAAGAGAAAAAACACTGAAGACTGGTAACATTATTTTGTAAATAGTAAAATACTTTCACAATTCAATTGGCAATGTTTTAGGGTGGTCAAAAATCAAGTGTTGCAGACCAAAATTTAAATTTTGTCAATAAGAAAAATGAATAAAATTACACCCTTAGGTCATTTAGTGTAGAAATCATTGTAGAAAATGAAGAAATTGCTTGTGAAAAGCAAATTCTTCATTTAAAAAGCTGTTTTCTCCAACAATTTTCCTAGGGGCATCAAAAGTTTTAAAAAGTGTGGGGAAATGAGTTTACTTCACTAAGGGGGTATGTAGACATTTTGGAGTCTAGTAGGTGGCTGGCCTGACCAAAACATTTAGTAAATTGAGATAATCATGGGGTACTGAAAACTTGTGACCCTTTAACCCTTTCCCAAACGACAGAATTTAAGGGTGATCCACTTCAAAAACTGCTACAAATGACAAAATGGATGTTATTAAAGATAGAATTTGAGTAAAATATGACATAGAAAATATTGAGACAAAAGGAGAAACTGCTGGTTATCAGCAGTTTCTTCTTTTGTTTCAATGTTTTCCCAAGCCATTTCGATTAGGGACGTCAAAACCCGGTCTTGTTTGGGAAAGGATTAATCCTTTCCAAACAGCAAAATTTAAGGTTGATGCATATGACAAACTCTTATTGTAATGTATGCTCCAAAAGCAGGGATTTGTGCATAATAAAGTACAGAAAATATTGAGGCAAAATGAGAAAATGCTGGTCATCAGCATTTTCTTCTTTTGCTTCAATGTTTTCTCACGCTTTTTCTAATACAGACGTCAAAACCAGGTCTTATTTTGGAAAGGGTTAATCCATTACCAAACAACAAAAATGTTGACTGGTCTATCTTATTTGAATTCAAACATGTTGCAGGTCTACGACAATTTTGAAGTGGATGAAATTTTAAATTTATTTGACTTTTGGCGAAGAAAACATTGTCACAAGCAGTTTCTTCATTTTCCACTATATTGTCCAAAGCCTTTATTTTGCTTAACTTGAAAAAGCGTCTATGTGGTAATGGGTTATGACCCTTTAATCCTATAGGGATGAAAAAACTCATGGCCAATGTAATAACCCTTGTTACAATGACTCTGGTGATGAACTAAAACAATTTTCGCTACAACAAGGTATAGATATTTTGCGTTTAAATGTGAGTTTATAGATTTTTTTCCTAATGACAATGAACTTATTCTAAAAACAGACCGGGTTTACTGTTTTGTATTGACAAACTGTCGGTGTTGTTATAAAATCTCATAACTACGGCTTCGATAAAGCCGTAGTTACGATATTTTATAACAACACCGACGGAATACATTGATCGCGAAAAAACGTCCCTCGCTTTGGCCGAGTTCACCACCAGTGAGTGAGGAAAGGTTGTGATGAGATTGAGAAATAAACCACACTGAGTTTGTAATTCCTTTTTATGACATATGACTTCCATAAGGGTATAGATAATCAGCAATTTCTCCTTTTCCGTCAAAGTTTTTACTGTTATATTCTACATGATTTAGCATTAATTTTATCTTCAGGATCATTTTTTTGATTATGATAACATAGAATAAAGTTACTGGTATTTGTAAAAGGGTTAATTAATGCCTGCATAATCAAAGCAACAAAATGACAAAACAAAATGTATAAAGCTGTTTTTGATAAGCAACTCGAAAACAGTATCTGTTTGTAAAGTGTTAAATTTCTTGAACTGTTTTTAAACAGTTTCATGGGAAACATGCTACTAAATAGGCTGCTTTACAAGTACCTGTATATGCTATACTGTACAAAATTAATAAGGTGCATGGTTTGCTTCCCCTGGAAAAATAGTTAGTAAAGCTTTGAATTAGCACACGAAAATCAAAATGGAATGTTGCAGCCAACAGTTCAATCATATCAGCACTCTCTTGTAAGGGCTGTTTTTATTGGTTTAAATAACCCTTTCTTAAACGGAAAAATTTTAGGGTGACTTACTTCTTAAAGTGACACAAATGACAAAATGGAAGGTATTTAAGATAGAATTTGTGTGAAATATGGCATAGAAAACATTAAGACAAAAGGAGAAACTACACAGTTATCAGTAGTTTCTTCCTTTGTCTCAATGTTTTCACAAGTTATTTCTAATAGGGACGTCAAACCCAGGTCTTGTTTGAGAAAGGGTTAATTCTTCCCTTGTGAGATGATGAGGCAAGCAATGAAATGAAAGCATGCGGTCAATGGGGAAATTTCAAGGAAATGTTTATAATTATTAGCCCAGGGGTCTTTCCATGTAAAGTGTAAAGACACCCATGGGTTACTGAGGATGCATATTCTGATGGATATATCACTATGTTGCTAAAAATGTGCTTGAAATAGGACAGTAGGATTCAATTTTATCAAGTAATTAGTAATGTAATTTCAGACAAACAATAGTATTTCATAGATGTTATTCTTAAACCCTGCAATTACAGCTTGATGGAAGCTGTAGTTACAAGACTTTATAACTACATTGACGGTTTATCTACACATAACGGTCAACTGTTTTTAGCACAAAATTCATTGCTAATCTCAAATGAGATTTTGGAAATGAGCACTTATTAGAATAATCATGGTATAGATCTGTAACCTTACAATTTGACTGTAAAAACAACTCAATGCATGTGACACTTTAGTGTTTTTATGTAGTGTATTTAATCATACATGTGTGATTTTCTACAAAATGGAAATCTGTTGACTAATTTTTCTGAAACATTTTCTTGTTTTGTTGTCTTTACTAGAAAAAATAGAAAAGAAATGGGTGAAAAGAAGGAATTACTGAAAACCAATCAAAATGATTAATTTAAACTGACATTCTTTCATTCATTTGATTAGCCCTTTAGTTATTTTGTGCAGTGTAGTTCTCAGTTGTATTTTATGTTTTTCTATCAAGTGGAGATTTTTATTAAGGATTCTGGAGTAAATTCACCTGTTGATTATCAGAAACAAATTGTTTTCGAAATAAAAAAAAGTGGGCTGGAGAGACTTCTGGTGATTCTTAAATTGTGAAATTTTCGTGGAAATTCTGTGAAAGGATAAGATTTTATATGTATAGGTAAATAATTTTTATTCCTTATTTCACTGCTTTTCAACCAAAACCTCTGAACTGCAGCTTAAAACAATCTGCAGTTACGAGGTTTTTGTTGAAAATTGAAGATTTACTGGTTAACCCTTCACCAAACAACCAATTTTAAAATGGACCAAATTGAAAAAAGAAGTTTTGTATAATATATATGACAAAACCAATGCTAACGAATTCAATGTATGAAATCTGCAGATTTTAGCATAGAAAGATTATTTAATAGAAGCAAAAGCAGAAAATGCTGTTATAGGCACTTAACTTTCCTTTGAATGCAATTGAGGGTTTTTATGCTCCCCGAAAAAATTTCGGGGGAGCATATAGTCGCCACGCTGTCCGTCCGTCCGTCCGTCCGTCCGTGTGTCCGTGTGTCCGTCCGTCCGTCCGTCCGTCCGTCCACAGCCATATCTCAGCAACCCTTGGACCAAATTCAATGAAACTTAACATGTGAACGGCTTAGGTTAATACCTAGGGACCTTTTTCTCCGTTTGTAAATTTAAGGCTGCGTCATGGAAAAAGGGGCCTTAGTGTAAAAATTAGTTTTTCTCTAATTTCTCTTCATCTAATGGACAGAATTTAATGAAATTTTGTGCTCATGTTATAAATAGGATGCTCCAGACCATATTTTATAAATAATGTGTGTACAAAAAAGCTGTCATGGGAAAAGGGGGCTTAACGTATGATAGTTTTTATTTTGTGACAAACACTTATTCGGGGAGCATAATCCGTCTGTGACGGCTCTTGTTTTCATTTTAGTTCGATTTTTGTCCATTTTGTACTTATACAAATTCAAAGTTTTGCATGTACGCAAAAATATAATCAGACTTTCAGTATGAAAACCCTAATAAACCCTTTCCCAAACAAGACCTGCTTTTATGCTTTTAACTTCCCTATGAGAAATGGTTTAGGAAAACATTGAGACAAATGAAGATTTTTTTCTCGTTTTGTCTCAATATTTTCTATGCTATATAATACATAAATTCCATTCTTATTCAGATTTATTTTGTTGTCTTATCTGTAGCCACTTTTGAATCAGACTACCCTTAAATTTTTCTGTTTGGGAAAGGGTTAATAGGGTAGGAAATATTGATGAACAGGGATGACAGTTCTGGCAATCATCATTTTCTTCCTTTCCTTTAACATTTTCCAAAGATTTTTAAACTGGTCTTGTTATTTTAAGAAGGATTGTGGCTGAGCGAGGATTAAATATTCATTGTTTTTCCATTTTTAAGTAAGTTTGTTTTCCCTACAATTAATTAATTATTCAGGTAGATTTGCGTAGATAAATGCAATACCATTTTAACACTTTCTTTACCCATTACCAAAGGGCAAAATTTTAGGCAAGTCCAAATTCAAGGATAATGCAGACTACAAGTCAAATGAATGGAATTTTACATTTTTTTTGGTCTTTTTACGAAGAAAACATTGTTGAAAATGAAGAAATTGCATGTGACAAGCAATTTCTTCATTTTCCACGATCTTTTCCAAAGCCATTATCTTCAGGGAATTCAAAAGGATTCACACTGTTGTAATGGGTTAAATCACAAAATGAAAGACTATGTCCCTATTGGAAACTTCTACAGACAACAAAATTTTTCGATTTTTTTGATAAAATTTTGTTGAATAAAATTTTGTTGATGAAGGAATTGTTTTAAGCATAAGGCGAAGAAAATTATGAGGCATTAGAAGAAAATGTTCATCTTATTATTTTTGCTTTTTTTTCCCTAACACATCAATTTTGTCAAAACAATCACTAATTGTTTTTGAAAATGTTCAAAATGGTTTTTTAGGTAAATGCAGGTTTGAATCCCATGGTAAATGACTTAAATTGACTTTAATTAGCATATCACATTTCGAGGCTAAGCATAGCAGTCTGGTAATACCTAGAACAAGAGGACCAAGATGGTCCTATATCGCTCACCTTAGAGCTCCCTGAGACATACTTTTTAACAAACCTTTTAAATCTCCGGGGATTTTGAAAAGAGGATTTTGAAAAGGAGTCATATGACAATAGTTCACACTTAATTTCAAAGCACAATTTGGGAAAAGATTGTCAAAGATTTTTCACTATATCTGTATTTAAAATCAGAAAATCCACAACATGTTGCTGAATTTCCATTGCACATAGACAAATTGAAGCATTAATCTTGGAAAGAGGTCATTGGGCTATAATATTTAGAAACCATAGAAAGTTTGGAAATTCTAAGACAATTTTAAACCTGTTCCCGCTTTTTCAAATCTAGAATACCTCATGGTAGAGCTTATTTTCAAAGCGAAATGATAACTTGAACTAATCTGTTTAACAAGACAATAATTTTTATGACAAACACAACTTATATACACTTTTTTCTGTACAAAATGCAAGAGCCTAAAGAATAGGAATAATTCTAAAAGTTCTTAAACGAGGCAAAAAAATTATCTTCAGGCCTTAACAACTTTAAAAGATTGTCAAACATTGCCCTCTATCATTTATATGGAACCCACAACATAGGGGAAATATTCATTGAACAGTAAGGATTTGGTTATGGTTAAACCTTTTCCAAACAACATAACATAAGAGCAGACATAATTAAAAGCTGCTGTAGATGATAAAACAGGTGTTGATAAAGACTGCATTCATGTATAAAAATGCAGAGAAAATAATGAGGCAAAATGAGACAACACAGGCTATCAAGTTATCAACATTTTCTTCTTTTACCATATCATTTACAAGCCTTTTCTGTTGGTGAGGCAAACCTGTGTATGGTAGAGAAAGGGCATAACGCTTTCCCATACAGAAAGGTAAAGAAAGGAAATAGACTGTTCCAATTTGAAAGTTCTGAATACAAAATTGCCAGCGGTACAAATAGGATTCATTTACAATAAACTAGCATATAAAATATTGAATAAAATAAAATAAAATATTGAGGTAAAAGGAGAATCAGCACTTTCTTCATTTGACTCATTAATTTCCAAAGCCTTTTCTAATAGGGACTTCAAAACAAGGCCTTTCCAGGAAAGGGTTAAAGTATTTAGTTGATCCATAGATCGAGTAAACAAACATATTAAGTGCCTTGCATTCCTTATCAGATATGATCTGCATAATCTGATTAAAGGGATATAGTGATATCCTCGGTGGGGAGTCAAAACCTTGTAACTCCAGCTTATTCAAGCTTTAGTTACGAGGATTTGACTCCCCACCAACGATATGTGATAAAATCTACCTGGTCAAAACAATTCCTCACTTGAAAATTCCAGAACCCATAACATAGGACTTCTTTCCTTGCAATGTGATGACTTTTAGTATTCTGTTAGAGGTTTATGAGATGTAAAGTCATGCAAAATTTCAAGACTCTAGGCCGAATAGTCTTTGAGAAAACTGTGTTTCAGTGTGAAACCTTAAACCCCACAACATAGGGCCAATTTTTCTATAAGCACAATTATTTGAAGTATTTTGGTAGAGGACATTGAGACAATACTACATACAAAATTTCAAGACTCTAGACCTTATAGTTTGGGAGGAGAAGATTTTTTAGTAATTGTGGACAGACAGACGGACAGACGGATGGACGGACGGACGGACGGATGGACGGACAGACGGACGACGGACGGTGAGCGATCACAATAGCTCACCCTCAGCACTTCGTGCTAAGGTGAGCTAAAAACACATTAGCCGCGTGCGAGTTAGGCCAGAAGTGGTCTTCTGGAAGAAGAAGCGCTTGTCTGGTTCCCGTCTCTGATACACTAAGTCATATTTTTTCTACAACGTAGTGTATCAGAGGCGGGAACCACCCTCTTCTGGAAGAGCTCTACCGGCCTAAATCGCACATGGTTATTGATAAATGAAATTGCTTATGAAAATTATGGACAATGTCACTGATTTTCAACAAAAAAAAGCTGCAGTTACGAGGTTTTTCTTGAAAAGCAGCAATATACTATTGAAAATGACACAATGCAAGATACAATCAAACAAAATAAAAAGAGGAGAAAGAGTGTAAATTGATCTTGCAACATTGGTTGAGAATGAACCAAACACAAAGGGCTAAATATCAACAAAAGCAATTTTGATACATTTAATCAAACTTTATGAGAATTTAAATGACTTACAACAATGTTATGAAACTCTTAACTTGAAATAATTGAAAATAAGATTACCCTTTTCCTAAACAAAAACCTATTTGGAAATATTTAGGAATTAACCCTTTTCCAAGCGTCAAAATAGTCAGTTCTACGTTGACCACCGCACGGGTAGCATCGTATATATTTCAACTGTCGCGAAAATTTTCTTTGGGCGTTTCCACGAGATACTTTGGGAAATAGTCACATACAGCTATGGATGAGGAAACACAGAGAGCCATACAGGATGCTGTTAAGGAGAACATGGAAGCTAGCAGACGAACTTTGTTGGGTGAAATTGGCACTCTGTTCGATAAGATAAGTCAAGAAAATAACTCGTCACAACTGTCAAAATTGAGTCATTTAATAGCTACTGAACAGCCCATGTTTAAAAGAAAAAGCAATGAGGAACAGTTCAAGAGTAATAACAAACTGTTGATGAAGATGAATGAGGCAAATAGCAATTTAGAGCAAGAAAAGTTACCAGAGGCAAAGTCTAATGTTACAGAAGGTGTGCATAGCTTTTGTTTCTTTTTTAATTAGTTCTTTCTTGGGCTCCTATGTACAGAAAATACGAAAACATTGTCGAAAAACGTTTTTCACATGACACGAGCTATGGGCGTGGTTTTATCATTTAACGATGTTTCATCTCGTCTTTTATATAAAACTTTACCAAGAAATATGATTTTCAAATGTGTCTTTGCAATAATTTCACTGACTTTCAAACCTTTATGGCTTAATTCATGAACATTTACTTGACTCAAACTTCAGTCAAACTCAACAAAGGACGCCTGAAGTTACTGATTACGCCGTTAGCACGGGATCCCCGGACCAGAAAGACTCAATAACAAAGTAGTATTCACAGTCAAAATCTTTCTTTTCTTTATAGAGGAAATGTTTCTTAACCCTTTTCTTAATTTGTTATAATCTTATACAACCCTTCATACCCGTTTCGTCGAAACATCGCTTGATTCAAGTGATTTTCATAGATAAACTATTTTTTATGAAATGTTGTTCATGTCATCATAGATAAATCCGTTGGGCAAAATACGAAATTTTAATCCTCTGACCAATGCTTCTGAAGACTTCAATGGAAAAGAATTATTATGCGGTTTTAAAATACGCGTCTTTTCTTATAATGTTTTCACAAAATAGCCGAATATCACAACTCCACTGATAACGTTAGAATCATTCAATTGACCAAACGCCGACTGTCAATCAAAAACATCGATTAGCCAATGGACGATCAGAAAAATGTCACGCCTCAATTGTTCTTCGTTGCATGTGTCATTGTATCGATTTATCGAATGACAATCGAAACAATCGATATGCCAATTGCAAAGAAGTTGTGCTAACAATAGACTAGGTTTACCGTTATGTTTTGATAAACCGTCGGTGCTGATATAAAATCTCGTAACTACGATTAAAATCAAGCCGTTGTTACGAGATTTCATAACAGCACCTACGAACTACTATTTTGTTTGTCCGAATTTACGTCACGATTAACTGGATAAAATCTCTCCCTATTAACCATCACATCCCAATTGTTTGGCTTAAATTCTATGTTGGGCGGAGCGATCTGTCGATTGGCGTTTGGTCAATTGAATGTTGATAGCTGTTACAGATGACAAGATATTTGATGCATAAAAAGGAAATGATTGGGTTATAGATCTAGCATAGAAAATATCGATGAAAAGGAGAAACTCCTGATCATCAACAATTTCCTCTTTTCTCTTAAAGTTTTCCGATATCATTTTTGTCTTATTCATAATGTTAGTTGCCGCACATTTGAAAGGGACTTGTCTAAAATTAAACAATTAGAATGAAAATTAAAAATGTGTCAAAAGAAGAAGCGTTTTTGGCATTTTCAAAAATTGTAAATTTTACTTTCATATCACAAAAAAACTTGATATAATGGAAGAATATGTTTCAAAAACATGAATTTTCTTTCAAAAATCCGTAAAATGTAGGAGAAAATAAGCATGAGTTAAGCTCAAGGTCCGACCTTCTTGCCTCGAGAAATCCTAACTTAGTTAAGTCGCTTCGAACCCTCCTTATGTCTTTGAATACCAACCTGTCCTCAAGAGCAAACTCTCATGAAAACATCGTGCTGATTGCACGATAAAATGTAAGAAACTCGTGCAATTCTATTTGAGGTAACTTTAAATAAGTAAGAGTAAGCTTCATGAATTAAGCCATTAGTTCCTGATGCTAACCAATTATACGGTCACACAATGCAATATGGTGTTAATTTTTTGTGAAAATCTGTTTGGACTACCCTTTTCCTAAACAAAAACCTATTTGGAAATATTTAGGAATTAACCCTTTTCCAAGCGCCAAAATTTTTGGGTGATCCACTTCAAAAACTGCCACAAATGACAAAATAAGACATTTATTAAAGATAGAATTTGAGTGAAATATGGCAGAGAAAATATTGAGACAAAAGGAGAAACTGCTGGTTATCAGCAGTTTCTTCTTTTGTTTCAATATTTTTCCCAAGCCTTTTCTATTAGGAACGTCAAAGCCAGGTCTTGTTTTGGAAAGGTACCCAGGTGAAATGTATCATGGTTTTCCATGAAATAACATGAACTATCATGGGCCAGGCACCATGTTTGACCATGGACTACCATGTTTTGTTAAATGGCCGCTACCATGGTCAACATACCATGATATACCATGGTCAGAACATGGTTGACCATGTTATGGAAAACATGGTTGACCATGTTACTTTACCCATGGTCTACCATGTTTTGTTAAATGGCCGCTACCATGGTCAACAAACCACGATATACCATGGTCAGAACATGGTTGACCATGTTAAGGAAAACATGGTTGACCATGTTACTTTATCCATGGTCTACCATGTTTTGTTAAATGGCCGCTAACATGGTCAACATTAACATGATATACCATGATAAAAACTTGATTGACCATTTTAAAGAAAACAAGGTAAACCATGTTACCAGCATGATAAAAAGCCATGGTAGGCCGTGGTCAAACACAATAAACCATGTTATGTTAAATCATAGAAAACTTACCAAGGTTAATCGAGTGTTTCCCCAAAGCCACTTTGTATGATGCATTACCATGCCCCTTTTCGGGTGCACTATGTTGGTCCAAAGAAGATTAAGTGCAACATGAGCCTTTTTTTCTCTTAAAATAATCTTAAAATAATTTTAACAGTTGTGAAATGATTGATAATATACATGTTTATTCTTAGCCCTTCAAGAAAGGATATATCACAGGTTACATTGTAAAAACTGTGGGTGGGGTGTTATTTGAATTTGAAAGTCAAAAGATTACTCACCAAAATTAAGGTGTTGTCTTACTAAAAGTCTTGGTCTTTTCAATAAGCAAACTCCTGTATTCTTATTTAATTCACTACTGTACACAGATTGAAATTATCACAAACATCATTTTGAGAAAGTGCAAACAAACAAACTCATGTTCCCTCCACTTTTTAGCAAAACAGGAAGTGACATCATCATTATGATTTGACCATGGTAGGCCATGGTCAAACATGATAAACCATGTTATATTAAGTAAACTATATTATATTAGAAAACTAACCAAGGTTAATTAAGTGTATCCTCAAGCCATTTTGCATGGTGCATTACCATGCCCCATTTCTGGTGCACCATGATGGCCCTAAGAAGATTAAGTGCAACATGAGCCTTTTTTTCTAACAGTTGTGAAATGATTGATAATATACATGTTTATTCTTAGCCTTTCAAGACAGGATATATCATAGGTTACAATGTAAAAATGTGGGTGGGGTGTTATTTGAATTTGAAAGTCAAAAGATTACTCACCAAAATTAAGGTGTTGTCTTACTTGACCTTTTCAATAAGCAAACTCCTATATTCTTATGTAATTCACTACTGTACACAGGTTGAAATTATCACAAACATCAACAGTTACTTGAGAAATTGCAAACAAACAAACTCATGTTCCCTCCATTTTTTTTAGCAAAACAGGAAGTGACATCATCATGATTTGACCATGGTTGACCATGGTTATGATCTTTGTAAGATGGGTGACCATGGTATTTCATTTCATACCATGATAACACTGTAGAACCATGCTCTAACATATGATTTGACCATGGTTGACCATGGTTATGATCTTTGTAAGATGGGTGACCATGGAATTTCATTTCATACCATGATAGCGCTTTAGAACCATGGTCTAACATGATCGTAGTAGCAACTCTGACCATGGTATGACCATAGCATTTGATGTTTTTTCACAGTTGATCATGAAAAAACATGATCAGATGCCAAATACAATGAAATACCATGGTAACCATGGTAAACATTTCACCTGGGTTAAATCTTTTGAAAACATTCCTACCAGCAGTGAATCCAGAGTGGGTTCTGGGGGTTAAGACGATCCAATTTAACAGCTGCTGCTGCAGACACCAAATCAAATGACGATAGTGATAAAATGTATGTAAGATTTAGCATGCAAAAAATTGAAGCAAAAGGAGAACATGCTGACTTTCAGCATTTTCTTCTTTTGCCTCAATATTTTCCAAGCCAATTCTGTTTGGGACGTCAAAACCTGGTCTTATCTGGGAAGGGGTTGTAACAAAAATTCTGAATTATCTTTTTTGATGATTTATGACTAGGAATATTATGAAAAAGGGTAATGAAGGGCATGCAAACTGATAAATATGATAACAGAAAAAGAATGTTTAAATATTGAGATAGGCTCATCAGATAAAAGCATGTGGGTTTTTACCAGGAATATGGACACAGTATTTAGCCTTTCGTTTTACATTTTTCCAAACAACTTTATTATTATAGACTGATGAGAACCAGTCCCTGCGGTTTCTCGAAAAAACTTAAGTATATTCTCATGAGTTCATTCTCAACTTCTATTGAATACCAATCAACGTTGATTGGTATTCAATTGAAGTTCACATGGATTTCGTGTGATTTGAGCATGGTGCTCAGATTTGAGTCTCAGAACGTACTTAAGTTTTTTTCCGAGAAACCGGGGCCAGATTCTGCAGAGGAAAAGAATAAAATTAATAAAGATAGGATTAATGTGTATGATATGGCACAGAAAATATTGAGACAAAATGAGAAAATGCCGATCATCAGCATTTTCTTCTTTTGTCTCAATGTTTCCTATCTGGTCATGATTTGCTACAGAATTTACATTAAAGCTTTTTTTGGAAAGGGTTGAATATTGAGAATGCTCATCAGATGCCTGTGAATTTGTACCAGGAATTTGGACCAGGATGGACACAGTAGGTAGTAAAAAATCTACATATTTCTGCCATCATTGTGGATCATGGCTGCTGATCGAGGCTCATAGACAATGCTGGCATGATGATACTAGACTTAGAAATGCATGGAATATATGGTTAGGAGCTTCAGCTGCCACAATATGGCTGAAATACTGTTAAAAGAAGTGTTTAACTCATTACCAGATAGCAAAACCCTTTACCGTATGGCAAAATTTTGGAATGTTCCAATTTAAAAGCAGCAGCTGTAGTCTGGTTCCCTGCTGTACTATGTATTTTAGTACGTCAGTCATTCAGTAAAAATGGCTGCCTCCAGTGGAGTGATTTTACTACAAAGATAAAGAGCAAAGTCTGTTAATTTAGAGAGCAGAGATGTCACATTTATGAAATAGATCGTTTTCGTTATAACTCTAACACTAGCAGTAACAGTTTTAAACGACCATCACGCTAATCCGAAATCAAGCGGTTTTAAGTTATGAACATGTAAACTATATTATGACAATTTGGATTACATTATAGCTATGTGTCTGATTAGCTCAGTGGTAGAGCGTCGGACTTGTGTACCAGAGGTCCTGGGTTCGAATCCCACCATGGGTATATGTTCTTTTACTAATAGATCTATTTATTTTACATTTTCTCAAACTAGACTATTCTAAAAATCGCAAAGACACAATAAAATAATAATTTGTAACAGTGTTTTTATTGCGTCTTTGCAATCTCTAGAACCATTTGGTATAAAAATGTAAAAAAAATATAGGGGAACAAAAAGATGTATCCGAATTGGGATTCGATCCTTGGACCTCTAAAGTGAAAGACGAACACCCTACCACTGAGCTAATCAGACATATGGTAATGATGGTACCCAAATTGTTGCAATATAGTTTACATGTTCATAATTTAAAACCACTTTATTTAGGATTAGCGTGATGGTCATGTAAAACTGTTATTGCTAGTGTTAAAGTTATACCGAAAACTATCTACTCTTTTAATGACACTTCTTGGCTCACAAAATTAAAAAACTTTGTTCTTTATCCAGGGGTCTCGTTTGCCAAAATTTGGGGCCGTTATTCGGCCCCATTCCCAATGGCAAAAAGTATCTTTTTTTCCCAATTCTCTGGTGAAAATTCCCAATGAGGACCCAGAATGCCCCATGTTAAGACCTCATCTTCATTTACAAACATTTTGAAGACAGTTTTAGAGTAGATTCTTAAACAAGAGTATGTAGAAATGCATTTTACATCACTATAGTCTAATTTGCAGCTGAAACTGAGTGACAGTATGAATACAAACTTGTTTTAGTTTTTCCCAATTTAGGTAAAAACGTCGCTATTTTTCCCAATGTCACTGGCCCCTGGCCCCAAACAAAAGTTGGTAGCAAGACCCCTGTTATCTTTGAGGTGAAATCACCCCAGTGGGCGTTGCCATTGTTAGAGTGTGCCTGACCCAATAACGCATTATTAGGGGCAGGTATACCAGACTAAAGCAGCTGCAGACAACAAAATGGATCTTAATCAATGTTGGATTTCTGCACAAAATTGCTCTGAAAATATTGAGACAAAAGTAGAAACTGCTGGTCACAGCAATTTCTTCACTTTCCACAATGTTCTCCAAGGCAATTTTCCTCTGGCAGTGGTAACGGGTCAACTTAGGCCATCCAATCAATCTCTTCTCGTAAGGGACAGGTCCAATGTTCTCCCCAGCCAAATAAGCTGTGTCGGCCCCACTACAGCTTCATGGAAATCAGTGTAGTGCCCCTACAGCTTCAAAACTACCCCACAGCTTAATTCCTTCACAAAGGTCACCAAATAAGGGGATTTCTAAGCATTTCATGTCAAAAAGTGATAATAAATGACTTGTATTCTTATAATATAAACTGTAATAATTCTGTATAAAAACATAATGGGAAAAGAAGAAATTGCTCAATTAGAGCAATTTCTTCTTTTCCCATCATGTTTTTATTCACAATTATTTGCATGAACACAATGAATTTCAAGGTTTACTAATACTTATTATTTGCCACTACGGCTTCAAATTATTCTGAGGTCTATTATGTTTTCCAAACTGAGGGTGAAATGAACTTTTGTTATATTGTGGGAAAACTTTAAAAATAGACTAAACCACCCACTGGTCAGATTCAATGGACTATGCTCAAAATCAACCCTTTTCCAAATGACCAATTGCTGTACTGGTCCAAATTCAAAGGTGATGCAGACAAAAAAAATGATATTTAAAATTTAATAAGCGCAAATAATTTATAGCCTAGAAAATACGAGGCAAATGAAGTAATAGCTGATTTTCGTGGCTTTTTTGTTCATAAACATCAAGGGCTGTATTATTTTAATCAACAACATTTTCTTACGGTGGATAATCAAGTGATGCAATATTTACTGAATATCTTCAATAACTTTGTTAATATAGGACCGATTTGAATTCGGTTTGAAGCAGAGAATGTGGACAGATGTAACGCATTAGATGGACATAGTTGATTTTTGAAAAATCAACTGATAAAAAAGTTATTGAAGATAAACCAAAATTTTGGTTAATCTTCATTAACTTTTTTATCAGTTGATTTTTCAAAAATCTACCACAACCATGTTATTCCTGACATTTTTCCACATTCTCTGCTTCAAACCAAATTCAAATTGGTCAAGTATTGACAAAGTTATCAAAGATTATCGGAAATTCTAAGTCCTGTCTGTACTTCTTTTCCATTGTCTGTTAGCCCTTTCCCAAACAGGGCCTGAACTTTGATGTCCAGAAAATGTGTGGCAAATACTGTCCAAAATGCTAGATAGCATTTTTAGCTCCACTGGCCGAAGGCCAGTGAGCTATTGTCATGGCGTTGTGTCCGTCGTGCGTACGTAAACTTTTCTTAAAAAATCTTCTCCACTCAAACCAGTCGGCTAATTTTGATCAAACTTGGCAGAAATGTTCTTTGGGTTGTGTTTAAATTAAATTGCGAAAAGAATTTTGATTGGTCAATAAATGTGGGCGTGGCAGGGCGGGGCTTATCAGACTTAGAGAAATCACAAAATGATTCTTCAAAAATCAACCAGTTGGCCAATTTTGTCCAAACTTCGCGGAATTGTACCTTGGGTAGACCTTTATCTAAATTGAATGTGAAATTTTGATTGGTCAATAAACGTGGGCGTGGCAGGCCGTGGCTTATCAGACTTTAGGGAAATCACAAAGTAATTCTTCAAAAATCTTCTCCTCTCAAACCATAGGGTCAATTTTGATCAAACTTGGCAGAGATGTTCTTCTAGTGGTGCTCTACTTAAATTGCGAAAAGAATTTTGATTGGTTCATAAATGTTGGCGTGGCAGGGCAGGGCAGGGCTTATCAGACTTAGAGAAATCACAAAATAATTCTTTAAAAATCAACCAGTAGGCCAATTTTGTCCAAAGTTGGCAGAAATGTACCTTGGGTGGATCTTTATCTAAATTGACTGTGAAAGTTTGATTAGTAGATAAATGTGGGCGTGGCAGGGTGGGGCTTATCAGACGTGGGGGGAAATCTGAAAATTATTCTTTAAAAATCTTCTCTCAAACCATAAGGACAATTTTAATCAAACTTGGCAGAGATGTTCTTTTGGTAGTGCTTTACTTAAATTGCAAACAAAATGTTGATTGGTCAATAAATGGTGGTTTGGCAGGGCGGGGCTTATCAGACTTGGAGAAATCACAAAATATTTTTTTTAAATATCAACCAATGGGTCAATTTAATCCAAACTTGACAAAAATATTTCTTTGGTTGGCTTTACTTAAATTGCAAAGGAATTTTGAAGATGTTCCAGGGTGGGGGCTTATCAGACTTAGAGAAATCACAAAATAATTCTGTAAAAAATCAGCCATTGGGCTAGTTTAGACCAAAATTGGCAGAAATGTTCCTTAGATGGCTCTTTACTTAAATTGTTCATGACATGTTGATTGCTCCATAAGTATGGGTGTGTCAGGATGGGGCTTATCAGACTTACAGAAAGTGCAAAATAATTCTTTAAAAGTCAACCATTGGGTCAATTCAGACCAAACTTTGTGAGAAAACAGGGGTATGGCATTCGGAGGCTAACAAGAAATCAAAAGATATTTCTTTTAATCAATAAGCCAGTGGAGCGATTCGGGCCCTCTTGGGCCTCTTGTTCTCTTTTTGCCCAACTTTTCCCTGTGCTATGTTGTAACATAAAACCTACTTTTATCAACATCCATTTTCTCATTCTGCAGTTCTTTTTCCAATAGCGTTCGGTTTTCCCGTGAAACAAATACGTCATCGTCACGCCTCACTGGTCTAAAAATAGATTGGGAATCCCTTATCGTACAAATATGGCTGTGAATCTCGCGAAGTTTTTCCACGTTCAACTTGCCGAAGATGACATTCTAAGAGCTGGATGGCCGTAATCATTTGTTGAGAAACATTCTTATTCAGAGTTGAGAAGGTTGCGGCACTGTCGTGTACTTTTTAAGATCGGTAACTATGAAATAAGCAGTTGACAAGTAATGTTTACATGTACTGTCCTGTCTTGGCTTCGTCATGCCGCTCGTGCGTACTCGCTTACCCTTTCCAAAACGACAAAATGTCATGTTGGGCCAAATTGAAAAAAGTGATGATGACAAAACGGATATGAATACTTTTAGTGTTTTATCTCAGAGAAAATATTAAGGCAAAAGAAGAATGATCATCAATATCCAAAGAAGTTATTCACATCGATTTTGTCTGCTGTGCAGGCCTTTCCAATTTGGTCGATCATCATTTTCTTCTTTTGCCTCAATGTTTTCCCAAGAATTTTCTGTTGGGGATGTCAAAACCGGTCTTGTTTGGGAAAGGGTCAATATAGAAAAAAAAGCTAGAATTTGTCGCTGAATGTGATTTGATACCCCCACAGGCTTTCACTACAACAAAGGGCAATAACTCACAAAATAAGCAAGGTAGAGTTATGCTCCTTGTATGTTGCACTTCTGCTTGGTGAGATCTATCTACCCGCAAAGTTTCGTGATCATAGCTACTTTACTTTCAGACTTTTCAATGTTTTTCTGGTTAAGCTGTTGAGGAATCTCAATAAAAAACGTTTGTCATTTCTGGTCTGTCTCAGTATCTGGAAGCAATATTGCATGTTGCATATGCGCAATGTTTCGTAGTTTTAGTTCCCGCCTGCATTATCTATGATCGACTAATATCTCGCTTGAAAATAATAATTCTATGCTAACACTGTTACGAAAAAATGTCCGATTCATGACAGATAAACAAAATATTAGACTGGTACCCGGCAAACGTTGTTGGGGGTATTCCCATCAGAAATCTATTTTTAGCACACGAGCGCGCGAAAACTGTTCGCTATTGAATATGATTATGCCAGGCTTATGAGATGTCCTCTGACAGCTCTTTTTTTTCTACATGTGTCTTAACCCTTTCCCAAACAAGACCTGGTTTTTACGTCCCTTGTAGAATGGACATAGAAAATACGAGGGGCGTTCATTAAAGATTTCCCCTGACCTACTTCCAATAAACCCAGAGAATTGAAACTTGGCACAACTATCAATCTCTCTCTATATGGCCTATAGCCAGAGAGACACACTTCTCCCATCGTTTAATGCAGTTTTGTAGACCTCTTCTGTAGAACACCGTAGATTGTCCCCGAAACCTTACTTTGACTTGATGGTGGCATCACCAATGACAGACTATGGGCTCCCAGCATTCGGGCTGTTTCCACAGATTTATGTCCACACTTGAACTGAGTTTACCACTGTTTGACAACGTCATATGATGGGACATCATCCCCACAAACTTCTTTCATCTCATCAAATGCCTCCTTTGGAGTGTGACCTTTCAAATACAGGAATCTGATGGCTGCTTGCTCCATCACGCTACCTTACTTAACTTCAGCTCTTGGAAATGAGAAACTAGTTACATTTCAGAGCTGCAAATTTTCATGTGACCTATAGAGGTATACGGTAATGTTTATGTAAAATTTCAACTTCCTAACTCAACCGAAAGTAGGTCAGGGGAAATCTTTAATGAACGCCCCTCGTACATTGAGGCAAAAGAAGAAAATGCTGATAACCAGCATTTTCCTCTTTTGCCTCAATATTTTCTAAGCTTGATTTTACACAAATCCAATCTTTATCAACATCCATTTTGTCGTCCGCGGCAGCTTTTGAATCAGACTACCCAAAAAATTTGTTGTTTGGTAATGGGTTAAAATTAGTTTGATCAAAACCAGGTCATAGCGCAGTTGGTAGTGCATCTGCCTCTCACTCGAGAGGATCTGCGTTTGATCCCTGGCCATGGCAAATACTCTTTCTGACTAAAATGTCACCCACCAATTGGTTGATATTGTTAACCTATGTGGGCAAGCAGCTGGAGGCTCGGTTTAAAGGGTGGTGTGGTAGCACTGGTATGAGAAACAATGGAAATCTATGGTTATAAGGTGCTCCAGCTTCCGCGATATGACCATAGCAGTTGAACCCCAATAAATCAAACTTGATCAAAACCAAAGGGATTTGGGAAAGATTTGCGCCCCCGGTGTTGTGGCAGGTGATAAGCTGCAGTTTTTACCTTGTCTGTGAGGCTGGTGGTTATCTCTAGAAAAAATCAAAACATTTCAAGAGGTTTTTTTCCACTTGATGTTGCTTATTTTCTAATCAGTGATTTTGCTCCTCAAACATCAAACCTTATATTCTTCTTGTTGCAGTGGCGGATCCAGAGGGGGTTCGGGGGAGTCAAAGGAACCCCCCTCTGTATCCTGATTATTTCATTTTCATGCAGAAATTTAGTCAAAATTAAGCAATGACAGGAAAACGATCCCTCCATTTGTATATTCGAATCCCCTGCACAGAAATCCTGGATCGGCCAGTGTTGTCGTAATTGTTAACCTAGTTAATTGTATGCAATGCCAGCAGAGCCTTTGCTTACCAATACTTTTAGAAAAATACATCATGTTCCTAACAACTTTAGGAAAAGGTTGTTAAAAGCTGTCAATGTTAAATCAAATTTTACAGGAAGTTATAGAAATATCATGCTAACATGCATTGGACTTTGGTCTTAAAAGCATTAGAACATAAATTTTTGTTCTACAATTAAAAATTAGAACAATTAAAAATTTTGGTTTGTTTCAAATACAAATCCTTTGCAGTAAACAAGAATATGTTACTAAAGGCATACATATTTGTATTTAACATTTTGGTTTGAAATGCTTTTGGTGGAAAGAGACAAGACTATGGAAAATCCGCATTTTTTTCTGCTATCGATTTAGACCAGGATAAGACTTTCTAGTCAGATCTTTATCTAAACTGCCTGAAAAATGGAAATAATTCAAGGACTTTAAGTGTTGTTTTAATGTTTAACCCATTCCTAAAGAGCAAAAAGTCGGACTGTTTCAATTTGACAGCTGCTCCTCAAGACGATGAAATAGATGTTGATGAATAAAGAGCTTATGTAAATTGAAAATGCTGGTTATCTTTTTCTTCATTGTTTTCCCAAGCTTTCTCTATTAGGGTCTTCAAAACCAGATCGGAAAGGGTTAATCTATTACCAGATAGTGGCGCTTTTTGACGCCCATCATTAGTAATTTCTTCATTTCGGACAATGTTTTCTTCCCTTAACCCTTTCACAAACGACAAAATTTTAGGGTTATCCACTTCAAAAACTGCCACAAATGCCAAAATAGATTTTATTTGATAAAGGATTTATGTAAAATATGGCACCGAAAATATTGAGACAAAAGGAGAAACTGCTAGTTATCAGCAGTTTCTTCTTTTGTCTCAATGTTTTCCCAAGCATTTCTGCTAGACACGTCAAAACCAGGTCTTGTTTGGGAAAGGGTTAAAGGCCAAAATTATGTAAAATATTATCTACTTTAAATTTTCATCTGCAACAGCAGTCTAGAATATGTGTGGTAGATCTAATTGGTTGAAGTAGAACTCCCTTATTTTTTGTCATTTAGGGAAGGATTAAGTGCTCAGTAAGACAAGCCTGTTTTATCTTACAGGATGTACGCTAGCATGTCCGTTCACACCAAGTTCCAATAAAAACAGATTTATCTGCCAGCTTATCTTGTTGTTGATAACTGTTTTAGATTGTAAAAGAAATACAAAAACCTTTATTACCTCCCTTATATATTTCAAGACAAAAGGTATCATGAGTTCTCTCCCTTAGACTATCTGGCATAAGTTTGAGGTAACCTATTTTCCTAACATGTAGAGATTCTTTAGGAAACTACTATAGGAACGAATTTAATCCTTTGCAAATCAAGACTTAAAAAAACAAATTTTGGTAAAGTAAATGTCAAGGGAAAAAAAAGAAAATATATTATCATAGTTTCCTCATTTCGCCTGAATATTTCCATGCTACAGTGTTACCTAGATCCTGTCTTTACCAACATCCATTTAGACATCTGCCCTGTGTTCAGTAGACAAACTGTTAGCTAACGTTAACAACATTTGCAACTTCTTTGACCCAAATTTAACAGAATTGACAGAGTATTCCAAATGAAACAGCTAACTGTTAGCTAACGTTTTGTCTTACTGAACGCAGGGCTGGATTTGACAATAGGATTTGATGAACTATTAAATGAAATACATGTATTTCACTGCAACAAGCCACAATTGCCTGTAGCTCAGTAATTACTCTTTTATTTTACTGTTTCTTTACAGAATAAAATCTGCACAAAAAATAGTTCACAAATCAGACACAGTGATGAGTTATTTTAAGACGTAAAGATGAACGTCAGCACAAGTTCCTCGATCATGGACGTGAGCGGACAGGAAGCGAGTGATATTTTAGCGGCAGCCCTCGAACAGATGGATGGCATTATACGTAAGATCATTCTTATAATTTAGCTGTGACAAATTTAACCCTTTCCCACACAAGACCTGGTTTTGACGTTCCTATTAGAAAAGCTTTGGGAAAACTTTGAGGCAAAAGAAGAAAATGCTGATAATCAGCATTTTCTCCTTTTGTCTCAATGTTTTCAGTGCTAATTTGTACATTAATCTTTTTATTGACAACACAAATTTTGTTGTCTAAGGCAGCTTTTCAATTAGACCAACTTAAAATTTTGTCGTTTGGGAAAGGGTTAAAATAGGCAACATGATCCAAGGGATCAAATCTAGCATAGGAGACCCCAGGAATTCCAGAGATGGAAAATTAAATAAAAAACCAACAATGATATTTTAGCTGCATGCAGCTCTTCAGCAGATGTATGGCATCATAAAAATTTTGTAAAGGTTTAGATAATATATTGTATATTTACCGGGTAAGACAGTTCTTATCAAACTTACAGACCTGAACCACCTTTTCATGCCTTGCTAAATCTAGAGATGTATTTATAAATTGTAACACTTGTTGAGCTTGGAAAGGTTGAGCTGGGAAAGGTTGAGTTGGGAAAGGTATCCATGAACCCTTTCCGAAAAGGCAAAATTAAACTATTTCTATTGTAAAGTTGCAGATGATGAGAACAAAATGGTACTGAAAACACAAAATCTGCAAATTATACCATAGGAATGATCCACCACCGAGTGTTTATGA
Source organism: Fragum sueziense (assembly GCA_963680895.1). NCBI lineage: Eukaryota > Metazoa > Mollusca > Bivalvia > Cardiida > Cardiidae > Fragum > Fragum sueziense. The sequence continues at coordinate 16,040,277 of OY804602.1, read as the reverse complement.
TGTAGCCCGAAGAATTCCGATGTCACATGAATTTCATTAGGGGTGAACTACCTTACATCCAATTGTGTTAAAAATCTTTTTTCTTCATATAGGTACAAGATTTGAGGGTCAAGATGGCAGTTTCTCATCCAAATCAGGGACGCCAGAGAATACTTTAAAACATAGGGGAGGAAATAACTGTGAGGCAAGAGTTATCAAACTTTTGGATGATTTAAAACTTGCCCTTGAATTGTGCGATGATAAACCAAAGATTGTTCGCAAGGTCCCTGATGAAGTGCTACATTTCGTAATGCGATGGCTGAATACGGGAACAGAAGAAGTAAGAGAGGTAAGAATTAACCCATTACCAAACGGCAAAATTTTAGACTGGTCCACATTCAAGGATGTTGCAGAAGACAATTTCAAGTGTATGAAATTTCATATTTTTATGTCTTTTTGGGGTAGAAATCATTGTACGAAATGAAGAAATTGCTTATGACATGCAATTTCTTCATTTTCTACAATGTTTTCCGCAACGCCTTTATCTTTTGGGGAATCAAAATGAATCAATATGTGGGATTGGGTTTATAAATTCAGAAAAGAAAAAGAATTCTATCCTGACAGCACAATTTTAGGGTTACTGGTCTAAATTGAAAGCTGCTGCAGACGACAAAATGGATGTTGATAAAGGTAGAATATGAGCAAACTGTTGCTCAGAAAATATTGAGATAAAAGGAAAAACAGGTGATTTTTAGGAATTGAGAGATGTACGCTTAACCCTTTTCCAAACAAGTCCTGGTTTTGATGGCCCTGTTAGAAAAGGCTTGCAAAAACATTGAGGCAAAAGAAGAAAATGCTGATGATCAGCATTTTCCCCTTTTGCCTCAATATTTTCTATACTATGTTGTACAACAAATCCTGCATTTATCGATATCCTTCTAACAGTATGAAACAGCTTTCAAATTTGAACAGTCCAAATATGGTTCTCTGGTGATGGTTTACACTTTCCCAAATGGCTAAAATCTAGACTGCACCAATTTGAAAGATGCTGTAGGTGACAAAATGGATGATTTCTCAAGACTTTTTCATAAGGGACATCAAAACCAGGTCATGTTTAGGAATGGGTCAAATCACGAGCCTTAGATGAACGAGGAAATGGTAAAATTTCTTTTTAGTAAAGACTATTTTGGATGTTTCCTGTACAGTGAACTGATAATGCAAATAGTTCGTGAAAATTTAGTCATAAGTCAATTGTTTCAAAAGTGTTTTGACTTGCAGAGTAAATATAAGAATTAGAGAATCATTGAACAAATATTTTGTTTGAATTGTATCAATATTGCCACAAAATACTCGCCTTTTCATAGGCGTAGGAAAGTTTATAATAATTAGGTGGCCAAATATTGAAGCGAATGGAATCTGACCGAGCTTAGCGTTGCTGGGGGGGGGGGGGGGGGGTCTTTTTTTTTTTAATTCTAAGAAGCCATTACCTGCAATTTGGGCACTTTCAGACAGTATTTTATACCTGGACCTTTCTTGAAGGAAAGTATGGGTGTATTATTGGGGGGGGGGGGGGGCATAGTATGTGTTGGTCATGCCTTCTTAATTATTGGGAGGCCTGCCCAATACCCCCCCCCCCCACCCCCCCACCCCCCCAACACCATCCTCCCCCCCCCCCCCCCCCCCCCCCTCTTCCTACGCCAGTGCTTTTGATCCAAAATGTAGTCTAGGAAAAAAACTTGTACAACTTCATAATATTTATCCTGATAAACAATTTTATACCCCAAAGGGTCATAATATTATGTTACGGCCCCGGTCCTCTGTCTGTCTGTCAGTCTGTTATCAATTTCCTGTGTACACAACTCCACTACAGTTTCTATTAGAATTTGACAAAACTTGTCATAATTGATCTCCATGGTATCTAGTTGTGCACACCGCTTACTGAATTCAGATGACTTTTTTCGTTCTTGAATATAAAAAAATGCCCATTTTCTTTGTGCGCTGAACTCTTCCTACATTTTATACTGAAATTTGATGAAACTTACCACAATGAAACCGTTTGGTGTCTAGTTGTGCATACGGCTTACAAAATTCAGATTACTCTTTTGGTTCTTGAATTATCTGTCCTTGAATTCAACAAAATATGGCCAATTTTACTGACAAGCCCCTCTCTGCTCTGCAAAGCTCTTGTTTATGTAAAGTAATTGGACTATGACAATGTAAGACACAATTTAAGACATATCCATCGATAGTTCAAATCAAGTGCACAGCATGGTCAATAGCAGATTTAATTTTAGATTACATGACGATATTATGATTGTCTTATAATCGTGCTAGTGGCCTTGTGACTAATAACTTTTGTTATTACCCCAGAGAAAATATGGATTGAAATTTCACTGTTATTTCACTGATATTTCAGTGAGATTTCAGTGAAATATCAGTGAAAGAAAGGGGCAAAATAACAATGAAATTTCACCAAAATCTCTGTGAATTTCAAAATTTCAAAGAATTAACAGTGAATTTCATCAAAATTTCAGTGAAATTTCACCAAAATTTCACCAAGGTTCTGTTGAAATTGAAATTATGGATTGAAATTTCAGTGAAATTTCTGTGAAAAATAGTGAAATATCAGTGAAATATCAGTGAAATATCAGTGAAATAACAGTGAAAGAAAGGGGCAAAATTTCAATGTATTTCACCAAAATCTAAGTGAATTTCACCAAAATCTCGGTGAATTTTCACCAAAATTTCGATGAATTAACAGTGAATTTCATAAAAATTTCAGTGAAATTAATTATGTTGAAAAGTATCAATATTGACCTTTTTACACATTTAACATCTTATTTAACCCTTTCACTGCCAAATATTTTTTTCGGACATGTTTCTCACTGCTGAATTAATTCGCAGAAATTTCCAAGAATCGATAACCTGTTCACAAAAACATGCATAACTTTTGACTCATTTGGTGGATTCCTTTCAAATTTTCAGCACATACAGACAAATTAAGCACCTATATGTGCCCAAATCTTAAGGTAATTTATGAAATGACAATATTTTTTTTCTTTTTTATGTTGTTGGTACTCATATATTTCGTCCCCATAAATTTGTTGACAAAAGTCGCCTATGGCAGGGACCCCCTATAGTCGACAAAAGTCACCTATGGCAGTGAAAGGGTTAAGATAACAATGACCTATATCTTTAACAATACTACAGTCTAAGATCGAGAACTGCTTGTCACAGTCTAGCAAGTTACTATTTGAAATTTGGATTATAAGTCTTTGGTTTACCAGGCACAATTTCTGTCCTACCCTATCTTATATGGATTGGGTTAGATATAGAAATCAAATTTCTTGTAAAAATAATTGATAAGGTGTCAAGAAAAACAAGCAGCATGTGTGTGGGACAGCAGTCCCCCATCATAAATTACTCTAAAACAAAGCACAACATTTATTGTGCCCATTATTCCAGAGGTGCGCCGAAAGATTTGTTATGATACAAAAATCTATGTTTACACATGATCATTTCGTAAGCCCTATAAAATTATGTCGAACATGTCCTTAGAATTCAGCTGTGAAGACAAATATGACTATGTAATATACCAAAATCTTTACTAAAGGCAGTTTGAATAATGCCATTAAAATCACTTATATCTAAACCACGAAAACCAATGACAACTGTAATAATATATGCAATCAGGATGAAATTAGATGGATTACACAAAAGAACACTTCAAAGATAAACTAAAGATGTAATTCTTTGTTTATACTTACACTGGCTTTTGCTTAATCAATAATGCCTGAAAATACTTTGAACAATTCAAATTTTCTGCCACATGGTTGAAATCACCAAAGCGCTCCAAATCTACTTCCAACTATGTGCCCGAGATGTTGCAATTGTAAAAAGGATTTTACTGAAATTTCGTTGAAATTTCGCTGAAATTTCACTGAAATACAAGTCTCAAACAAGAAAAAAAAATCATTGAAATATCAGAATTGTAATTTCTTTAGCCCTATAAAATTATGTCTAACATGTCCTTAGAATTCAGCTGTGAAGACAGATATATGACTATGTCATTTAACACAATCTTTACAAAAGGTAGTTTGAATAATGCCATTAAAGTCAGTTATATCTAAACCACGAAAACCAATGACAACTGTAATAATATATGCAATCAGGATGAAATTAAATGGATTACACAAAGAACACTTCAAATGTAATTCTTTGTTTATAAATACTTACACTGGTTTTTGCTTAAACATCAATAATGCCTGAAAATACTTTGAACAATTCAAATTCTCTGCCACATGGTTGAAATCACCAAAGTGCTCCAAATCTACTTCTAACTATGTGCCCGAGATGTTGCGATTGTAAAAGGATTTTACTGAAATTTCGTTGAAATTTCACTGAAATTTCATTGAAATTTTGTTGAAATTTCGCTGAAATTCAAGTCTAAAACAAGAAGAAAAATTCACTGAAATATCAGAATTTTTCGTCAAAATTTCACTGAAATTTTACTGAAATTTAGTCATTTTGCTGAGATTCAGCGATATTTAACTTAACCCTTTCCCAAACCACAAAATTTTAGGGTTATCCACTTCAAAAACTGCCAAAAATGACAAAATGGAAGATATTAAAGAAAGAATTTGTGTAAAATATGTCACAGAAAATATTGAGACAAAAGGAGAAACTTCTGGTTATCAGCAGTTTCTTCTTTTGTTTCAATGTTTTCCCAAGCCTATTCTATTAAGGACGTCAAAACCAGGTCTTGTTTGGGAAAGGGTTAAGCATTTCACTGAAATTTCACTGGGGTAACCCTTTGCCAAACGGCAAGAAATAGGAAGGTCCAATTTTAAAGCTGCTGTAGACGACAAAATGAATGTAACTAAAGGTAAAATCTGTGAATAATAACCTATTGTCAGCATTTTCTTCTTTTGTCTCAATGTTTTCCCAAGCATTTTCTATTAGGGATGTCAAAACCAGGTCTTATTTGGGAAAGGGTTAAGAAAGAATGAACCAATTTGAGCTATCATTGTTTGAATTTACTATTAATCAAAAACAGAAATAATATATTATTATTATTGTTCACAGCCTTGCCTTTGATATGGACCAAGGGATTGAGATTACTTACTAGAAATTAAATAAAAAAACATTATGACAAAAGGAGAAATTGTTAATTGATTATTGGGAAATAATATTTGTTATTGATTTGTAGCCTTTTCACAATAACAAAAGTATATACTATTCCCCCCTATGATGAGTTACAGAAAAACTTAACCCATTCCCATACAGCGACACTTTTTGACACCACTCAAAAGAAAAATTCTTGGAAAAACATGGAAAATGAAGAAATTGCTTGTCACAAACATTTTTTCTTCATTTTCCATAATATTTGCCCACATGAAATGGAAAAAAATACAATTTGATCAACTTGACATAGTTGTCAGCAGCATGTTACAATTAGAAACCGTCCAAAATTTTGCCATTTGGCAATGAATTATTTGTAACAGAGGGGTCACAGGTTTACATTTGCTGCCACATCAACCTTTCAAAAATATCGCCGCTTTTCTACAAAAAACTCGTAACTTCAGCTTGTTTTAAGCTGCAATTACGAGGTTTTCGTAGAAAAGCAGCGATATGTTACCTTAGCTGTTGACTTGAATATTAAATTTCAATTAATCAAAACAGAGTATAGAACTTGATCATAAAACATTATGACAAAAGGAGTAATTGCTCATTTAAATCACTGCGGAGAATTGTTATTGATTTGTGAAAGTGACGGCACGTCTTTGAAGTTGGTATTGGTTATAGTTATAATGGGACATTTTCTTTGTGCTAGTACAGTGAATTCATATTTGCGATATTGATAGGATATTTTTCCAAGAGTTTTGATAGATTTCCAATAATTTTTGTGCATTATGTGTTTGGAGTTTATTTTCTTTGTGAGCTTGCGACATTTCTCTTACAATCTTAAAAAGAATTAACAACACAGAGATAAAATGTGGTCATTAATTTAGTAACTGTAAGGAAATCATATGCATTTGGGACTTCGACCTGTGACTTTGAGCTTGGAGATTTGATTATATTTGCAAAACATTAATCTGGTACATACAATAGTACCGGCCGAAAATGACAGTGACGTGGGCTAATGTTTACTACTTGACAACCAATCAACTCTGTTCATATTTGTAACGGTGCAAATCAGACGAATTGATTGGTTTTGCAGCAGTAAACATCAGGCTACGTCACTGTCATTTTCGGCTGGGACTATTGTAATTATTATATATCTCACGCCTTATTACAGATACAGTCCTGATTTTTCGCACATTGATACCGTCTGACAAAACTTTCCATTTGAAACCACAACCTTTGACCTTTTGGAGTTTGACCTTCCTTTCAAGAACTTCATAACCTAGCCTATATCTTGTGCACTATTATAGATACAGCCTTGATATTTCACACAAGGATATACCTTCTGGCAAGACCTTTCATTTGATACTATGACCTTTACCTTGTGACCTTGACCTTGGAGTTTTACCGGTTTCTTGAGGACAAACTAAGGTATAGGCACGCTATGTTGTCTGCGAATAACTCGTGCTTTTTTTCTTTTCATTATAAAACTTATTTATTTACCTTTGCATGAAAAGAGGAGAAAAAAAATCAACCAGTCAACCAAGCCTAATTAAACAATTAAACTGCATTTTGTGGGTTTTGTTCAAGATTGCCATAACTGCAGCATGATGAAACTGCATTTACAATATTTTAGTGTATGATAGTATAATGATGATATGCATCATTGGTAGAAATTAATAATAAATTGAAATCCATGGTTATTTCGCTCTAAACTGCTTGAACTCTTTCCTGAAAAAGACTTGGTGTTGACGTCCCTAAAATATTGGAAAAGATTCATAAGATATTGTCATAAAAGAAGAGAAATGCTAATGTATTTTCTTCTTTTGCCTCAATATCTTTTGTCCTACATTACTTAAAGCTTATTTTTATCAACAACCATTTTCCAGTATCTTAAAGCTCTCACATTGGAACAGTACAAATTTTTGCCTTGTTGGAAAGGGTTAACATTATTATTTAAATAATTGGTGAATAATTCAATGAAGTGAATTGTAAACAAATGATTAAAGTTTCTGCAAAATTGTAGAGAGTACATGCAATAGTTTTTAAAAAATGCCAAAAAGTTGCCTGTCTGTTTTGAATAATTATGATTAGGACTAAGAAGAAACATTGACAAGTTAAATACATGTCATCAATAAATGGATTAATTAAGTTCTTTAAAAATCATAACATTTTCTAAGAATCAGGTTGAAGCTAAAACAAATTGCAAAAAGGTATAAACAGACTGGACTTAATTTCCATTTGTGCTATACAGAAAATTTTCGACTAATTGTTTGTGTTTACAATTATAACGATGGATTATCGATACAGGATACGCTATTATTACGAGCCTTTGGATCACCGATCATTTATCAACAGCCAGGTAAGAAAATTATGATTAGCTCGATCATTTTAGACGGCAGACTTTTAGACTGGTCCAAATTGAAAGATTTTGCTGACAAAAGTTCTAAGTGAATGCAATTTTAAACTTTTTGGTCTCTTTTGGGTAAAAGCAAATGTGAGAAATGAAGAAATTGCTTGTCACAAGCAATTTATTCATTTCCCGCAATGTTTTTGAAAGACATAATTTGTAGGTGTGTCAAAAGCTGTCATCATGTGGTAATGGGTTAATGTCTATTGAGTTTGAGTTTATTGGGGTTTTACGCCGTTTTCAACTACCAGGGTCATATCGCGGCGGCTGGAGCACCTACCCATGGATTCCTGTTGTTTCTCAAACCAGTACTACCACAACACCCTTACCGAGCCTCCAGCTGCTCGCCCACTTAGGTTAACGATTTCAAACCCATTGGTGGGTGACAATTTTGTCAGAAAGGGTATTAGCCACGGCCGGGTATCGAACCCGGGACCTCTCGAATGAGGGTCAGATGCTTAATGTCTATTGAAAGCCCTCTTCATTTTATCTGTCCATCCATGGTTTGACTAATTGTCCCCACGAAAAAGTTCAAGAAGACGGTAAAGTTTAAGAACCCATGAGTTCAAAGACTGTTTTGGAATGTTCTAGAATGTTAAATGACACTAATCTAGAACAGTTCTGACTGTTCTAGAAGTGCCATTTAATGTTCTAGAACATTCTAGAACACTCTAGAACAGTTCTTGAACTTAAATGCGTTCTTGAACTTTTTTCGCGGGGTGGTTCCAGTTAATGGTTACATCTAGGGATTATCAAAATGTTGTCACTTTTCAACAGAAGCCTCAAGCAACAAGGTTTTTGTTGAAAAGCAGCAATATGGTATACTAATCATTAGGAGTCTACAGATACTAAACATCAAAAGTCACATAAGACTCGTATATAATGTGTCTGTCCGTCTGTCTGTCTATCCATGGTTTGACCAAACACTGGATTATCGATATAGGATACACTACTGTTGTAACTTTTGGATCATCAAATATTTACCCAGATCAAGGTAAACTTATGAAGCAAAATTATAAAACAATTTCTTGCAATTTGCCTTTAAGCGCATTTCTTGAAATTATAGCAGAAAATATTGCTGCTTTTTAGCTCACCTGAGCATGAAGTGCTAGAGGTGAGTTATTGTGGTCACTTTTTGTCCGGCGTCCGTCTGTCCGTCAACATTTGGGGTGTTTACACTCTAGCATCCACAAAAGTTAGGCAATCTTGATCAAACTTTGCCAAAACAAGTATGATCAAAAGTTCTCGGACAAGTTTGAGGAAGACCAGAAAGTGTGGAGTTATCTGCCCTTGAATGTCAAAAAATGCTGTTTTTAAGTTTGTTTACATTCTAGCATCTACAATTATTATTGATCAATCAAGACAAAACTTGGACATAATGTTGGAAACCATAAGATCTCGGATGAGTTCAATTTTCAGTCTGATCTGACCAGAAAGATGAGAGTTACATGCCCTTGAATTGGGCAAAATTGCCATTTTTGGCTGTTTTCAACCTTGTTTACACTCTAGAATCTACAGTTGTTATTAAATCAAGACAAAACTTGGACACAATGTTGGGGAGCATAACATTTTGGATGAGTTTGATTTTCAGTCTGATCTGATCAGAAAGTCGAGAGTTATGCGCCCTTGAATTGGGCAAAATTGCCATTTTTGGCTGTTTTCGACCTTTTTTACACTCTAGAATCTACAATTATTAATAAATCAAGACAAAACTTGGACACAATGTTGGGGACTATAAGATCTCGGATGAGTTTGATTTTCAGTCTGATCTGATCAGAAAGTCGAGAGTTATGTGCCCTTGAATTTGATAAAACTGCAGTTTTCGGTTGATTTGGACCTTTTTTACTCTCTATAATATAAAATTTATAAATCAATCAAGACAAAACTTGGACACAATGTTGGGGACCATAAGATCTTGGATGAGTGATTTTCAGTCTGATGTGATCAGAAAGTCAAGAGTTAATTTTAAGTGCCCTCGAATTTGATAAAACTGCTGTTTTTGACTGTTTTCAACCTTGTTTACACTCTAGAATCTACAAATATTGACCAATCAAGACAAATCTTGGACACAATTTAGGAGACCATAAGATCTCAGATGAGTTCGATATTCAGTCTGATTTGACCAAAAAGAAGAGAGTTATGGGTCCTTGAATTTGATAAAATTGCCATTTTCGGCTGTTTTTGACCTTGTTTACACTCTAGAATCTACAATTGTTAATCAATCAAGACAAACCTTGGACACAATGTTGGAGAATATAAGATCTCGGATGAGGTTGATTTTCAGTCTGATCTGACCAGAAAGACGAGAGTTATGTGCCCTTGAATTTGATAAAATTGCCATTTTTGGCTGTTTTTGACCTTGTTTACACTCTAGAATCTACAATTATTTAAAAAAAAACACCAACGTTTGGCACCATAAGAGCTCGAATGAGTTTGATTTTCACAACATTATTGACCACAAGTTCCTATTCAGTCTTTAAGTCATAAATATCAATTGAATTGAACATAAGTGTTGCTCATATCATTTTGGTTCAGATGAGCGATATAGGACCATCATGGTCCTCTTGTCTTCAAAACCTTTGTAACTGCAGCTTAAAACAAGCATCAGTTATGAGCTTTTAGATGAAAAATTATGAAATGCAAAAACAGTTGAAGGGGTGCAAATATCAAAAAGAAAATGGCTGATAATAGATATATTTGTTAGTAAAAGTACATAATTGATAATTATTGATGGTTTAAGCCATCTTTTTTCTTTAATTAAGTGCTGACTAAGAGCTCATCTGAATATTACAGAATCTAAGAGATGTTTAATGTTATGTGTCAGGCTAAAAGGGTTTTTAGCTCCACTGGCCTTTCAGGCCAGCAGGCTATTGTCATGGGGGTGTGTCCGTTGTACATGTGTCTGTGTGTGAGTCTGTCCGTGCGTCTGTGCATCAGTAAACTTTTCCTTAAAAACCTTCTTCTCAAAAATTACTGGATGGATTTCAACCAAACTTCACAGGAATGATCCTAGGGTGACCCTCTCAGATTCTTTCAAAGAATTTGGATTGAACTAGAATAACCTGAGTTATCTGCCCTTGAATGTCAAAAATAGATGGTTTTGACTTTGTTTTTACTCTAAAATCTACAAAATTAATATTGACCAATCAAGACAAAACTTGGACAAAATTTATATAACCTTTTTATCCTGCCTGGGTGTTATTTTCAGCTTGTTATCATTATTTTGAAAAAAATAAGTATGATCTTTTAAGGACAGATCCTCCAGTTGTTACTGCGCAACTTACTGCGCATATCCTAAATAACGAAATAAAGCTGTTTCAGTAATTGGCCTTTTTCTGCAAATGTATTTTTTACATTAAGTTAATGTTTGGTTGATAAATGACAAGACCCTTTTCGGTTATTCCAATTTTCTCTGTTTGGTAAATTAAAGTGTAATAGTACTCGGATGGTACATTTCGCTTTTTGTTACGCGTTCAACATGTTGCGTTAGCGATAAGAAACGGAGCAACAAAAGCAAAGTGGTGTCTTTATGAATTAGTCCGCTTCAGATGGACACAAAAGATGACACTTTTTATTATCTAAAGCTGGTAATAAGGAAGAAAATGGATAAAAGTAGTGAAGCAATTTCGGACAGAGCTGCAAAAAGTAAACCAAATGTTGCTTATAACTAAGAAAAACGCTTGGTTTGATATATTTTTCTTTCTTCGTTTTTGTAGGTATGACCAAGCACTATCTCTATACCAAAAAGGAAAAAATTCTTACCGCTGGAATATTTTTTATTATCAGAAACGTTGCGACAAAAAGAGTAACTTCAGCTATTTTGAAATAATGTTTTACTAAAAATTTCAAAATCATCACTTAATTTTCCTATATTGATACTCATTTAGACAGAATAAAACATATTGAACACAATAAAGACTTATTTATGTAATCCTAGTCATTTCAAACACCCTTTTTGTGGGTATTTAAGTGATACCTTATTTTTGCAATTTTAGACAAGAGTAGTCTCCCTTGAAATCCAATAACTTTTTAATTCGCTTGGTGACCTATAGTTTTTAAGTCATTTTTTTACTTCTCATATATTTAAATATCAGTACAGAAAAAATAAAAAAAGTCTTACCGTAGGAAATAAATGGAGGATCTGTCCTTAAGAGTTTCAGTAGTTCTGGACTTTTGTCATACCTGGGCAAAAGCAACAGAAAAGCATGTGGTTAAGACACGCAATTCCTTCATGATCCCACATTGTTTTCTACACAAAAAAAGACCAAAAATGTAATTAGGCCGAAAAAAAAAATATGTGTGTTTCAGGTTTCTTAAGAAAATTCAACCTGGGTCGGTAGGTAGGATTTTTTTTTTTATTTTGTATTTTTTTTGTCATTTTCTTGACAAAATGTAACAAAATAGTTAAAATTTCTCTGATTGTTTTATAGCTAATTCCTTTTCAACCCTTTGCCATAAGACCTGGTTTTGACGTCCCTAACAGAATAGGCTTGAAAAAGGTTTAGGCAAAAGAAGGAAACATTTATAAATCAGCATTATCTGCATTTTCTCCTTTTGTCTCAATATTAATTTTCATTGACTAATATACACACATCTAATCAACATTCGCTTTGTTGTCTGCAGCAGATTTTGAATTGGGCTACCCAAATATTAAATCGTGTCGTTTTGGGAAAGGGTTAATTTCATCTTTAATACTTTCTTTGAATTTTAATTTCTAATTTCAGTGGCAGCAGAGTGGAATTACCAGAAGAATGAAGGACCTGGAATTTGTGGTTGTCGAGAAATAAAATAAATGAAGAAAACATGTATATAATACATTCGTTGTTATTTATTTCCCCTTCTGTTCAACAAGTTCAAATATGAGCATTGGCCTGACAAAACCAGCGATCTAGGTTCAACACAAATGCTGCTGTACAGCTACATAAAATAGCTAAACAGACCAATGGGTGTACCTATACGTGAGGGTGGGGAGAGTTTCTATGGAGTACCTACAACCAGCTTGGGCAGACCTGTATACAAAAGTGTACCTGGCAGGTAAACAATAGTCCAACCATGAGAATATTTTTGGCACAGAATCTTCTGTATTTTTCCAACAACACAGGTGTATAATACTGGTCAGAAAAAAAGATTAAGTCCAACCACAAGAAAAAAATTGGCATGGGTTCTCCTTTAACTTGCATTTTCTTCTTCATCCCTTCCCAATAAACCTGGGATTGTTTTAAAAAACATTGGCTAGTTATCATTGACACTTTCCCAAACTAGACCTGGTTTTGACGTCCCCCACAGACAGGTATCAGTAGGAAAACATTTACGCAAAAGAAGAAAATGTTGGTAAATCAGTATTTCTCCTTTGTCTCAATAGTTTCCATGTTTTATAATGTATATTCCACACACGTTTTGCTTTAATATCAATATTCCTATTGTAATCCTGCACGTAATCCCAGCGAGTTAATTCAATGTCAGATGGATAATCTGCAGCAGCATTCGAAATAGAACACCCACGTCAGACTGTATCAAAAATCTAGCTGTTTGGGAAAGGGTTTATAACTACACAAGTCTTTAAATACTAAAATGTTGGCCTCCAAAGTACAACTTTTCTCCTGAATTTATTAACTGTCGTGGATATCGAAATCGACGTAGATCTACGTAGGCCCTACCATGTTTTCTTCTTTTTTTCCCTCGATGAGAAAGTCCGATTCCGTCGAAGACAGTTTTCCTTTCTCGAGGGGTGGATGGTGTGCAAGACAAACGTCTCTCATTCCATTGGCAAACGGTCTGAGAACATTAAGCGCCCTCGACGTGGGAACATTTTTGGACTCTCACAGATAAAATGGACGCCATTTTTCGTATACATGTGTATTTTGCTTTGAACAATTTTGATCATTGCTGACTCGCTTGACAACTCGCACCGACCAATCAAGATCTAAGTACGTCATCATTTTTTCCCGGGCTTACGGCACGCGCGAGTTTTGTCAACAAACCGTAGTATGCGTGACCTTATTTGGTTTACAATATGATTAATTACGTCATCATTTTTTCGCGCGCTTAAGAACACGCGCGAGTTTTGTAAACAAACCGTAGTATGCGTGACCTTATATGGTTTACAACTGGCAGTCACGTGATTATGCCCCCTTTCGAAGAAAATGGGGGTATATTGTTTTGCAAGTGTCGGTCGGTCGGTCGGTCGGTCGGTCGGTCGGAAGGTCGGTCGGTCGGTCGGTCGGTCGGTCGGTCGGTCTGTCCGTAGACCAAATCTTGTCCGGAGCATAACTCAAAAAGTATTAAAGGTAGAATCATGAAACTTCACAGGTGGATAGATCTCATTATGGAGAGGTGCAGTGCACAAGAACCGTAACTCTGCCGATCAAATTTTTTGAGTTATTGCCCTTTGTTGATTTTATAACTTGATTCTTGTCCGGAGCATAACTCAAAAAGTATGTAAGGTAGAATCATGAAACTTTATAGGTGGATAGATCTCATTATGGAGAGGTGCAGTGCATAAGAACCGTAACTCTGCCGATCAAATTTTTTGAGTTATTGCCCTTTGTTGATTTTATAACTTGATTATTGTCCGGAGCATAACTCAAAAAGTATGTAAGGTAGAATCATGAAACTTTATAGGTGGATAGATCTCATTAAGGAGAAGTGCAGTGCACAAGAACTGTAACTCTGCCAATCAAATTTTTGGAGTTATTGCCCTTTGTTGATTTTATTAATTGATTCTTGTCCGGAGCATTACTCAAAAAGTATGTAAGGTACAATCATGAAACTTTACAGGTGGATAGATCTCATTATGGAGAGGTGCAGTGCACAAGAACCGTAACTCTGTCGATCAAATTTTTTGAGTTATTGCCCTTTGTTGATTTTCAAACTTGATTCTTGTCCGGAGCATAACTCAAAAAGTATAAAAGTTAGAATCATGAAACTTCACAGGTGGATAGCTCTCATTATGGAGAGGTGCAGTGCACAAGAACTGTAACTCTGCTGATCAAATTTTTTGAGTTATTGCCCTTTGTTGATTTTCAAACTTGATTCTTGTCCGGAGCATAACTCAAAAACTATGTTAGGTAGAATCATGAAACTTCACAGGTGGATAGATCTCATTATGGAGAGGTGCAGTGTACAAGAAACGTAACTCTGCTGATCATATTTTGTGAGTTATTGCGCTTTGTTGATTTTATAACTTAATTCTTGTCCGGAGCACAACTCAAAAAATATGTAAGGTAGAATCATGAAACTTTACAGGTGAATAGATTTCATTATGGAGAGGTGCAGTGCACAAGAACTGTAATTCTGCCAATCAAATTTTTGGAGTTATTGCCCTTTGTTGATTTTTACGCTTAATTCTTAACCTTGCCTATATCCCGTGTCCTTTTACACATACAGCCTTGATATCTCACACATAGATACCTCCTATCAACATCGTTCACATTTAACCATGACCTTGGACCTTGTGACTTTGACCTTGGAGTTTGACCTACTTTAAAACAAAATAAACCCGGCATATATCTCATGACCTTTTACAAATACAGCCTTGATATTTCACACATGGACACATCTTACCAAGACCATTCACAATTGACCATGACCTTGGACTTTGTGACCTTGACCTTGGAGTTTGACCTACTTTTAAAAAACTTTAACCTGGCCGATATATCATGTCCATTTACACATACAGCCTTGATATTTGACACATGGAAACCTCCGACCTAGACCTATCACATACGACTATGACCTTGGACCATGTGGCCTTGTGCTTGGAGTTTGACCTACTTTTAAAAAAAAATAAACTGGGCCTATATCTTATGTGCTATTACACATACAGCCTTGGTATTTCACACATGGACACATCTTACCACGACCTTTCACATTTGACCATGACCTTGGACCTTGTGACCTTGACCTTGGACTTTGACCTACTTAAAAAAAAATTAACCTAGCCGATATATCATGTCCTTTTACACATACAGCCTTGATATTTGACACATGGACACCTACGACCAAGACCTTTTACATTGGACCATGACCTTGGACCTTGTGACTTTGACCTTGGTGTTAGACCTACTTTAATAATACATTAACCTGGCCTATATTTATGTCATTTTACATATACAGCCTTGATATTTCACACATGGTCACTTCCAACCAAGATATTTCACTTTTGACCATGACCTTGGACCTTGACCTTGGAGTTTGACCTACTTTTAAAAAACTTAAACTAGGCCTTTATCTCATGTCCTGTTACCTATACAGTCTCAATATTTTATACATGGACACCTCCTACCAAGACCTTTCACATTTGACCATGACCTTCGCCTGTGTGACCTTGACCTTTGATTTTTACATCATTTTACAAATATTTAACCTAGCCTTTATCTTATGTCCTATTACACCTACAGCCTTGATATTTCACACATAGACACCTCCTACCAAGACCTTTCATATTTGACCATGACCTTGAATATTGCAACCTTGACCTTGGAGTTTGACCTACTTTTAAAAAGACTGAAACCAGGCATATATATCATGTCCTTTTACACCTACAGCCTTGATATTTCACACATGGACACCTCCAACCAAGGCCTTTCACATTTGACCATGACCTTGACCTTGGCATTTGGCCTACTTTTAAAAACTTTAACCTGGCCTATGTTTCATTTTACAATTACATATACAGCTTTGATATTTCACACATAGACACCTCCAACCAAGACCTTTTATATTTGACCATGACCTTGGACCTTGTTAACTTGACCTTGGACTTTGACCTACATCAAATGTAGGCCCTTGAGGGGGCATATATGTTTTACAAACATCTCTTGTTTTATTTGGGATTGGAATTTTCCGCTTGGAGGGTAGCATGAAAACAGTTTTTATCGACGCATTTTCAAATCTAACTTGTGACAGGGGAAATATTTACATACGGAAATTGAGAAACTGTTCGCAAGGGCAAGACTGAAGGGCATGAGAAAAAATGCACATGGCAAAAAGGGTCCGAATCGGTGCTTTTTTTTTTTTTTTTTTGAAAACTCATTAAAAATAATTGAGTCGGCCATATTTCGGCCGAGTCGGTCGGGAAACCTGAAACACACATATTTTTTTTCGGCCTTACACTTGAAATTGTCATATGTTATATCTGTAACACCTTTGAATTTGGAAAAGTCTTGAATTTTACAATCCAGTAATGGGTTAAACCCCATGCAATCAATTCACTTTCTCTTTGATTTTGTGTATCGTCGGTGTAAATGCAAAACCATGTATGTCGATTTTTTTCGCGATTTTCAAAGTACAAACTTGTGTTTTCAGTTAAGACAATTCTTGCAGGTTTTGAGATATTTTACCAATCAGTATTAATGAAACATTATTTCTGAACAATATGTCCAAATTTCAAATAAAACATTTCACTTAGGGAAAAGTTATTACACTTTTTTTCCCTCCCCTTTAAAACTTTCCAAAATCGAGATACCAGGTTTTGCATTTACAACAACCATATAGCAGCTGAGATGCTGCAGCATTACTAGGCCATATGTTAGTGAGATAAGACCTGTTATTCTAAAATATGATATGTGCATGATATTTGTGACTCATCAGGCAAAAAGGGACCTACTGGAAGTCCATAAAAACCAAATTATGAGAAACTGATCAGACTTGGCAGACATCGACCAGATGTGGCAATTCGAAAATGATTATATATACTAGTTCTTACATACTCACAGTGTATAATCACGTGACTTAGAATTTCTGATAATCTTCAATAACTTTGTCAATACTTGACCAATTTGAATTCTGTTTGGAGCAGAGAAGGTGAAAAAATGTCAGGAATACTATGGTCGTAGTAGATTTTGAAAAAAAATCAACTGATAAAAAAGTTATTGAAGATAAACTAAAATTTTGGTTTATCTTCAATAACTTTTTAATCAGTTGATTTTTCAAAAATCAACCACGTCCATCTAATGCGTGACCTCTGTCCACATTCTCTGCTTCGAACCGAATTAAAATCGATGCCGTATTAACAAAGTTATTGAAGATTTTCAGTAATTATTCCATCACATGATTATCCACTGTGATACTAATTGATAGGAAAAAATCCAGAGAGAGAAAACTTTTGATACAAGTCCATCTGCTCTGATCATGCAGACTGACTTTGGTAGATACTTTTCACACTTGCTAGAAGGTCCATTTTAGCCTGACAAGTCAGATTGATATCATTTTCCAGGTAGATAAATATGTCGTATTGTTGATCAGACAGGATAAATGCAGATGATAACTAAGCTTATTGTTGGGAAAAGATTTTCTGGTTCTCCCTGTTTCTGTGATTATAGGTTTTATTACTCTTTTCCAAATGGCAAAGTTTTAGACTGTTCTAAATTCAAAGAAGTTGCAGACAACAATTTCAAGTGAACAAAAGTCTACATTTCTCTGCCATTCCTGGTAAAAAAACACTGCCAGAAATGAAGAAATTGTTTGTCATAAGCAATTTCTTCATTTTCCACAATATTTTCCCAAGAATTTTCGTTAAGTGATGTCTAAAGGCGTCATCGTGTGGTAACGGGTTAAAGTGATTATGTGGTGTTCTTTTGGTGTTTTTTGGCGGATGTTTCATTTAGTATGGAAAAAGGTTTAATTGATGTTTTAGCTGTTAATTGTGAAATCATATGATGTGATAATCAACCCATTCCCACACACATGGACGCTTTTTGTCGTCCCCCAAGAAAAGAGGATTTGCAAAACATTGAGGCAAAAGTAGAAAATCGCAGGCATTCAGTGTGTTGTTGATTATCTTCAAAAACCTGGTAATTACAGCTTTTGCCACTTTGTGGTGTACAGCAAGTATTGAATCATAACGCCTCAAATGTTGCTGTTTGTGAAAGGGTTAACCCTTTCCCAAACAAGACCTGGTTTTGACGTCCCTAATAGGAATTTAAAGGCTTGAGAAAACATTAAAACAAAAGAAGAAATTGCTGATAACCAGCAGTTTCTCCTTTTGTCTCAATATTTTCTTACCTATATTGAACAGAAATCCATTCTTTTTCAATGTCCATTTTGTCGTCTGCAGCAACTTTCAAATTGGACATCCTAAATTTTTGTCGTTTGTGAAAGGGGGTTATGGTAGAAGACCCATAATGAAAAACTCCACTTTCTAGCCATATGAAATGCATCAAATTACACACACTTGTAAATACACTTCACATAAGTTGATTCACCGTGCCGGATTTCAAGATTATGCTTCAAGAAGAAAATAATTTACAAATATCATTTTACTCTATATTCATATGCAAGGGAGGTAATTTTGAACATTTTTGTCAAATATTTTCATAAGTATGCATGAATTCAAAATTCTAAACCGTTCAAAATGCTTATGTTTGTACTTGGACTGGAAATTAAACACAATTTAGGAATTACTGGCACTTTTCAACTTTTGTCGCTGGCGCTTTGGTGCTAATTATGGGTCTTCTACCTTAATAACATTTTTCAGACAGATAAGCATCACTGACAGTCACTATATTGGTCAGGAATTGTAGATGGTGATGGGATAAACTAGCTCTCTGGCCAGCTGTTCTAGCATAGAAAAATATTGAGAGAAAAGGAGAAATCGCTGATTATCAGCAATTTCACCTTTTCTCTCAATGTTTTCTCAAGATGTCTCTACTAGGGACATCAAAATCAGGTCTTGTTTGTGAAAGGGTTAATATCATTTTTCAGACAGATAAGCTTGTGACTGTGTTGGTCAGGAATTGTAGATGTTGATGGGATAGCTAGCTATAGAAACCTGGAATTACCTGGTTGTTGTGGTATTTTAAAACTATTTCCCAAACAAGACCTGGCCCCGGTTTCTCGAAAAAACTTAAGTATCTTCTCATGCTCAAATCTGAGCATCATGCTCAAATCGCATGAAATCCACGTGAACTTCAATTGAATACCAATCAACGTTGATTTGTATTGAATAGAAGTTGAGCATGAACTCATGAGAATATACTTAAGTTTTTTCGAGAAATCGGGGCCTGGTTTTGACGTCCCTAATATAAATGCTTGGGAAAACATTGAAACAAAAGAAGAAACTGCTGATAACCAGCAGTTTCTCCTTTTGTCTCAATATTTTCTGTGCCATATTGTACACAAATCCTATCTTTCATATTAACATCCATTTTGTCATTTGTGTCAGTTTTTGAAGTGGATCACCCTAAAATCTTGCTATTTGGGAAAGGGTTAAAACTATTTTCCAAAAGGGCGAAAAATAAGACTCTTCCAATATAAAAAGAGTTGCAGACGACGAAATGATGGACTGAAATGATTAATGTCGGAAGTAGAAAAAGTTTATGATATAACATAGAAAAAAGTATTTATGATATAACAAAGAAAAAGTTATTGAGGAAAAATGAGAAATTGCCAATGATCAGCAATTTCTTCTATTCTCTCAATGTTTTCCGAAGCTGTGTCTATAATAGGGACATCAAAACTTGTTTGGGAAAGGGTAAGGTAAAAAAAATGTAGTGTTGAATTGAAAAACTTGATGCTTATTTCATCACTTTTAAATGAATTTCTTGAAGCTGCAATTAACAAGTTTGATAATTGAAAAGCATGGATTTCTTGATTTTGTATATAGAGCAAATTGTAATGGTTTTTCTTGGCCATATGTTAGTAAGATAAGAATGTGATATTTTTATCATTTCGCAGATAGATATGTATAATTCTATTGGTCAGACAGGGAAAATCGTGATGGGATAAATTCTGATTTCTTGGAGTGGTTTGGATTACCAATGGTTTTGGGCTATTTTTAGCTCAACTTTTCGAAGAAAATGAGAGCTTAATATACTGTCACCCGGGCGTTTGCATTGGCATTGGCGTCGGCGTTGGCGTCGGCTTTGCAACAAAGGTTAAAGTTTTTTGAAACATCAATAACTTCCATACTATCAAAGGGATTCAACCCAAACTTGGAATACTTATTCACCATCACACCCTCTACCTTACTACCAGGGCCCATGACCCTGGCTCCACTATATTTGGAGTTATGCCCCCTTTATACTAAGCAACTTAGAAAGTCGAGCATGCTGTCTTCGGACAGCTCTTGTTATTTCATATCCTCAAAAAGCTAAAACTGGTCTAAATGTCATAATTCAAAACTGTTGCACAAAACAAAAATGTGTAGGATAAAATTAACCTTGTGCAATAAAATGTTAAAATGTTGATTATTGGTAATGTTCTTTGCATCATAAAATATTTTCAGAATCAATTTGACCTTCGTCATTTAACAAATCATTGCTTTTCAACAAAAACCTGGTAATAACAGCTTTAAACAAAGAGTATCTTGGTTAACCTTTCCCAAACAAGACCTGGTTTTGACATCCCTTATAGATAAGGCTTGGGAAAACATTTAGGCAAAAGAAGAAACTGCTGATAGCCAGCAGTTTCTTCTTTTTTCTCAATATTTTCTTTGCCATATTTCACCCAAATTCTATCTTTAATAACAACCATTTTGTCATTTGTGGCATTTTTTTTAAGTGGATCACCCTAAAATTTTGCAGTTTGGGAAAGGGTTAATATAAGTTTTCCGCTTTTCTTCCAAAGCCTTGTATCTACAGCTTCAACCAAGCATAGTTATGAGATTGTGAAAGAAAAGCAATGATATTATTGTCACTTTTCTACAAAAACCTTGTAACTGCAGCTTGTTTTAAGCTGCAGTTACGAGGTTTTTGTTGAAAAGCAGCAATTATTATCAAGGATTTGACCGAGAATTAGAAATGAAATACTGCACGACTCTGCCAAATTTGGTGACAAAATGTCTAAGATCATTTTATATTGGTCAACTGGGATTTTTGCAGAGCTAAATTCAGGCATAAAAACAGATTTTATTACAGACCTATTTTGTCCTGATCCAATTAACACTTATTTCTCTCGAACTACTCATGGTTTGACGTCCTTAAGAAATAATAATAATAATAATAATAATAATAATAATAAAGACTCTATTTAACGAGGCAGCACAGTTGGGATAAACCCAGTCTTCCCTGTGGGCCTCTACAAATATTTACAAAACCAGTACATGTATATACAACAAAGCAAAATAACAAATATCAACAGTCTGTGTAAATTATGCATTAATCCTTTCTCACATGACAAAATTATAAGCTGATCCGAATTGGAATATAGCACAGATGACAAAATAGTTGCTAAGCAGACAAAATCTTTGTGTATTATGATTTATAAAGTAGGAAAAAACTGAAGAAAGAAGGAAAATACTGGTAATCATAATCAGTATTTTCTTCCTTGCTCTCAGCACTTATAGAACTCTACAGAGATAGTCAAAAATCAAGTTAGAGTAATGTGTAAAAAGCAACACAAATAATACTGCAGCATTTGTAAGCATATCAAACATTATAATTTATCATAAAATCTATTCATCATCAGAAAAAGAATCATTCTGTATTCTTACTTTATAAGGAAGAGTATATGAATTAATAATTACGATAGTTTTTCACCTGAGCCCTAAGCTAGTTTTCACTGCCTTGAGGCAAATTAAGAAAAATGGTTAGAAAATAATTCCTCAACTTTAATTTTGAAATGTTGAGATATATTCTATCATGTACATAAAGATTATGGATCAGCTTCACTTTGTAGTTTCAGTAAAATTCCGACAAGGCAAATTATTTGTTATTTAACATGAATAATCATATTGTTTGGATTTGAGATTTAGGATTAATATCTACTGACTACTATAATATACACATACTTTGATTTTGCCACTCTTTGTATAAAATACCAGATTAGATCTATTTACATTTTCCTGTTTGATTAAGAAATATTGTGCACATCCAGGGTGTTTCTCCCACCTGTGTACCACCATTGTAAATAAGCAGCTTTAAACTTTTTTACATTGTCCACATTTCTGATGTATAGGGGTATTTGATTCCAAATTTTTGGACCAGAATATGAAATTGATTTTCTGAAAAATTCAATTCTTGGCTTTGGAATTTTTAGAGCTGAGTTTGCTTTAGATCTTAGATTTGTATTTGCTGTTTCAGTGAAGAGATTTGATATATACTCTGGAAGTTTGCCATTTGTAGATTTGTACATGAAAATAGACTTCTTGAATACAATACGTTCATGGATAGTAAGCCACTTGAGCTCTTGAAATAATTCTTCACTGGGAGTATCAATATTTTTATCAAGAATTATTCGTGCAGCCCTTTTTTGAAATTTGTGGAGTTTATCTAACAATTTTGAGTTACAATTTCCCCAGATAATACAACAGTAGTCAATGTGAGGTAGGATATAAGCATTGAAAAACAATTTTCTTGCATGAATATTAAGATATCTTTTGATTCTTAAAAGAAGGTATAACAAAGAATTACATTTTTTCAGCAAATTTTCTACTTGGGTTCTCCATGAGAGGTTATGGTCTACTTGAACACCAAGCAATTTTTCTACTTCTGAAAATTCTATTATTTGGTTTTGTAGAAGTAATGTTAAACTTTCATTGTTGAAAACTTGGTTTGTTGGTGAAATAACCATAGCCTTTGTCTTATTTGGATTAGGCAACATTGCATTTTTCTTACACCAATCATCAATGACATTAAGACTGTTTTGAAGGGTTTTACAAACTTCATCTGGTGATTTTCCTGTCACACTTACTGTCGTATCATCTGCGAAAAGATCAGTTGATGACTTGGTAAGATGTGCAGGTAAATCATTGATATACAGGAGGAAAAGAATTGGGCCTAATACAGAGCCTTGCGGTACTCCAGATACTATATTTTGTGACGAAGATAATTTTCCTGAGACAGATACTTTTTGTGTCCTTTCCGACAAATATGATTGAAACCAAGCCAATGTTGGAAAGATGGCCGAGTAAATCATTTAGAGGAAAGAAGTAAATGCTTTTTCTTCATTTACCTCTATATTTCTGTGCTATAAAGTTCTAAAAGTCTGTATTATATTAGAGGGTTAACTAAAACTATAATTATTATTTTCCTATGATACATCAAATCGTAGGTTTCATAGTTTCAACAATGGTGATATTTTTCCCAAACAGCCACTTTTCCAATTAGATAACTGATTTAGACGAAAAAATAGATGTTGACAAAGACTGAATTTGTGTATACTGATTATCAGCATTTTCTTCTTTTGTCTCAATGTTTTCGCAACCCATTTCTATTGGGGACGTCAAATCCAGGTCTTGTTTGGTAATTTGATAAATTAAACTCATTACCAGACGGCAACATCTTAGACTTTCTCAAATTCAAAGATGATGCAGGCCACAATATTATATCTTTATGGGTAGGGAACATTGTTAGAAATGAAGAAATTGCTTGTGAAAAGCAACTTCATCATTTCCCATATTGTTTTCTACAGCCTTTATTTTCTTGTAGGGGCGTCAAAAAGTGTCATTTATGTGGAATTGGTATTATAATTGTCCTATAATGAGCGCCAAGTTGTAGGCTTCATGGATTAACCCTTTCCCAAACGACAAAAAATTAGGATGGTCCAATTCGAAAGGTGCTGCAGACGAAAAAATGGCCATTGAAAAAGAAAGGATTTTTGTACAATATAGCTAAGAAAATATTGAGACAAAAGGAGAAACTGCTGGTTATCAGCAGTTTCTTCTTTTGTTTCAATGTTTTCTCAAGCCTGTCCATTAGGGACTTCAAAACCAGGTCTTGTTTGGGAAAGGGTTAACAATGATGATACCTTTAACATATTGTTGCTTTTCAACAAAAACTTTGTAACTGCAGCCTAAAATAAACAACAGTTACAAGATTTTTGTTGAAAAGCATCAATATGTTTCTTAACAGTCCTTACAAGTCATGTATCTTGTATTGTTTTAAAGCATGACAATCATATGGTTATCATAATCTTTGAGAAAGACCACAGTCTATCATTTAAAAGTTGTTTAACCGTTTCACTGCCAAATATTTATTTCAGACGTGTTTCTCACTGCTGAATTAATTCGAGGAATTTTCCAAGAATTGATACCCTGTACACAAAAACATGCATAACTTTTGACTCATTTGATGGATTCCTTTCAAATTTTCAGCACATTCAGACAAATTAAGCACCTATATGTGACCAAAATTTAAAGGTAATGTATGTTTCTTTTTTACGTTGTGGGTACTCATATATTTCGCCCCCATAAATTTGTTGACTGAAGTCGCCTATGGCAGGGACCCTCTATAGTCGACAAAAGTCGCCTATGGCAGTGAAAGGGTTAAATAGAGGATGATCGTTTGTTTCTGTGTAAGATCAATTTATATATCATTGAGTGAACAACAAAAGCTTTATTTTCACGAGTGGCAAAGCCACAAGTGAAAATGTAGCTTTGCTTGTTCACAAAATGAAATATAAATCGATCTCACTCGAAAAACAAACAATTATTCTGTTTCTTTAATGCAATAATTTAACAAAATACAAAGCAATATGACAGATTTTCTTAAAGCGCATCATTTAGCTCACCTGAGCACGAAGTGCTCGAGGGGAGCTATTGTGGTCACTCACCGTCCGTCGTTCGTCTGTCCGTCTGTCTGTCTGTCTGTCCGTCCGTCAACAATTTCTTCAAACATCTTCTTCTCCAAAACTAACAGGCCAATTTTGACCAAACTTGGCAGGAATGTTCCTTGAGTGACCCTTCTCAAAACTTGTTCGCGGATTTTTGATTCGTCAAAAAATGTGGGCGTGGCAGGGCGGGGCTTATCGCACTTAGAGAAATCCTAAGAAAATTCTTTAAAAATCAACCATTGTTCCAATTTGAACCAAATTTTGCAGAATTGTTCCTTGAGTGACCCTTCTCAAAACTTGTTCTCAGATTTTTGATTCGTCAAAAAACGTGGCCGTGGCAGGGAGAAAGGGGCTTATCAGACTTAGAAAAATCATAAGAAAATTCTTTAAAAATCAACCATTGGGCCAATTTGAACCAGACTTTGCAGGGATGTGCCTTAAGCCATTCTTTTTAAAATTTGTCCACAAATATTTTCATTTGTAAAAAATTGTGGCCGTGGCAGGGAGAAAGGGGCTTATCAGACTTAGAGAAATCATAAGAAAATTCTTTAAAAATTAACCATTGGGCCTTTTTGAAGCAGACTTTGCAGGAATGTTCTTTGAGTCTCTCTTTTCAAAATTGATTCACAAATTTTTACTTTTGTCAAAAAATGAGGGCGTGGCAGGGAGGAAGGGGCTTATCAGCCTTAGAGAAATCCTAAGAAAATTCTTAAAAAATCAACCAATGGGCCAATTTGAACCAAACTTGGCAGAATTGTTCCTTGAGTGACCCTCTTCAACATTTGTTCATGAATTTATAGTTTCGTCAAAAAATGTGGGTGTGGCAGGGCGGGGCTTATCTGACCAAGAGAAATTGTTAAAAAATTCTTCAAAAATCTTCTTCTCCTTAACCATAAGGCCAATTAAAACCAAATTTGGCAGGAATGTTCCTTGGGTGACCCTTCTTAAGATTTGTTCGCTGATTTTTTATTCATCCAAAATTGTGAGCGTGGCAGGTCAGAATTTACCGGACTTGGAGAAATCAAAAGAAAATTCTTTAAGAATCAACCATTGGCCCAATTTGAACCACACATGGCAAAAATGTTCCTTGGGTGACTCTTTTCAAAAAATTTTTTCAAATTTTTTATTCGTCAGAAAAAATTGGGCGTGGCTTATCAGACTTACAGAAATCCTAAGAAAATTCTTTAAAAATCAACCATTGGCCCAATTTGAAGCAAACTTACAGAAATGTTCCTTGAGTGACCCTTTTCAAAATGTGTTAGCAAATTTTGTATTGGTCAAAAAAGTGGGCATGGAAGGGCGTGGCTTATCAGACTTAGAGAAATCATAAGAAAATTCTTTAAAAATCAAGCATAGGGTCAATTTGAAACAAATTTGGCAACGATGTTCCTTGAGTGACCCTTTTCAAAATTTGTTTGCAAATTTTTGATTCGTCAAAAAAAGTGGGCGTGTCTTAAACTTCTTTCAGGTGAGCGATATAGGGCCATTCTGGCCCTCTTGTTTTACATGTGACTGCTATGCAACGCTTATGATGATGTCACTTATTTGGCCCGGCTTATATAACGTCAGATAGGGTGAAATAAACGAAAGCGGGGCAGTTTTTGATAATTTTACTTGATAGGCGTTGAGTTTATCATACCGTTATTTCGATCCTGATAATCCACTGAAAAGCATTAAAGAATATGTTTTTCTTGTCACCAATTTTGACAGAATTTCACTTCGAAAGCTTGAAGAGTTAACCCATTACCAGACAGCAACATTCTATAGACTGGTCCAAATTCAAAGACGCTGCAGAAGACAATTTCGAGTGAATGAGATTTTACATAATTATTTTGGTCTTTTGGGGTAGAAAACATTGTGGGAAATGAAGAAATCACTTGTCACAAGCAATTTCTTTAATTTAAACTATGTTTTCCAAAGCCTGTATGTTGTTGGGCATAATAAAAGTGTCACTGTGTGGTAATGGGTTTATAGGTTCTATAGAACCCTCATCCTGTTGTCAGCTTCATGAATTTAAAGTAGTCTACCCCTAATGAGATTCGCACGACATCAGAATTATTTGTGCGTGAACGAAAACATTCGGTGGTGGAACTCTCCACTGCCGAATGTTTACTATAACATGCGAATAGGTTCGGATGCGTAATGACGACGTTCGAAAAAAGCCGATGTTTTATGAATCTCAAAATGGCAACATTACGGGTATTCTACCTTAACAGAGATGATATCATAAACATATGTTTCTCATGCAGGTATTTTGTATTGTTTTAGAGCTATGAAACATGAAAGCTCAGAGGTTATTTTTCTTGGAGAAGGGCCATGGTCTATTTAACAATAATCTGTGGTTATGATAATTCCTTGTAGCAGGTTGCTCGGTGTTAATGGTTTATATAATAATAAATGGATATTTTGTTTCTACTCTTTCTCAAACACTGACGCTTTTTGATGCAAATTTTGAAAAAGCTTTGGAAATATTGTGGCAAAAGAAGAAAATGCTGATAGTCAGCATTTTCGTCTTTTGCCTCAATATTTTCTGTGTTATATGTGATTAAGGTGATATTATAAGTAACGGCCATGACTATACAGCTTTTACTAATTATACCCCCGCAAAAGGACCGTGTTATTATACCCCCGCAAAACGAATGTTTTAGGGGTATACTGGAATCAACCTGTCTGTATGTATGTATGTCTGTCTGTCTGTGTACAAAATATTTCTCCATAGCATATCTTCTAAACCACAAGTGCTAGCAACTTCAAACTTGCTACACATAAAAGTTAAAAAAAAGTTTCTATTTAAAGTCTATTTTCACTGACGTGTTCAACCGACTTTACACTTTAACCCACAATCACTGAGTCTCAAGTCGGCTGTTAACAGTCGGCGCCTTCGGCAGCCACAGCTCTTTGGCTTTCAACTCTCCCGTGTACCCATTTGTACACCTGGGTGAAGAGGAGCAACGTGGGGTAAGTTTTTTGCTCAGAAAAATTCCCATAGCGCTGGCAGGATTTGAACCCAGGATCCCTCGATCCCAAAGCCCGCGTCTTACCATTAGACCACGGCACCCCACATATAGATCTTCTAAACCATAAGTGCCAGCATCCTCAAACTTCATACACTTATAGATCCCATCGTGGAAAGTGTCATGTGCAAGAACCGTTACTCTGCCACTCTCACATTTTCAGTTATTGCCCTTTGTAGTTTTTACCCTTGCATTTTTGTCAGGAACCCATCATCTAAATCATAAGTGCTTGCAACTTCAAACTTGCTACACCTATACATCTCATTGTAGGAATGTGTCAAGTGAAAGAACTGTTACTCTGCCATGCCTACATTTTGAGTTATTTCCCTTTGTTGTTTTTACCCTTGCATTTTCGTCTGGAAAATGTCTTCTAAATCAAAAGTGATAGCAACTTCAAACTTGGTACATTTATAGAACTTATTGTGGGCAATTGTTATGTACAAGGTCTATTACTCTGCAACATCCACTTGAAGAGTTATTGCCCTTTGTTGTTTTTGCCTGTGCATTTTGTCTGAACCATATCTTTTAAACCATAAGTGCTTACAACTTCAAACTTGGTACACTATTGCCCTTTGTCACCGTCTATCATCAACACCGGAAATAGATTACCAGCGAAGCGAGAGAGTGAATAAACGCGGGGCGAGTGGTAAGTTTATTACCTTTATCATTGCGTTATCATTAACTACAGGATAATCAGTGTATGTAAGACACATTGTAAAGAGATTTAATAAAACGGCGTGTGGCTCTATTATATCCTGTGTATCGAAATAGCTGCCCTAAGACATTTTTTTCGTTGCTTGGTACCGAAATTTAAGACCAGCGTGTCGCGAAAACACATGTTTTATCGGGTTAACAAGATTGTGTTCCGGGTTTGAAGTCCATTCCCTATTCTTAATACCATTTTGCCTTATCTAACATGTGTTTCTTATGTTCGTTTGATATTTTTCTGCCCCTAATTACTGAAACAAAAATGTTTGAGGTATACGGCGAATAGTGGTTTGTTGGTATTTTATGGACGGTGAATAGTCAATTTCATGGACGGCGAATAGTCGTTATGTGTAAACGAGACTTACGTCGTATATTTTTCATTTCTTTTTAAAATCAAGAAATGGTCCGGTAAGTCTGCGTACGCTTTCTATTCCGTCTATCAAACCGCTAGGTACCATCTTCATTATCAACGAAAAAAAAAGATAACAAAAAACCTCACACTATCTATGATCCAACTTCAAACACGAGGCTTGGTAACTTAAAAGCTTGATTATTTCAATTGTTTTTGGGAAATTTGCAGAATTTCTAAATTGTCATGTTTTAACATATCCTAATTTGCTTTATGCTAGTAATTGTTGAGCTAAATTGCTTACAGCCGTACATTCAATGGCAAATATGGATCTTGTTTCTTAAGGTACATGTAACCCATCATTAGCACCATTGAAGAGCCAGGTGCGAAATTTGAAAAGTGCCAGTAAAATTTCCTAAACTGTGTTACATTTCTATTTGAAATACAAAATTAAGCATTTTGTACGGTTTAGAATTTGAATTAATGCATACTTATGGAAATATTTGACAAAAAATGTTCAGAATTACATTCCTTGTGTGTGACCTAATAGAGTAAAATAATGTTTGTAGATTATTTCCTTCTTGAAGCATAATCCTGAAATCCGGCTCGATATATCAACTTATGTGAAGTGCATTTATAAGTGTGTGTTGGAAATTAAGGTCAGTTTGAAAAAACACAATTAGAGTGGTCGGTTCTAACTTCTAAGGAATACTAAGGATAAATTCCAATCTTTGTTTTAGAAAAGTAAATAAGAAATATGCATACCACTGTAAACCCCATTTTCACTATATAAAGTTGGGTTTCATGGTAAAACATTGTACGAACAGGCTATCGTGAAACGCTGAAAGAAGCTTTATATTTGTCTTTGATTGTACATGCCGTGGTTCCGTTGCTGAAATTATGTAGGTCTAAAAAGACAACACTACCTAAAATAATGTTATTGGTCTGTAGGACCATACGACTAGACAATCCATATACATGTAGAGTATGCTTTAAACGTACACGCCCGTACGGCTTGCGAATATAGGCTAGTTGCATGAGAGCGTACGTTAAGCCTGTATCGGCTAGTTGTAAGGGCCCCTGCGGCTTTCCAGTACATTTACTCTTATTGTATAATCACCTCGATCGAAGAAAATAGAGCTATTGTCTGTCAATAAATGTTCGTTTTTGAGTTGCTTTTTATCTCAGCGGTTCTCTAACTCAGGGCACACTGAGGTGGTTGCGGTTTTTCATTGTGGCCCTCTCTAAACGTTCAATTTTCACGGTTTTTCGATGACTATTTGCCGTACACATATTTTGGATACTTTTACTATAAGCCGTACTCATCATGTTCTATTCGCCGTACACATCTAACTTTATGTTTTTGTAAATATTTTGCTAAATCCCTGGATTTCGGTTTATAAATTCTAGGATATGTTCATATTCTGTATGTTCTCTAGCTCAGGACTCAAAAACTCGAAAATATCCTCGTATTTTTCAGATAAATTGGTTGTAAACGTCAAAAGCATGCTTTGTTTATGGTACCAGCCGTCGGATGATCGCTCCTCAAATCCATCCGTCTTGTCAATTAACAAAACGATCTACTTACAACAAAAGCTTTATATATCCGACATGTGTGTACATTAAAATATCTTCAAACATTTCACGGGTAAAACCATCAAAACTGATTTTTTACAAGCTGTCACATTTCGTGTAAGTCAACTCTCGCTTCGCTGGTAATCTATTTCCGGTGTTGATGCTTGATAGACGGTGTTTGTTGTAGTGAAAGCTTGTGCGGGGGTATCAAGTCACATTCTGTGACAGTTCTAGTTTTAATGTGCACTGTACCAGCAGGTTTTGCCAGTTCACTCTGTCCCAGAAACAGTAAAGATTGGACTATTCCAAGTTAAAAGCTACTGCGCAAATGACTGCAGTGTAACTTAACACGGAAAAATTGATTGGGCGAAAGGAGGAACTGCATTGGCGTAACAAAAATTTGTCAAAAAATCACGTAAATATGTAATTTGAGGAGTACAAGGGCTCTAATTCTGGATCCATGTATGTTTTGCATTGGAAAGGAATAAATGAAATGTGCTAATGCAAATAATTCAAGAAGTATTATAATTTGAAATGCAATTACCATAAAACAAAATTTCATTGGTTTTAATTAGACTAAATGTAATTTCCGAGTAATCTTGCATCATAAATTTTGTTAATGAATTATTTTTTTGAACAAACAAGGAGCGAATATAATTCTTTGAAATACTTGTTATGATGATAGTATTTCCAAACATGCAAACTGGAATTAATTATGAATGCAATATATTTATGAGCTTAAATTTCATGATATACCTTAAACTACATAACTTGTACTGCTTATTTTGTTGTCTATTACAGGCCCATAGGAACAGCCCCCCCCCCCCCAATGTTCGTCAAAAATGCTGAATTGTCTTAATTTTACACTGAAAATCCAAATTAGCCCCCCCCCCCCCCCCCCCCCCCCCCCCTAATATTCAGGACGAGAGCTTTAGCCACCCCCCTTCCCCCACCCCCCATATGAAATTGCTTCCTAAGGGCCTGTATTAAGAGGTTTGAATTTGGACCTATCCAAAAAAAGAATCCACATGTACACCAAAGGTTCATGTAGGATAAATGGACAAGATATCATGAAAAGGGAATGCTACTACAGAGGGAAAATGTCACTCAAACATGTTGCTGTTACTCTCTTGCTTACCACTTTCCCAAACAAGACCTGGCTTTGATGTCTAGAATAGAATTGGCTTGGGAAAACATTGAGGCAAAAGAAGAAAATGCTGATCATCAGCATTTTCTCCTTTTGCCTCAATATTTCTTTGCTGCACTGTGCATGAAAATGATCTGTATCCACATCCATTTTATCTTTTGCAGCAGCTTTCAATTTGTACCACCCTAAAATTTTGTTATTAGGGAAAGGGTTCATGAAGGTGGTATGGACAAGATATCAGGAAAAAGGAATGCTGCTATAGAGGCAAAAAGTCACTCAAACATGTTGCTGGATCTGCTGCTTACCTACCTTAACCCATTACCAAACAGCAAAATTTTAGGGTGATCTATTTCAAAAACTGCCACAAATGACAAAACAGAAGTTATCAAAGATAGAATTTGAGTAAAATATTACATAGAAAATATTGAGACAAAAGGAGAAACTGCTGTTTATCAGCAGTTTCTTCTTTTGTTTCAATATTTTCCCAAGCCTTTTCTATTAGGGACATCAAAACCACCTGTCCTTGTTTGGGAAAGGGCTTAACCCTTGTCCTGCTGACTTTAAATTTTGTATCAAACGAATTGAATTTTTGTATCAAATGAATTGCCATTGAATTTTAACCCATTACTGTACAGTGACATTTTTTTTACTCTCACATAGACATGCTTGGGGAAACATTGTGGAAAATTAAAAAAATTGCTTGTGAGCAATTTCTTCTTTTCCCTCAATGTTTTCATAACCACCATGTGTCAATGATGTCAAAATCAGATGTTGTTTTTGAAAGGGTTGGAAAGTGAAATGTGATTTGTCATCTGTGTAATTTAGTAATTAAAAGATTTGATCACTATGTCTCGTATAGATGCATACCTTTGACAGGTAGATCGTTTGATGAAATATATTGTTGGTGTTATTGCAAAACCTTGTAACTCCAGCTTATTAAGGTTGGAGTTACAAGATCTTGCAATAATACTGATGATATATAGATCTACATGTATCTATACTAAAAGGTCAAATAGAAGTATTTCTTTTTTGAAAAAGAAATAAATGCACATCAAAATATTTGTGAAAGGATTATTCATTATCATAGTTTTGGGTGTTTTTCTTGTTCTAGTTATTAAAAGAAAATAAAAGATATATTATTTTGACAATATTTTGGCATTTTGAAAACAAATGAAATATATTTGGATGTGATTAGTAAATAGGGATCCATTTTATCAAGGAGACAGTAGCGTAGAGTTGGACAAACACAATGACAAAACTGTATTTATATGGTGGTAAACTCGGCTATTTTTAGCACAATATACTCACAAAATCAATCTCTATTGCATGACAGTGCATTTCTGAAAATAATCAAACTTCGGAAAAATAAGGGATGGCAAAAAACCTTGTTAATTCCTTTTGCATTCTATACTTTTTTGTGACATTTATAAAAGAGATAATCTTGGAAAACATCAATTGGAAATGGAGAAAATGCTCATTAGCAGCATTTTCTTATATTCTTTCATTGTTTCGTAATCTCTTGAATAAACAACATTCCTTCTGTTTTGACTTGATGTTGATTTGGCAGTATCTGTCATCTTGGTAAAATTAAATCTAAAATTTTGTGGTCTTAAAATTTGTGTTTGGAAAGGTATACCTTACGATAAAAGACCTGGTAGAGTATCTCTAGCTATCAGCTAGAGATATTCTGCCAGTTCATTTTTTGTCAGCTATACCTTCAAAAATAATTGTTTGACAACCAGTTCCTTCTTGACTATTGAAAGAATAAGGAGAGTGCTCATTTTTCTAATTGAGGAGGACTAGAGATGGATGCTTCTGAACCATGTCTTTGACACAGTATATCATATTCAGTGTTGCGTATGACTATTTCCATAATAATCAAGGACATACGGAATTATCTGCACAAGGAATAGAAACAGAAGGCTCAGATCAGGTGATAAGATTGATATTGCTATACTGATTAACCCATTCCCACATATTTTATTAATGACGCCTTTTGATGCCTCACAATATAAAAGCTTTGGAAAACATCGTGGAAAATGAAAAAATTGCTTGTCACAAGCAATTGCTTCATTTCTAACAATGTTTTCTACTCAAATATTGTAATTATTCTAATAAACACCCATATTCTAATAAACGCCCATCCCCCAAATCTCGGATGAAAATCTGCTTATATTTGCCACAATTTTAGCGAAAAAGGGTGATTCTAATAAACGCCCATCTCCCAATTCCAGATTAGAATAATGTAAGTCTCAAACAAAAATCATTTCCAAAATTAATGAAAAGGGGAATGGCCAGCCCTTGATATGTTTACAATAAAGGGATTTCATAGGAAAAGTAGTATTTTGCAGTCCCTATAACAAATCATTGTAAATTTGACTTGCTGGACTCGAGTCCATGAATTGATT